>ML677450.1:267208-279708 GCA_007922305.1 Dermatemys mawii | reverse complement strand
GCCAGACGCGCCCTGGCCTGCCCAGCCCTGTGCTGCCAGCCCCATCCGCTTGAGGGTGGGCCCAAGCCACACCACCCCCCTGCCTCCTGCTCCACCCTTATTCCCAGTGCCCCCTCGCCCAGAGATCTCCACCACAGATCTCTATGCCCAGCCCCCACACCTCCCAGAGACCTCCCCCTCTGGCCTCCTCCCCACAACTGCACACCACACCGCTCACCCAGCACCCCCCATTGAGTTCCCCGCTGCCCACCACCTTCTCCCAGTTCCCCCATCACAACTGCACATCACCCTGCACACCACTCCGCTCACCCAGCATCCGCCACCCATAGACCTCCCCACTGCCCACCACCTTCCTCCCAGTCCCACTGTGACAAAGTGGGGGAGATTCCTGGTTTCCTTGTTTCCTATGGGTTTTTTTTCCCCCTTGATTTTCCTATGATTTGTATGCCGAGGGGGTGGGATGGAGTTTCCCTGGGGGATTACCGGGTTAACAAGGGAATGGGAGAGGGCGTTTGTTGGTACAGAGGACTGGGGAGGGAACTTGGGATCCCAGCCCATGGCCTGGAGAATGGAGACACCGATGGCTAGTGACCTGAAGACCCGGAGGCCCAATTCAGGAGTTGCAGCCGGTTCTGGCCGGTGGGAGAACAGTGGGCTACGAGGACCCCCGGGGACCCAACCAACCAGCTCCAGCTAAAGGACCCTGTTGACCTGGAGAGAAGACAATGGACAGTGGCAGGGCTGGGGGCCAGGGATCTCAGCTGGGAAGCAGGGGGGCTCGGGGCTGGAGAAGGGGAGCAGGCAGAGCCCCCCTGGCTGCAGAGGAGCCTGGGATGTGCCAGGCTGAAGGACAGGGACACGGTGTTGGGTATGTGATCGGAGAGAGACATCTTCTGCGAAGTCCAGGTCTTCAAGGAATGAGAAGAGCGTCTGTTAATGCCTCTTGGCACATCTTCTGATGTACGCTGAATTACCCAGTCGGTGACCGTGTTGGAGAGGATTGTAGACAAGACCCACCCCTGACATACTCCCGTTTTGACTCGCTGGGATCAACCCTGCACGTAAAGTTGACCTGGAAGCTCTTGATGACATTGATGAAAGGAAAGGAATTCCCTATTCCCGCAGAATGCGCCTGTGAAGGCCATCCAAAGCCTGCTCAAAGTCTAGGAAATGTCTGTGGAGGTTTCATTGCCACTGTAAGCACTGGTCTAAGTGCTGGTCCCCCACAGTTTCTGAAAACCAGCCTGCTCTCTTCTGAGAACTCTGTCAACTTCCTCTGACACACGCTGGACTGTGATCTTACACAGTACGTTGCTTGGCACAGATAAAAGTGTGATACCGTGCCAGTTACACTGCTCTACAACCAAAATGCTTCTGAAATAAATGTAGTCAAACTTTACTAATTCTGGGTCACTGAGAACGAAAATGATGCTTAAAATTGTTGCTTGTCTCTAGTTTTCAAGATATGCTATTGGGTCAGTGTATACGACCCTTGACGTGGGAATGGCGGAGAATAAGTGAATTATAAAGGGAAGGGATCTCAGTTTAAACCAGAAATGACTAAAATACATCTTTGACTGGATCTATGAATAAATCTATGACTGGGTTTGGACAGTACTTGCTTTTTAGGCAAAACAACGAATGATGCAATCTGAAGCTGGTATTGCGTCATACATGATATGAATTGCATCATGTTATTCCTAGAAGTCAAGGATGATGCAATCATAACGAAGCTTACATCACTCTGCTGAACAAATTGCCCTATATCAGCTCTAGAAATCATACTGTGTCGTGCTCTCTTATATGTCAGTGTTTGACTTTGCAAAGGGACACATTTCTGTTTAGCCAAAGTGAGCAGAGATGCCTCGTACTTGTGTGAACAGTGCAGATAACTTCTGCTATGTTTATGGTGAAGTGACTTTTGCATCACAAAAGCACAGTATAACCACTATGGTTAAGAAAGCCTATCACCTTTATTTTGGCTGCAAAATTGGAGATCAGGACAAGAGGTGGGCCTCACACATATGCTGCAACACTTGTGCAACAAATCTTCGCCAGTGGTTGAACAGGAAAAGGAAATCTGTGCCTTTTGCAGTGCCAATGATTTGGAGAGAGCCAACAGATCATACCAGCAACTGTTACTTCTGCATGGTGCCTCCAGTTGGGAAAGGTGTGTCAAAGAAGAAAAAGTGGACTGTGCATTATCCAAACATTCCTTCAGCTATACGCCCAATACTCCACGGAGAAGGACTGCCAGCTCCTGATGCACCAGAATTGTTCTCACTTGAGTCAGACGAGGAAGAGGAAGAGGATGAAACTTCTGGTCCTGAACCATCAATGTCACAGGACCCACATTTTCTCCCATCCTCCTCCTCTGAACCACACCTCATAACACAAGCTGAACTGAATGATCTTGTCAGGGATTTGGAACTACCCCAGAGTAAGGCAGAGCTGTTGGGCTCCAGACTACAGCAGTGGAATCTCCTGGCAGGTGATGTTAGGGTTTCCATGTTCCGTGACCGTCAAAAGGATCTTGTCCCATTCTTCTTCATGGAAGGTGATCTTGTAGCCTGCAACAACATCGATGGTGTGATGGCAGCCCTCAATATCGTTCACGATCCAGATGAGTGGAGACTCTTCATTGATTCATCGAAGACGAGTCTTAAAGCTGTTTTGCTGCATAATGGCAATGTTTTGCCATCAATTCCAGTTGGTCATGCAGTCCATGTGAAGGAAACCTATGACAACATGAAACAACTTTTGAGGTGCATAAACTATGACCAACGTCAGTGGCAGCTTTGTGGTGATTTGAAGGCCGTTGCGTTCTTGCTTGGTCTGCAGACTGGATACACAAAGTACTGCTGTTTTCTCTGCGAATGGGATAGTCGTGCAAGAGATTCCCACTACATCAAGAAAGATTGGCCACTCCGACAGTCATTGGAGCCTGGGAGGAAAAGTGTTCAGCATCCACCACTTGTTGAATCAAGGAAGATTTTGTTACCACCCTTACACATCAAGCTGGGTCTGATGAAGAACTTTGTCAAGGCCATTGACAAAACACAAGCAGCTTTCAAGTACCTCCGTGGAAAATTTCCAAGGCTAAGTGAAGCTAAGATAAAGGAAGGTGTCTTTGTTGGTCCTCAGATTTGTGAACTTCTTCGAGATGATGCATTTGACCATGCACTGCGTGGCAAGGAAAAGACGGCATGGAAAGCCTTCCGGTCAGTGGCAATACATTTTCTCGGAAACAACAAGACAGACAACTACAGGTTGTTGGTGGAAAACCTCCTCAAGGCATACAAAAGCCTTGGTTGCAACATGTCACTAAAGATACATTTTTTGCACTCTCATCTAGGTTTTTTTCCACCGAACTGCAGAGCAGTGAGCGACGAGCACGGGGAGCGATTTCACCAGGACATTGCAACAATGGAGAAACGCTATCAGGGCAAATGGAGCCCATCAATGCTTGCAGACTATTGCTGGACAGTGACAAGAGATGCTCCATTTAATGAATACAAGAGACAAGCCAAGAAGCGCCGAGTAGACACTGAATAGGACTAAACTATGTACATAACAGTTTTTTGCCTTTTGTTTCATAATACATTTTATTTATATAACCCTTTTGCTGATTTTTAAAGTGTTACATAAACAGGACAGGTGAAATATTATCATGTAAAGCAACCAGAAACGCATGAAAAGACCTAAGTTTACAATTTATGATTAAAACTCTACAATCTACATAGACACAAAATGTAAAAACTTAAATATCTTAGAAACAGTAGCCAATCAGTTGTTTTAATTGTCATATTTGAATTCAGCACATCAAAATACATAATAAATATCACATTTTATCTCTGAAGCAGACGACTTCTAAAAAATTGTAGACCAGTGTTATTAGTCACAGAGTGGTCCTTTCCTTGGTATCTTCACTGTAACCCCATTGGTCTGCTCATCTGGCCCTTTTTCCCTTTCCCAGACTGTAGTAAATAGAGGGGCCAGGACAGATGCTGCTAATTTAGGATTTACCTTGAACAATTTTGCATTCAAGTGATCCTTGCCAGGAGCTTCTCCATTTTCAGAGGAGTTGATACCTTGAATGATCTCTCCCTTAATTGCGTTGTCTGTGTTATTATCAAGATCTTCTGCCTCCGGGATGTTTGCTTCCTCTTTAGGCGGCTCCCTGTCCAGCAAGTCTTTGAAATGCTCTGTCCAGGGGATTTCTTGCTCTTTTTTGGTTCTTAGGAGGTTTCCTTGTTTGCTCCTGGTGAGAGGGTTTCTTGGTGGCTGGTGTTTACCACGGATCTGCTGCGTCATTTTGTAGACGGTTCCTTGTTTACCACCAGCAGCTGCATCCTCTGCTTGTGTTGCCAGATTATCAGATTATCCGCCCACCCTTACCGCTGGTAAAAACGGGACCACCGTGGCCCCCTGAACTCCTGTTCCAGTGCTCCAAGACAATGGGGGGTGGGTGGGGATAGATTAGATGGAGGGTGTGGATTGGCATATGGGGCTGTGGTGGTGTTCTGCTCTGAGGGGCAGAAAGGGGTTTGGGGGGCCCTGTCCATCTAACTGGATGGAGACCCCCCTGTCCCACCCACTGGAGCAGCTGCTGACACCCCCGTCCTCCCTTTTAACCCGCCTGGTTACACCCGGGGCAACATCATCCGGCCGGCCCTGGCGCTGACCCTGGCTGAGGCTGTCCAGGGCTGGAGGAGGGGCAGATGCTAGGTGAATTGACCCCACCCCCTGAGCCTCCCCCCACTCCAGCCTTGCTGTCCCAGTGTTGGGGAAGAGCAGTGGGTTCACTGTCACCCCGAGTTATGTCGTCAGGATGGAGCCAGAAGGACCAGTGCAGCTGAAGCCACCTGACCGATTCCGCAGACCGGCCCCCAGGGGTCTGGATGGGCCCGGCGCGGCGTGGGGCTGGCGGAAACGGCTCACAGCAGCGGAATGGGGAGCCCGCACCACGGGGCACCCTAGGGGAAAGCTCAGGGCCCTATAAGGCAGCTGGGACCGTGGGGACACGGGACGCCCTAGGGGATAGTTGCTGTTTAATAAATTGTCCGTGCTCTGAACTCTGTGTAATGATCAGTGGGTCAGGGAATCGTCCGGTGCAGAGAGAGAGCCCCAGAGTGGGGACACCCTCACCCCCATCCTAAGTGATCACAACAAGACTGGGGGTCGAGCCCCCAGGGATCCAGGCCCAGCCTTGCCAGGGTTACCAGGACTCTGCCGTGCGGGAGGGAGGAAGGGGAGCCCTCGAGGTCAGGCCGGGCTCTGGGTAAAGGGAGAGGGAGCGAGGACTCAGATCCTTTCACCAGCCAATCCCACCGGGGCGGGTATAAGCCAGGAAAGTTCCCCACAGTAATGGGACCATTCCCCGGCCTGGGTAACACTGGCAAGGGAGAGAGTTTCCAAACCCCCTGAGTCCTCTGGGCCTGGAAGCCCCTCTGCAAAGAGCAGCAGGGGACGGGAGTTTCAGGGGGACAGGCTGAGGGCTTGCGGGGGGAGGAATTAGAGGGGAGAGGGGCTGAGATCAGGGAGGGAGTGGGGACAGGAATTTGAGGGGAGACAGAAAGGGGGCGGGTGGGTGGGAGTTGGAGGGGAGATGAGAGAGGGAGTTTGGGTTGGAGGGGGGACAGGGGCAATGGGGGGATGGGCCAAAGTTGGTGGGGGTTGGGGGGGCTTCAGGGGAGACAGGACCGGGGCAGAGAGGACGGGGATTTGAGGGGAGATGGGATAGGCTTGGAGGGGGCAGAGCTTTGTGGGGAGATGGATCAAAGTCCAGGCGGGAGGGACGGAGGTTGAAGAGGGGAGGTGGGGCAAGGATGGGGGGGTTCCCCTGTCACAGAGTCGGGGTCGTTGGATGCGGGGGTGGGGGGTGTTTCCTGCCAAAACTCTGACTGAGCTGGGGCACCAGTGGCTGGGGGCTCAGGGGGAGCGAGGGGCAGGTGACGCCCACCAGCCCCCCATGGCCATGGGGCAGATTCACTCTGAAACGCTCAAGAGGGGGAACCCCGGCACCCCGAATTCTGGGGGGGGGCAGCTTCCATTTCCCTTTTTCCCTGTCACTGCCCTGCCCCCGCCCTCAGGTCCTGCCTCAGCCCACTGGCCGCCAATGTTCCCCCACGTTCTCCCTCCTCCCATATTCCCCAGCCCCTCACTGTCTGTCCTTGCCCAGATAGGCGCCATTTCCCTGAGGGCAGCCTGGCACCAAGCCCACTGGGAGATGGCAGCCATCTTAACTGAGGGCGGGGGATGGGCATTTGTGGAGAAACAGGGCAGGGGATGGGGGGATAGGCCAGAGGGCAGGATGGGGGCAGGCAGGGGTGTGGGTATTAGTTAGGGGCAACAGGCTGGGGAGTGACTCTGCTTTAGAGTGACCAGATGTCCCAATTCTATAGGGACAGTTCTGATTTTTGGGTCTTTTTCATATATAGGTTTCTATTACCTCCTACCCCCTGTCCTGATGTTTCGCATTTGTTGTCTTGTCACGACAGAGGACCAGACTCTGTGGTCTCCTGACTCCCCGCCCCGCTGCAGGGCGACCTTGTTACCCGCACAAATTTCTTTATCCCTTCCACACTATAGGGACACACACCTTTACCCCGTTCCTAGGGCTCAGGGCACATTGTCCTGCGGATTGGCAGGATCTTTAGCCACTGAAAGAGCCTCACACAGTAATATCCCTATCCTCTATTGATTGACAATTCCCAAACAAGCAGAATACACATGCTAAGCACACAGTGTCATGCTCCCCAATCCTGGGACCCGCAGGCCGGCTTCCCCTGTCTATGGCAGGCAAGGTCGGTCTCTGGATCTTAGCTGCTGCACCTCAGGGTGGTGCAGAAAAGTCCTGGCAGCTCTTATCTTAGGCTGGGTCTTGGAGGTGAGTTCTTTTCCTCAGGGGTTCCTATCTCCTTTGGTCTTCGTCCAGCCTTCTTCCTCCTTCCTTCTGTTTCTGTTACTTCCAATCTTCTTTCTCTCCTGAGCTCCTTCTTGGACCCCAGTTTTTATAATGAAATTTGCGTCCTGCTTAGCTATACCGTAACCAATTATCTTAGTATAATTTTACTAACCAATCATAACAAAATTACCTACCCAATCATAGCCCACCACCTTAACTGATTTACACCTAGCAAAATTAATTATACAGCAGACAGAAACAATTACAAACCAGACCGAGATCCCAGGGTCAAACAACAGGAACGTGTAATGACCATGATCCTACAACGAGGATTCCTGAAGTTTTCTTTATCCATCTCGAGATCTGTTTCTTTATCTGGTGACAGCGGGGAGCTATTAGGGCGAGTCCCCTCCTCACAGCCTGGTGTGAATCTCTTAAATACATTTTAGATGGGATGTGAGGATGTGACTCCAGGCCTACAGCTAATGGCTGCTGCGTCTTCAGTCTGGCTGCAGAAGGCGGCTTTGGTTCAGGCCTTCCAGCATGGCTACAGAAAAGCCATGTACTTACAGTCCTGGCCGCATTCCCTCCACCAACCTCCCCCCACACAGACGCGGACAAGCTGGGAGCTGCACGACGCTTGGCCAGGCCGATGGGCCCAGGGTTGGGTTTTGCAGGCACCTCTGCTCGCTTTCACTGCAGTAGATGCCTCCTGCAGATTAGAGACAAGGTGTGATGGACGCCGGAAGAGACGAGATGTCGTCACCTTCCTGTAGCTGGAGCCACCAGCCGAGTTCCTCATTTGGGGCTCAGTGGAGCTGGGCACTGGGGTGTTGGTGGCAGGGTTGAGGGGCCCCTCGCTGCCCCATTATGACGTCTGCTTTCACCGTCCTGTTCTTCGGTGAGTATCGAAGACAGCCGGGGGGTGTGTCCATGGGGGGGGCGGGGGATCTGAGACCAGGGCATGTGCCCATGTTGGGAGAACAGACCAGGGTCTCTGTCCATGATGGGGGTCTGAGACCAGGGCATGTGCATATGGCGGTGGGGGGGGGGGGGGGGCGTGTATTTGAGACCAGGGTGTGGGATCCAGTTGCTCTGGGATCTGGGCTCTAATGACCCGTCTCCTCTCCAGGCTGCTGGCTGGTCATGCGGAGCGGGGTGTCCGGACGTGAGTATCTGTGGGGCAGGGGAGAGTTTAGTGTTCAGGACAGGGAGAGGAGAGGAAAAGAGGAGCCGAGCCCTGAACCTTCACCCCCCAAATCAGTTCATCCTCCTTGTGTTGATCCCAGGGGGCTGAGATCAGAACCTGGCCCTGCCCCCACTGCAGTTGGGGGATGGGGGTCAGGTAGGGTGACCAGACCTCCCGTTTTTAAAGGGCCAGCTCTGTATTTAACCCTCCTGCAGCTGTCCTGAGTTTTTCTTAGAAACAGGTAAATTGTCCCGTATTTTCTGTCTTCCCTCCCGGTCTGTACTGGCCGGATCCCTGCTCGCCAGCCATCCGCCCACCAAGGACAGTGGGGAGGGGGGTCCAGTGGCTGACGACGGGATGGGTAGGCCAGGCTGGTGGTGCCCCCAGGGGAGCCACGAAGGGCTGGCTGGATGGGATGGGGACAGATCCCCACAGCAAATGCTGCGTCTGAAACGCCCCCCACCCCTCTGGCCTCATTTTATATATGGGGGGCAGAGGGAGTTGTCACTGGACAGATGCCAGACTGGCTTGGTGGTGCAGGGCCTGAGTGAGCTTCTCCCAATGCACAGCCCCACCCCAGGACCCCCACAAATCGTGTGGAGCACAGCTCAGTGCGTATCTCCTGGGAGAACAGGGCCGGGGACGGAGAGCCGGGGATAATGATCCCATGTATCCCGTCTGTCTGCCTGAGTCTGCAGACAGCCCTGGGGGAATGGCTCAGAAGCAGGGCTCCCCCTTCACAGAGGTGCTGCCCAGCAGGGTGTCAACCCTGGAACCTACCAACCCAGAGAGACACTGAGTTATCTCTGTAACCTACCAATTCCATGTGACACTGTTAACTCTGGATCCTAATGATGACTTTTCCGACATCACCTGGAACCTGACAACAGTTCTCTCTGTCCCAGGATCTTGCCACCCCAGGAATTTCTCCTCATTGACCACCACCTTCCATACCCACTAGGAGTTTGAGGGGCCTGAGCCCAGGAGAGTACATGCAGGCATATACGCTGGGGCCGGGAGTGGGAACCAGTTTGCCCCCCCTCCACCCAGCTGGCTAAACAGCTCTATGGCCTTGGGACCCAGAAAGGAGGCTAGACGATGGAGCCTTTCCGCAGGGTTAGCCTGGCTCCAATTGCCAGCCTTCCCGAAAGCCTCAAGAGAGGCACCTGTATCTTCGCCCTTCTCCATAACCTGGGGTAGCAATTTAGTGTCGAGGTTCCCTATGGAATTGGCACCCCAGGGTCCATCCCCACTCACCCCTCGACAGGTCCCTCTGCCTCAGCTCCACCATCATCAGTTCATCTCCTGCTGTTCTCCCTCCTGCTTTCCCTGTCTCTCCTGCTCCTCTGACTCCTCCGACCTCCGCTCCAATTCCACCCGTCTCTGATCCACTCACGGGGGAGCCGGGTGGAGACCCCCTGCTGGCCAGGGACACGGGTCTCGGGGACGCCCAGCTGCTCCCTGCCTCTCTCACAGCCCACGTGGGTCAGGAACCAGCTCCTTAGAGCAACCATCCTCTTCCCACAGAGCAACCAGCTGTGCCTTGGGGAGCTTTCCAATGCGCAGCGTCTCTGCACAGCTCTGCAATGTCCTGCTTAAGGAGACGGTCACAGACCAGCTCCACACTGTTCCCCATGGTCAGGGACTCACAGGTCTGTGCTCTCTCCGCTCCCCATGGTCCCTGGGAAGACCCTTGCAGTGTGACAGCCCTTCTCCGAGGTCACAGTCTCAACTGTAGAGCCCTGAGCCCTGGGCCTAGCACAGGGGACGCCCGGATGGGGAGCAGGGACGGAGTCACTGTGGGGTTCCCCAGACAGGGGGCAGCAGCAGCTTCTGGAGTTTCAGGGCCGATGGCTGGGTGCCCAGTTCCCTCCCTCCCCCATCCTAGCCGACGCTCGTTTTCATCCCACAGAGGAAACCCACTCAGATGGGTCCCAGAAGCTGTGTACCACCAAGACGGAGACGGAGGGAGAAGGTGAGCAGGAGAAATGAAACAATTCACCCCCAGGGAACAGGGCTCCCCGCTCAGACCCCCACAGGGCCATTCGGGCTGTTTGGAGGGGGACGGTCCCTGCCGACAGAACCGATGGGTTCAGTTCTTCTAGATAAAGGGTGATGGATCGATCCATGGGGACGGACGGCCACGGGTCAGTGGGGTGGACGGCTGTGGGGCGCAGGGGATGGCCGGCTATGGGTCAGTGGGAATGTGGGTCTTTGGAAACTTAGGATGGTGGACGGATGGGAGCACATCTGGTGCCGGATAGAAAGATGGAGGAAGACCTTGTCTCCATGAAAACTGGACCCAAAATGACGAATCCCATGTGGTTCCCAACCCCCACTGGTGATACAGCCCCGTTTGGCAGATAGCTCTATAGACACAGGGACGTTCCCCCTCTGAAATAGGACCAGCCGTGCACAGACCTGCTCCACAGTGACTCCAGGTGTGATGGCGCCTGGCTGGGGCAGGCACCATCTCTGTGTCCATACAGCTCCGAGCACACGGGGGAACTGGCCCAGAGTAGGGGCTCCTGGTAATTAGTACTAAGGTATAGTACACCAGACCCTCATTATAGTCTGGGGTTCGGGAACTGCGTTAATACAGGGGATGCGTTGCCATGGATACAAATTTACATATTTAAATGTAGGATCCATCGCTGCAACTGCACTGTATGCGAATCGCGCTATAGCGATGCGGGCTGCAGTGAGGGTCCGGGGTATTGATTTTTTGGTTCTAGTTTCTGTGCAGCCAGGCGCAGACTTGTATATGATCGGCATCATCACCGCCGTGGTAATCATGGTGGCTGCCGGCCTCTTCCTCCTCCTGGCCTTCATCTGCTACAGAAGAACCCGAGGAAGTGAGTGCCCCACCCAGCAAGGGAAGGGTTAAACCCGCTCTGAGCCAGGCTGGGACGGGGTCAGGGTTTGGATGGGAGATGGGGAAGGAAGCCCAGGGGGTGGGGCGCGGGGCCAGCAGGGGGTGCTCTCCCCTGGCAGTCAGAGCTGGCCCCAAAGCCCCTGGGCAACACTAGGGGGCGCTGTGCTGAGTGGAGGGGCTCAGTAGGGGGCGCTGTGCTGAGTGGAGGGGCTCAGTAGGGGGCGCTGTGGTGCAGGTCGTGGGGGGGCTCCATAGGGGGCGCTGTGCTGCAGGGAACCAGGCTCAATCTGTCTCTAGGGCATCCAGGCTCAGCAGTTGGAGGGCGGGGAGGCTCCCCATGGCAAAGCCGGGGGTGGGGGTGTCTGTCCTTGTCCCTCATCCCGGCTGCCCTATAGGGCTGGGGGGCAGGGCTGGTACATGGGGTCCAGATCGACTCACAGACGATTCTGCTTCGTGTCTCTGCAGGGAAAGAACCAGCCCCGGGACAGAGCAGGTGAGACCCCAGCTCCGCTCCCCACCCACATCTACCTACTCCAGGACACAGGACTCCTGGGTTCTTTCCCTGGCTCCGGGAGGGGGATGGGGGTCAAGTGGTTACAACAGGGGGGCTGGGAGCCAGGACTCCTGGGTTCAGTTACTGTCTCTCTCTCTCTTTCTCCCCATAGGGAGTCCGAGGCTGCAGCCACAGTCTGTAAGTCACACATGAGGGGGAAGCCATGGAGCAGGGGGGAGGGGCGAGTGTCCCCTGGCAGGGGCCGTATCCCGTGGGGCAGCATGTTGATGTGGGGTGCGGCCTTGACTCACTGTGTGCTTTTGGGGGTGCCCCTACCCCTCTCTTGCCTCAGTTTCCCCCTGCTGCACCATGGGGCTAGTGATCCTGCCCCACCCCACTCTGCGAAGGGCTCAGATGGAGGGTGGGGGGCCGGGCCTGGGGCCCTGACCTGGGCCCAGTCTCTCACCGGGGACGTGTCTTTATTCCTCAGACGCGGTCGTGAATGCACCAAAGCAGGCGGATGTCCTGGGTGAAGGGAAGCAGGCGGATGTCCTGGTAAGTGCCCCCCACTTCTCAACTCCCCCCCCAGCACCAACACACCATCCAGCCTCCCTCCACCCCGACCCCGCCATCCGGCCCTGCACAGGTCCCGCTAGAGCCATGTTCTGACGCCACCCCCCAGACTCTGCCTGGCCCCCCCTGTACCCCTCAGGGCCGACACCAGAGCTGGGGATCAGCAACGGGGCTCCCCCCTGGGAGGGACGGGAGACTCCGAGTACAGAGAATAAGAGCCCGACTCTGCCCCCCCAAAACTCACCACGACCCCCTCAAACCGTCCTGTAAATATTCACATTTGTCTGAGATTCGCAGGGGGGTCAGAGGAATCCGGGGTGAGGAGGATTTCCCGGATCTCTGCCCCATGGGGCTCTCTGGGCTGGAGTGGGCCGGGGGGTGGGGGTTGCTAGATTCCTTGTGGGGGTGGGGGAAGAGCAGCTCTCTGGAGCCCCCTTAACAGAGCATATCAGAGCAACTGTGA
>ML677450.1:253201-267198 GCA_007922305.1 Dermatemys mawii | reverse complement strand
ACACACACACACACACACACACACACACACACAGTGTCTCTCTCCCCTCCCAGCCCCAGAAGCCCGACGCTGGCGCCGAGGGACTCACCTACACCGAGCTGGACGGCCGGGCGCTGCAGGCCAAGCAGGGAGGCCCGGGCCCGGTCCCTGCTCCCGAGCCTGCCCTGTACGCCACCATCAACGTGAGCCGGGGGCCCGATGAGCAGAGCCCCCAAGATGCGGAGGTGCCCCCCCCAGCCTCCATAGCTTGAACGCAGGGGGAGTCATTAGAGCGACGGGGCAGGGAGCATCGGCCACCAGGGGGTGACAGAGTGATTCCCCGCCCGGAGAATAGGCTTGGCTTATAGCCACCCCCACCCTCCAGCTGGTGCTGCCCCTACCCAGCCGCAGGGTTGGGGGACAGAGGGGCTTAGTACCGGGCGCGGGAGGGGACGCACTGAGGCGGCTGTTTGTGTTATTTTGCATCCTGTTAATCTCCAGATTTGTAATAAACACAGAACTGCAAACCCGCCTGCTCAGGGGTGGAGGCAGGGAAGAGGCAGGGATTTGGGGAAGGGGTTGGAATAGGGCAGGGGTGGGCAAACTTTTTGGTCCGAGGGCCACACTGGGATGGGAAAATTGCTTGCAAGGCCATGACTGTAGGGCTGGGGGCAGGAGGCTGGGCTGTGGGAGGGGGTGTGGTGTGCAGGAAGGAGCTCAGGGTAAGGGGTTGGGGCACTGGAGGGGTGCGGGGTGTACCAGAGGGCTCAGGAAAGGGGGCTGGGGGGCAGGAGGGGTGCGGGGTGTGGGCTCCGTCCTGGCGCTGCTTACCTGGAGCAGCTCCGGGGTGGCCGTGGGGCCAGGGCAGGCTCCCTACCTGCCTGTCCTGGCCTTGGCCGCGGCCCCGCTCTGCTCTGGGAAGTGGCCAGCACCACATCCCTGCTGGCCCTGGGGGGAGGGGGAGCAGAGGGCCACCCCCGAAGCTCTGTCATTGAGACCGGCAGGTCGACTCATTTTAACCCATGGGGTTGAATTATGCCAATCACCTGGAGAGAGTTAGCACTGATTGGCTGAGTTAACGATGATGTCGCAAAGCGGCTCTGCCCACAGCACCGGTGTAATGGGCACAGTGCAGAAAAACAGGCTTTTCGGGGGCTGCGGTTTTCCAGTTGTCACCAAAACCAACGAGGTTCTTCCCACCGAGGCCCAGAAATGTTGGTATCCATGTAACACAGTCTTCAAAAATGATCGTGTTACAGACAGACAAAGAAACGCCATTGAACTGAGCCTTCGGCCTCGCTGCGCTCAGGGCAGGGGTTGGGGGGCATGAGGGGACCTGGGCCTCAGTGAGAACCCCAGTCTGAACCCATCAGTGTTCACGCTGCCAACTGCTGTGGTGCCACAGCGGCCTCTGGTGGGACAAAGGCAGAACTGCAGCACTTCTGGGGCAGGATGTATTTTATGCGGGGAAAAAAAAAGTATGCGGGACAGATGAATTCTACGTGTCTGCAGATGTGCAGAATTCCCCCAGGAGTAACTCTGTGTCTCTGTGTGTGTGTGTCTGTGTGTGTGTGTTGCTGGAGGGGCTGGGCCTGCTCTGCGTGTCACTCACATGGATCATGAACTACTGCAGTGGTTTTCAAAGTTTGGGTCACGACCTGGTAATGGGTTGCACAATGCAAGGCACTGGGTCGCCTTGCTCAGCATCCAGGGACCCTGGCAGCTGGCCAGTAAAAACTACTAGCAAACTACTAATAAAACGTGTAGTCCATTCACAACAGCAGGTCCGGCTCCTAGGCAGGGGGGCCACAGGGCTCCGTGTGCTGCGCCTGCCCTGAGCACCAGCTCCACACTCCAATTGGCTGGGAACTGACCAATGGGAGCTGGGGGGTGGTGCCTGCGGGTGACAGCCATGAGGAACTGCTTGCGTGCCTGCACCTAGGATCCAGACCTGCTGGCCATTTTCGGGGCGCAGCGTGGTCGGCGGTGCCGGGACAGGTGGGAAGCCTGCCTCTGTGTGCCGACTGTGCCGCTGAGCGGGAGCCACCGGAGGTAAGCCCACAGCCCAACCCCACCTGAGCTCTAAGCACCACCCCCCGAACCTCAAGCCCCTTCCTGAACCCCAACCCCCTCATCTCCAGCCCCCCCCCGAACCTGCACTCCTAGCCCAGAGTCCTGACCCCCTCCCACACTCCAACCCCCTGCCCCCTCCTACACCCTGAGCCCCTCATTGGCAGCCCCATCCCGCAGCCCTCACCCTTCACCCCAACCCCCTGCCCCAGCCCTGAGCCCCCTCCCACAGGCCTTACTCCTCATCCCCAGCTCCGTTGGTTCATGGGCATCAACAAATTTCTTCACCTCAGTCACCAGAAAAAAAGTTTGAAACCCACTGCCCCAGGGGATCAAGCACCGGGCGGGGCCTCAGGACTCCTGGGTTCTATTCTGAGGTCTAGACTTTGACCAGGCCTCCCCTTGCTTGGTGCCTCAGTTTCCCCACCTGTGCAGTTGGGATGGTGACCCAGCCCCTCCCTTGGAGAGCGCATCCTGTTAATCTCCAGATTTGTAAACACAGAATCACAAACTTCCCTCCGGCCCCGTGCCCACACCAGCAGTGTGTGTAACACCTGAGGGAGATGGGATCTCTTGTGGGGGGGCATGGCCCCCCCGCCCTCTAACCACTAGACCCCACTCCCCTCCCAGAACCGGGGTATATACAGGGCTGGCTCCAGGCACCACGGCTCCAAGTGTGTGCCTGGGGTGGCAAGCCACGGTGGAGGTAGCCTGACGTTCGCCGTCAGGGCGCAGTAAGGCTCTGTTCTGTGGGAGGTCCGTGGTTGTTGTGGATTCGGCGGCATTTCGGCACCGGGGACAATGAGGCCGCGGGACCCGTGGTCCTCCCGCAGAAATGCTGCCGAATCTGCAGCAGCCGCGGACCGCCCACAGGCGTGGGCGGCAAAACCTTTAGAGCCCCCCTTCCCAGGTGTATAACAGGGTCACCACCGGGGCATCAGGTTCACGCAGGGTTTCACTGGCAGTAGCAGAAGCAGCCGTCGAGCGCCGGCTCTGGGTCGACTTCCCCTTGCGAGGATTTATCGGCTGTTCCTTTAACATCTCCGGAGCTACGTTTACCCCGCCGTCCCCCGCTCGCAGGGGCCGGAAACCACAACCCCTTCCAGCCCCCCCCGTCCCATCTCTATCCCACGTCACTTGGCTAAGAATAGACCCTGCAGCGGATGTTCCCTGAAGGAGGTTGGCCAGGCCCCTCCATTTGATGAAGTGGAGACATTTCTTGGTGCTTCGTATGAGTCCTGTGAGTGCCTCCGTTTCCCCTATGTGCTGCCTGTGTAACAAGGTGGTAGGAGAGGGGGTTTGCTGGTGCCGAGGGCCCCATGACACCCTCCTGGCAATAGGGGACACCCTAGAGCCGTGGCAGCTGGGAGACCCCCAGAAGGGGACCTGCCAGATGGGGCGGGGTTGGGGGCTCTGCTCCTGAGGCAGCGCCAGCTGCTGATCTCCCCGTCCGACCTGCCGAGTGACTCTCCCCTTCCCCCTGCAGCAGCCACTCCGTGCATCTGACGAAGTGGGTTCTAGCACCCGAAAGCTTAGGCCCAAATCCATTTGTTAGTCTCTAAGGTGCCACAAGGACTCCTCGTCCTTTATCCCCTTCGGGGCTCCCGACCTGTTTCCAATCTCTTTATCTGTTGTCTGCCTTCTTGTCTGGGCCCGATCCTGCTTTTCTCACTAAACTCTCCCTTCCCATAGGCACAGGATTTGTCCTGAACTAGCCCCCATCCCTCCTGGTCTCTTTCCTTAAACATTTTTTTTAACTTGTGAAATCAGAACAATATCCCACACTCCTATATCCTCCAGAGCAGGGGTCTGACAGAAATCTATTTCTTCTTTGCCCTGCTTGTGTTGGGACACACACAACACACAAAGTCTAGACCCACTAAGAACTCTGCCTGACAGAGCAGGATGGGGGAACGCTAAGCCCCCTCCCTACCTTTTGGGCTCGATCCTGCTATGACCGAGGCTATATTCTCCTATGAAATTTCCCCCCCGACAGACGGGTAGGAGCAAGGACTCTAATCCTCCCCCTATTGCCCTACATCTCTATGACCGGGGATGTGCACACCTGAATGATCGATCACATTAGACATATGGTATATCTTTTAGCAGTATTTTCAACAATCACAGTGCACAGCGACAATACCTGGGAAGGAAGTTGTCCAGACCCCTTCACTCTCATGCTCCAGGGCAGACACTGGGCCCAGCCAGGTCAGGAAGGAATCTCTGCCCCGCTCCATAGGAGAGGGTCGCTCCGTGGGGGGCATTGTGTGTGTGTGTGTGTGGGCAGGGAGCCCCCTCTTTTCTGAGCTGCTGCTCCAAGGAGGTTGGACGGGCCTGCTGGGAAAATTCAGGGCAGCCTGGTCACCTCTTGATCCCTCCTGAGATTCCTCCGTTCCCAGCTGGTCCCCGGACTGGGCAGCTCCCATGTGGGGCTGGGAGGTGATGTGGGGGAGGGAGCTGTGTGAGGGGATGTGGTTTGCTGGATGTTGCAGGCAGCTGGTTTTGCTCTGACTGTGGCCTGGAGATTTCAGAGAAACCATCTAATGGGAAGAAAGGGGCCGAGCCCATCACGGGCTTCCTGGGGCCACAGCCCCCGGCGCAGTTCCTCATTCCGCTCGCACTCGGGCCTCAGGCTGGGTGGAGCTGGGCACCGGGGGGTTGGTGGCAGCGCTGAGGGGCCCCCACTGCCCCGTCATGGCGTCTGCTCTCACCGTCCTCCTCCTCGGTGAGTATCGGAGACAGCCAGGGCGTGTGTCCATGGGGGGATCTGAGACCAGGGTGTAGGATCCAGTTGCTCTGGGATCTGGTCACTAACGACCCGTCTCCTCCCCAGGCTGCTGGCTGGCCGGGCGGAGCGGGGTGTGGGGAGGTGAGTATCAGTCTGTGGGGAGGTCGGTAACATCAGGGACAGGGGAGGGGATGTGTGGGGTGAGGAAAAGAGGAACTGAGCCCTGAACCGTCCCCAAAACTCAACCCAAACTCCCCCGTGAGCTCAGACCCAGCCCCGTTCTTCTGTGCCCCCCGCTCTCCATCATGGAGTCACTAGGAGCCGAATCTGGCTCCAGGGGTCTGACAACGCAGATGAGAACCGTCCCCTGGTTCAATGTCCTACCCCCCCGCAGGCTGTGAGGATCATGCGGGGGGGGGGCAGCACGTGGATTTATTTCAGGTCATACAAATGCTAACAGGGCCCGTCCGTGGGCTCTGGATCCCCTCGGGGAATCGAAACGTTCACAGTCAGAGAAGCCATGGGAAGAACCCTAAGATCCACCCCCGGCCCCAGATCCTCCCCCAAAAGCCCCCACCCCAGCCCCTGCTCCATTCTCAAGCCCAGGGAAAAGGTGGGTCTTGTGTGACTCCCACCGGTCACAGACTCTATTACCATCCCCAGGGCGAGGGGCCACTGGTCAGGCTCCCTGGCTGGGCTCAGGTTGGGTGGGGCAGGGGGCAGGAGGTCTCTCCTCCAGTTGGGTCCTGAGCTAGGTCTGGGTGAACCCCCTGCCCCCGAGTCCCACGGGCCGGCAGAGCCAACCCTGGTGGGGGACAGACTCCTAGGGAGGCCGAATGACGGACGGACTGAATTGGGGCGGGGGGAGGAGAGGAGGAGTGAGGGGTGTCTCCCCTGTTTCACTCCTGTCTCTTGTCGAACGCAGGGCGAGAATACCCCAAACCCACCGTCTGGGTGAGCCCCAGCAGGGTGGTGGCGCTCGGGGGAAACGTCACCATCTGCTGTGAGAGTCAGTACCGGGGCATGGAGTTCATTCTGTGTAGAGCTGGACACCCGAACCCGCAGGTGCGGTCGGTGCCCGATGGGACCGTGGCTGAATTTCCCATCCCCCGTGTGGGCCGGGGAGATGGGGGGAATTACACCTGTGAATATCACCCCATAACGGATCAGAATCGCTGGTCGGATCCCAGCGACCCCGTCGAGATCATTGTAGGAGGTGAGGGAGGGGCTCTGTCTCCCGGCTCCCAGCCCCCCACCCAGCCAGACCCACAGGGGGTCTCTGCACCAATGGGAGGCTCAGAGCCAGGCTCTGCCCTGAGCCCCAGGCCCAGCAGAGGGGATGCCCGTCGGGGGTGGGGTGGGGACGCAGTCACTGGGGGGTTCCCCAGCCAGGGGGGAGAGGCAGCCACTGGAGACCTGGGGCAGAGGAAGGGGGATCCCTGCCCCCAGGGTGAGCCACAGAACAGAGGGGGGCCTTTCCCAGGAAACACATCAGTTGGGGGTGATGGGCGGAGCTGAAGGTTTTAAACCTCAGTGTATAGTAGAGACTTGCACAGTCCCCGACAAGTCAGTGGTGGTGCTGTGCACGGAACTCAGGAGTCCTGGCCCCCATCCTTCCTGCTCTCACCACTAGACCCCACTCCCCTCCCATAGCTGGGGAGAGAACCCAGGAGTCCTGGCTCCCAGCCCTCCCAGCAGACAAGCCAGGGAGTGAATGGACCCTGGAGACTGGCCTGGCCTGTTGCCCGCTGGGGAGCAGAACTCTGGGCCCCAGGGGCTGGGGTTGCTCCATGTCTCATGCCGTGAGCCCAGGGCTCAGAGGAAACTCTGGCCCCTGGGCAAAGGCCTCCAGGAGCCCGGCCCCAGGGCCGCCGGGTCTGACCCCCCACTGGGGCCGCGTGGTGAGGACGGGCCCCAGGACCGAGTGACGGGGCCTGGGTCTCACAGCCTGTCTGCTTCCCCCTGCAGAGCCCAGCTACCCCAAACCCACCATCTCCCTGAGCCCCAGTGGGGGGGGTCTCCCTTGGGGGAGTCGTGGCCATCTGGTGTCGGGGGCAGCACCGGGGCATGTGGTTCGTGCTGAATAAAGAGCGACGCCATTTCCCACCTGTGGATTCGGACGGGTTTGGGGCTGAGTTTCCCATCAGCAATGTGAGCCGGGAGGACGGGGGGATCTACAGCTGCTCCTATCACAGCCAATCGGAGCCGTTCACCGTTTCATAACCCAGCGACCCCCTGGAGCTGGTGGTGACGGGTGAGGGGGCCGGCTCGGCGTCCCCGTTCCCAGCCCCACCCCCAGCCAGACCCTCACGGGGGCTCGATGCCCATGGGATGCTCAGAGCCAGGCTCTGCCCTGAGCCCTGACCCGGCAGAGGAGACACCCGGCCGGGGAGCGGGGATGGAGTCACTGGGGGGTTCCCCAGCCAGGGGGTGAGCAGCAGCTACTGGAGGTTCGGGGCAGCAGGACAAGGGATCCCTGCCCTCAGGGGGAGCTGCAGGGGATGCTCCCCCGGGTTGCTCCTGTTCTTGGAACCCATGGAGGAGTTTGGGCCTGGTCTGGGGTGGCGGATTACTGCTGTGGAAACAGGTTATGGTGCCCAGGGGTGGGTGGGACCCAGACATCAGGGAGAGGGGCAGCCCCAGACCCCCAGCTCCCCCAATTGCCTCCTGCCCTGCAGGTCGCTGCCTGGAATTTGCTGGGGGATTCCATGGGAGGGGCAGGATCTGGGGGGCTGGGCTGTGAAATGGGGCCCAGCTGGGTGCCAGAGTCCCAGGGCGATAACCCCCCTTCTTGGGCCACATGTCAAGAGGAGTGAGGATTACTCAGTATTCCCTTGGTTCTTCCTTCCCCTCCCCTCACTGGGGTCTCAGGGGACCCCCTGACCCTCCCCCCAGTGGATGTTCCGCTGCCTCTGGCTGCGCCCTGGTCCCCAGGGCCCTGGGCACTGCCCGAGTGTGGGGGCAGCGGGTGACGTCCCACCGTCCCCCTGCACGCACTGCCTGGCTGGGTTTGGCACCAGCTGAGATACCCCGGGGATGGGCTCACTGCTCAGCAGACAGACCGGGGCAGAGGTACCTTTGGGGGTGGACAGAGGGGTCCTATGGGGACAGGGAGCTAAGGTGGGTCCCCTTTGTGGGGGGGATGGGACCCTGAGGCTCTGATGGTCCCCATCCCCTGGCCAGGCCTTGGGGTGCTGGATCTCTCGGGGGCAGTTCATCCACCTGGAAGCCCTCTTCACTGGGGAAGCTGAGACTGAGTCCCCTGGGGCAGCAGGACGCAGCCTCCCTTGAGGGGTCTGGCCCTGGGCAGGCCTCAGAGCCCCAGTATCTGGGAGACCCTCGAGTGGGGCTGGGCCAGACTTACTGGACGGGGTGTTGGGGGGTCTGCTCCCAGGGCAGTCCCAGTTGCTGATCTCCCCGTCTAAGTCACCGAGTGACTCTCCCCTTCCCCCTGCAGCAGCCCCCCGGGGGCGCCCGGATTTCACCCGCGCCAACATCAACCGCCTGGAGCTGAGTGCCGGAGTCCTGCTCGTCCTGGGGCTGATCCTGGCCGAGGCCTATTACAGCCGCCCGAGGGGGGCGCCCTAGGTGAGGAGACCCCCCCTTCTGTGCCCCTTGCTCCCCCCAGGGGCTGGGCCCAGGGCGACACGGGCCCCTCTAACCCGCCGTCTCTCTGCGCAGCCAGGAACCTGTATCTGGCCACGCGGAGAAGAGAATCTCCCTGGGGGACGAGCTGCTTCCCCTTGGGAGGCTGAGACACCGGCACAAACCCCACTGCCCCCAAACACTCCTGCCTCAGAAAATCCCCCCCAAACGGCTTCCGACCTGACACAGCACCCCAGGATTGAAGCCCCGATGCCGGGTGTGACGTTTCTCTCCATATGTTTATGGAAACGTGCTTAGGATTGTGAATGAAATGTGACTGGAATATGTTTTATGCAAAAGGTCTCTTGTAAGGTATCATTACGAAGCTTATGATCCACTGAGTGCGTTCATCCCATTTGTATGAACATATCATTCTTCTATCTAAAACTAGAAATATGAAGTTAACGCTGAGGCTCTATTATAATTATGCAAATTGTGGGCCGTTAGTGGTGGTTTAGAATCTTGATGGCCCGCATTGATTAGGACAATTGGCTGTTGATGGTTTATTTACCTCCAAGTCTTCTTGTGAGCATTGGGGCCAGCCTGTGGGTAATGAAGAAGAAAGTCTTACAGTGCCATGTGACCATGTCAGCTGATACTGGAATCCATCTTAAACGGGGCTTTTCCATTTAGAGGGCAGGGTGGGAACCCAGAGAAAGAAAAGATTTCCACCTTGTACCGAAGCTATAAAAAGGGGGTGGACCAGAACAAAGGTGGCCATCATGAGGAATCCTGTTACCACCTGAGTTGGAGCTAACAGGAACTGTGCTAGGGGAAAGGATCGGGCCCAGACTAGGAAGGAGCCTAGTCTGTGAAAGAAGCTTATTGGAACATCTCTGAGGGTGAGATTTACCTGTATTCAGTTTCTTAAATGTGTTAGGCTTAGGCTTGTGTGTTTTGTTTTACAATATTTTGCTTGGTAACTTACTTTGTTCTGTTTTATTATTTGAAACCACTTAAATTCTACTTTTTATAATTAATAAAATAAATTTTGTTTATTAATTGACTCATAGTAAATGATTAATACCTGGGAGAGCAAACAGCTGTGCATATCTTTCTATCAGTGTTGCAGAGGGCAGAAAATTTATGAGTTTACCCTGTATAAGCTTTATACAGAGTAAAATGGGTTTATTGGGGGTTGGAAGCTGGGTGTCCCGGTGCTGGAGACAGGAACACCTGCTGAGAGGTTTTGGTTCAAGTCTGAAACTTTGGGGGTGTGGACCAGACCTGGGTCTGTGTTTGTAGCAGGTTAGCGTGTCTGGCTCAACAAGGCAGGGTTCTGGAGTCCCAAGCTGGCAGGGAAAAGGGGCTCAGAGGTACTTTCAGCATGTCAGGTGACAGTCCCAAGGGGGTCTCTGTGACCTAACCCGTCACAGTGGGATTTTAACAGCAGCTGCAGTGATTCTGGTTCCAGCCCAGCTCTGCTGGCTCCTCTGCCACCCCCCACCCCCCCAGGACAGTCTAGCGTCTCCGGGACCAGCGGGGAGACACCCAAACCCGGGGGATTTTCCAGCTCTAGACTCGCTCCAGTGAATGGGGCCGGGGCTGGAACAAACCCCTCGTTTCACACGGTGCCTGCCATGGCACCTGCTCTGCTGTGTCTGGAACAGCCGGGCCCAGGGGTCAAGGGGGGGCATTTTCCTGGGGCTGAGCAGGCAGTGAACTCTGGATCCTGTTTAACCCTATTCAGTGTGGGGCAAGGGCTGGGATGTGTTCACACCCTTTACTAACGCCCTTTCCCTGCTCCCCACACTTTGCCATGTAACACCTCTACCTGCAGTGGGTCTCAGCTGGGAGTGGGGAGAGAGAGGAGGGTTGAGGGTTCCCCCATGGCCATGGGGCAGGTTTGGCCTGAAAAACACATGGGGGGGACCCCAATCACCCCAAATACCTACTCTCCTGTCACTGTCCTGCCCCAGCTTCCTCTCAGCTCCTGCCCCCTCAGTCTCAGCCCCATTCCTCTCCCCTGACATTCTTCTTCCCTCCCTCTCTCCCCCTGCCCCAAATGCTGCCTGGCCTATATTGATCCCCATGTCCTCTCAGCCTCCCTCTCTGATGGGGAAAGGCTGGGTTGGAGATGAGGGCTTTGGGGAAGACAGGGTGATGGGTGGTAAGTGAGGGGGCAGGCTGGGGGGGCTCTTTCCTGAGTAGCTCCCCCCCACAGCAAAGTGTGTGTGGGGGATTGTTTTCACACTTTGAGTTGAGATGGGGCAGCTCCAGCCACGGGGAGGGGTGGAGGCAACGACCTGGCCATGGGGCAAGATCAAGAGAAGGGAGTTTGGGGAGGGGGCACAGTCTGGGGAACTGGGAGCTCATTTCCACACAGCCATCACCTCACCCCGACAGCCCGGGGGGCTGAATTGTTTCCCCTCAAGACTGAGGTGTCGGACATTTTGCCAGGGAGTAGTATGAGAAAGAAAGGGGGTGGCCATGTTAACTGAGGGCAGCTAGGGGCTTCCCTCTCTCTGAGAGCAATGGGAGATGGCAGCCATGTCTAGTGGGAGGGGGCCCGCCCGCGGGGGCGCACAGAGGGTGTAAGGGGGCATGGGCCGGGGGGGGGGTAGAGGGGGGGAGGGGACGGGGTGTGTGAGGGGATATGAGTCGGTGGGCAGAGGGATGTGAGGGGACACAGGGGGACAGAATGGGGATGGGATTGGGGGTTAGGAGAGGACACAGGTTGGGAGGAGCAAAGGGATACGGGACCCCCACCCAGGACTCCTGGGTTCTCTCCTGGTTCAGGGCAGGGAGTGGGATTTAATGGTTAGATCGGGGATGGTGGGAACCAGGACTCCTGGTTTCTCTCCGTGGCTCGGAATGGGGAGTGGCATCTAATGGTTACAACAGTGGGTGGTGGGGGGCGGGGGGGGGGGGGGTGCGGCTGGGAGCCAGGACTCCTGGGTTCTATTATTCTCTCTTTCTGCTCGCAGGGAGTCCGAGGCTTCAGCCACAGTCTAAGTCACACCTGAGGGGGCAGCTGTGGAGTGGGAGTGGGAGGGGGGGTTTCCCCTGGCAGGGGCTGTGTCCTGGGGGCGGGGGGGGGGGGAATGTTGCTCGGTAGCCCCCAGCTGGACAGGACAGAAAGTGTCAGAGCAACTGTGAATGAGGGAGGGGCTGTGGGGGCATTGCTGCCCCCTGATGGCTGGGATCAGAACAGTCGTGTGTGTGCGTGTTGGGGCGTGCGTGCACGCGCACACACACATGCCCTGCACGCTGACATCCCCCTGGCAGCCCCACCCCCCCCACTTTGTGGGGAGCTGCTCTTGCAAACCCATTCCCATCCCCACTCATGCACCGAGCTGCCAGGCCTCAGCTCCGGGTGGCCAGGGGCCGAACAGGGTGGGTGGGTGAAGATCCCCCATGGGCAGCAGGGAGCGGGGGGTGATGGCAGTGCGGGGGGGGGGGCCTCTGGGGAGTGACCGGCAACCCCTCCCCCCACCTTTGTTGTGATTACTGTTTAGCATTCTGCCGTGTGCCTCCGCTAACGGCTGCTAGGAAGCCGGAGGCCTTACCGGCATCCCGCCTCTGCCAGGAACCAGCCGCTCGTAAACACCGGGCTGGCAGAAACCCTGGGGGAGGCACACCCCCCCCGCCACACACACACAGCTGTGTGTGTGTGTGCCGGGGGGGGGTAAACTGGCTTAGATTGCCCCCCCAGAGCAACATACACAGCCCCTCCCTGCACCACTGCCCCCCCAGCAAGGGGCAGAAGAGGGCTCTGGGGCTGGGTCTCTCTCTTGGGGTAGAAGGGGGGACAGGTGGCACCCGGGGGTGTCACCCCTTGGGGTTGTGGGGGGCTGGAAGCAGGCATGAGACCCAGCGTGAAGACCACAGAACAGAAACAACACTCCTGGATGGGAGCCGGTGCCCCCTAGAGGGGAAAGGCCCCCGGCCCCATTCCCTGTCCCCCCCACCCCCAGAGCCAACCAGTCCCTGCCCCGGGACCGGGTGTGAGCTAGCGCCCCCTAGAGGGGAGAGGTCCCATGCCCCATTCCCTGCCCCCCTGAGCCAGCCAGGCCCCGCCCAGCGCCGGATGGGACGTCCCTCTCGCACGCTGTCCTCAGGGACCCTGAGTGTGTCACTGAGGCTGGGAAATGAGCTCACTGCCAACCAGCTGCAGCCCCAGGGAACCTGCCGTGCCGAGGGGGGAGCGGTGGGGGGCAGGGCTCCTGCACAGGGTGTGGGGAAGGGAGGGCGGCTAGGCAAGAAGTGGAGAAAAAGAGAAGCGGATGGTGGCGGGGGCCGGGGGGATCTGGGAGCCTAGGACTCCTGGGTTCTCTCCCCAGCTGTCGGAAGGACGTGTGGTCTAGCGGCCAGAGCTAGAGGAGAGGGAGTCAGCACTCTTGAGTTCTCTCCTTGGATCTGGGAGGCTTGTGGGGTCTAGTGGTTAGAGCAGGGGGGCCCTGGGAGCCAGGACTCCTGGGTTCTCCCCCCAGCTCCAGGAGGGGAGCAGGGTCTTGTGGTTTGAGCATGGTTGCGGGGAGGGGAGGACAGGACTCATGGGGTCTCAGCCCGGTTCTGCTACAGCTGCGGACAAATCCATTCTCATTGCCTCAGTTTCCCCATCTGCCCTGTGAGGTGAGGGCTCCCTACTGGCCCCGAAGGAGGGTTACAAGGGCTGGTGAATTCCCCATGGGCTGTGTTCAGGCATCCAGCCTGCAGCAGGGGCCAGCAATGGAGGGGACTTAACGAGGGCTCAGGCACCCTGGCTCTGAGAAGGGGCAGCAGGGAGAACCAAGCACCTAGACAGCTGCTACTGACACCTGTCAGTCATCCATCAACCCCCACACACACTCCAGGATAGGGCCCTGACACCCCTATGGCTACTCCCCAATACCTAGGGGTGGCCACTGAAACCTGAATGGGGGGGAATAGCAGGGATGTTCCCCCGGACTCCTGGGTTCAGCAGTTTTCCCCAGACTCTCTCTCTTTATGGGGCAGGGGCCACAGAGCCTTCTGCTCTATTGGAGGTGGGGTGATAGTGGCTGGTATTTGGGGGGGGGTGTCCTCTCCCAGCAGGGGGCACTAGCAGGCACCCAGATTTTAAATGGTTTTTCATTATATCCCTTGTTCAGCTCCCATCTGGCCACAGTCCAGGGACCGGCTGGCTCAGGGGGGCTTGCAATGGGGCAGGAGGCCTCCCTCTTCTAGGGGATGCTGGCTCTGATCCGGCCCCAGGGCTGGGACTGGCTGGCTCAGAGGGCGGGGAATGGGACCCGGGGCCTTTCCCCTCCAGGAGGCGCCCTCTCTGATCCAGCCCTAGATCAATAGACACCAATTGTCCTTCTTCTTGTGCAGCTCATGTGTGTAATGAGTGTGTGGAGTCTCAGCCCCATTCTGTGCACCCAGATGCACACCCCTCTCCTCCACCAGGCGAGCTAAGGGAGCCCTGGATGGGCCAGGGAGACTGGCCCCTTTTTGCCCCCACCCTCTGTGTGCGTGTGGGGGGCTTTAGGGATGAGAGAAAGAGAGAAAGAAAGGGGGAGGACAGTGTGTGTGTGTTGAGGGAATGAGCAGACGGAGGAGGAGGAGGAAGGAAGTGGGTCTCAGGGGGGAGGACAGTGTGTATGGGGGGGGG
>ML677450.1:235988-248201 GCA_007922305.1 Dermatemys mawii | reverse complement strand
GGGGGCCCCCTACTACCTGGAGGCCCAGGGCAGCCGCCCCGAGCCCTTGGCGCTCGCCCGCCCGCTACGCTGCAAAGTGGCTTCGCTGCAGGAGCTGTGCCGGCGGGCCGTGCGGGCCAGCGTCCGGGCGGGGACCGGGGGGCCCGATCTGGAGGGGCTGCCCGTCCCCCAGGCCCTCCGCAACTCCCTGCGCTGCTAGGGGGCCCTGCTCCGGGCCCTGCTGAACTGTCTGTACAGGGATGGGGGACCCCTGGCCAGCACGCAGCATACCCCCCAAAAACTCATGGGAGGCAGTTGGGGGTACAGGGAGCCCCCCATAACTCAGGCCCTCTCAGCGCAGCTGGGGGAGGGGAGGAAACCCCAGAGCAGGTCCTGCTCTGGGACATCCCTGGTATTTCCAGTGCAGTGGGAGGAAGACCAGGAAAGGGGTGTGTACCCCACACCCTATGGACCACCCAGCACCATGAGGAAGGGGGGGAGATTGGCACCAGCCCCATGAACCTTGGGGGAGATGGGAGTGCAGGAGGAGAAAGACCTGGAGTGGATGGGGTTCGTTGGGCCAGAGGTGGGACCCAGGCATTGGTGGGTGCTGGAAGTCGGGACTCCTGGGTTCTCTCTCCAGCTCTGGGAAGGGCGTGGGGTCTAGATCCTATCTGTTGCCGAAGGAGCTGGATTGGACCATGGCCCCATGCTGGGGCTCCCCCATCTCTTCCCATGGAGGGCGCCATGGCAACCTCACAGACCTCAGGTCTCCCCCCAGGAGGGCTTGTGGCCCCGTTACTGCCAGCCGGGCTAAGATGTGGACCAGGCTGGTGGGGGGCTTGTACCGCTGCATCGGGATGGAATAAACCTGTCTGCTGCATCCTGCATCCTGCCACTGCTTTGGGGGCTGCCTGGGCCCTGGGGGGATGCAGGGGCAGCCCCTCAAAGCACCCCCAAATCAGAGCCAGCACCCCCTAATGGGGAAAGGCCCTGTGAGCCAGCCAAGACCCAGGCCTGGGACCAGATCAGGGCTGGTGTCCCTTAGAGGGGAAAGGGCCCATGTCCTATTCCCTGCCAGCTGGCCACAACTGAGTACTGGAGGGATCCTCCTGTAAACAGCCCCCTGCATGCCCCACCCCAGAGGCAGCTGCATCTAGCGGTGACCCTGTCCTGACCCCCTTCCCGTAAGGCTCTTGGCAGGGCAAACGCTGACTCAGGAGCAAAGTTACTGAAAATCGCCTCAGCAGTTCAGAAAAACAGCTGCTTCCGCTCCCCCAGGGGGCAGCTTGAGGGGCAGGATGGGGGGCCAGGCCATCCCCCAGCCTGGGCTGTTTCCACCCCACGTCCCTCCAGCCCTTCACCTTCATTTCCCAGCAGAGTCCATCCCTGCAAGGCCTCCCTCAGGTGATACAGGGCCAGGGGTCACAGTGACAGGTGCTGCAGGCCTGGGGGGAGGTCTGTCACCCCCATCTCAACACCCCCCCAGCCCCTGCCCAGCCTGTTGCTTCCTGCCCCGTGTTTGCTTCTCTGCCAGGCTGGGCTAAGAGCCATACACGGGTAGAGCGAAGGTGCACGTAGGCCAGGATCCCGCCTGGTGCCTGAGGGAATGAACAGAACCGCTCCTCCTATGACCCACCCCATCACCAGCCTCAGACGTGGGGAGGGTCTAGTTCTGGGCAGCCCCAGGCCCCATGAAGCCCAGCCCAGCAAGCAGGTCAGGGGCTGTCCCACCTCAAGTCCCTCTAACAGACTGGGCCATTTCCCTCCCCTTGACTCCCCCAGGATCATGGCACCCCAGCCAGGGGCCAGCAGCAAAGGAAATTCCCCCCACCCCTCCTTGGCTGGGACAGGAGGGGGGACTAGAACCCAATGGACCAGTCAGTGTGTGTGGAGGTGAAGAGTACCCCACCCTCATGCCCCCCCCCTTAAACCCAGGCATCCTAGAACTGCCCTTGAAGCAGAGCCAGCAAGCGGAGAACCCAGGCACCCTGGCACCCTCTGCTCCAACTGCCAGCCCAGGGCACAAACAAGCCAAGCTCCTCGCCCCAGCTCCACCTGCCTCTTGAGTTCAAACAGCCCCATCCATGGGGGCTGGCAGTAGCACTGAGCTGGGCCCCATGGCCTTTATGACAACCCCCCCACCCCAGGAAGCACCTGCACCCCCAGTAGCAGCAGTCAGCCCCTGATCAGTTAATCCTCCAACCCCCGCCCCCAGTGTGGAAACAGGCTGCAGGTCCGTGCCCTGGTTCTATTTCGGAGGGCCAGGACCAGACCAGACCGAGGGGGAAGGGCAAGCCACAGGCAGGACATGGCTCATTTCTAGAACTGGCAAGCTGGGGAACTGCCTGCTGCAGGGTGCATGGCCCAGGAGACGCACCCCCGCCCTCTCCCGCTACAAGACTCAGGGATCTGAGCATCTGAGGCAGCCCTGACAACCCATGGCAGGACCCCGCTAACAGGCTAATCCCCCGGGGTGCCCAGGTCAGCTCCGGGACAAGCTCCACTCCAAACGGGTTTATTGAGATACAGCCGGGCAGGCCGCCCTGCCCTTTAATCCTCCTCTTCCTCGTCCACCCCGCCGGCACCGCCCTGCCCCTTCTTGGCGTTCTTCCTCTTGACGCGGCCGGGCCGCCCGCCCCCGTAGGGTGAGCGCAGCGAGAAGTCGATGTGCTTCTGTGAGTCCAGGCGCACGATGAAGGACGGGATGTTCACGACCTGCTTCCGCACGCTGGGGAAGGGGAGAGGGGTGAGGGCAGGAAACACCTCCCATAGTGCTCTGGGGCAATGGGACCCCACTCAGGATTTAACATCCCACCCCCAGGGGGCAGATACCCCGGCACTTCACCACCTCATAGCTCCTCCCACACACACTCCCCAGAGCCAGCTGCACCAGATACCAGGGTCCACCCTTCCCCACCCACAACCTCCAAGCCAGCTCCTGCTCTGTTACCAGGTGTGAATCCAGAGTCATCTAAGAGGGGTGACCTCTGGACTGATGCTACAGGAGCCAACATCAAAACCCAGCCCTGCCCCTGCTGCAAAAGAGAAGTGACTCCAGATTGACACCAGGGGAGCCGAGATCAGAACCAGGTCCCAGTGAACCAAGCTCCATTCCCAGGTATCCCCACTCACAGGCCCCCCACCCCAGCGTGGGGCAGGGAACAGCTGGCGGCTCGTTACCTGTGCAGCAGCCCCAAGCGCGGGGGCTGGTGGAACGGCCTGGCCCTTCGCAAGGTGTACGGCTCTGCCGCAGTGAGCCTTGCCGACACGGGCAGCCCTACCGCCCGCTAGCCGGGGCGCAGGGGGAGACCGACCGCGGGGTCTCCCCGGGCCAGAGCCTGCCCCATTGGGCAGGGGGCTCCCTGCCCCTCACAGGCTCATCCAGGAGGGCTACACAACACTGCAAGAGCAAAGCTTTAGGCACGGGGAGGGGAGGAACAGCGGCCACATCCCCACGTCCTTGGGCTTGGCTCTGCCCTGTGGCCATGGCAGGGTCACTCACCGAGAATGGGGCCACTGACCTGCCTGTCCATGGCCCCTCCCCACGAACTCACCACCTGGGGGGAGCTACGACCCCAGTGAATGGCAGGTACAGGGGACAGAGCCAATAACTGAACCCAGGAGTCCTGGCTCCCAGCCTCCACTGTAACCCACTAGACGCCCCCTGTCACGGACTCACAGGTCGTGCCCAGTCTTGGCCATGTGCTGTTTATAGGGGGGGAACCTCCTTCAGTGTGGCACTCACCCCCCCCCCCCCCCCACGAGCTGGGGAGAGAACCCAGGAGTCCTGGCTCCCAGTCCCCACCAGCTGTGTAAGTCACTAGACCACTCTCCCCTCCCAGAGGCAGGACAAGAACCCAGGAGTCCTAGCCCTCAGCCCCAACCCCCGCTGTAACCCACTAGACACAACCCCCAACCCAAGCTTTAGAGAGAACCCAGGAGTCCTGACCCCACCCTCCCCCACACAGAGCACAGCACACAGCTGCCTACCGGATGTGCCTCTGGCGGATCAGCACCCGCGCGTGGTGGATGGACTTGGCCAGGCCCAGCTTGAAGACCTGGGTCTGGAGGCGCCGCTCCAGGAAATCCTCGATCTTGAGGCCCAGGATATAATCCAGCTTCATTTTGCCCTCATCCAGCACCCCGATGCGAACCAGCCGCCTCAGCAAGGCATTGCCTGGGGGGGGTGAGGGGGTTTCAGTGAGATGGGGGGGTGAGACCCCAGGGACTGCCTCTTCTCCTCCCAACTCTAGACAGCTGCTGGGACCAGCTCCCAGCACCCCCGCCTGTGCCGCCCCCACCCCACCCTGCACATCCCACCCTCACCCCACCCCCCTACCTTCGAAGAGGCGCTTGGGGTCCTTCTCATCCAGCGTGAGCAGCTCACGGGCCGCTTTGCGGATCTTGGCCAGGGTGAACTTCACCCGCCAAACCTCGCGCTTGTTCCGCAGCCCGTACTCACCTGGGGAGGAGCAGAGTCGTTACCAACAGGGACAACAGGCAGCCACCTCTGGGGTGGGGCACGGGGCTGGTTATAGGGGGAATCCCTCGCCCGGCGCTGGGATGCAGCCCCTCTGGGGTGGGACACAGGGGCTGGTTATACGGGGACCCCTCGCCTAGCGTGGGCCATGATTCAGGACTGTATCCCACTGACTAGAGAAGCAGCAGGTTGAACATTATCTGGACTAACGGGATTAAATCTCCGAAAGATCAGAATACAATTCTTGGGCCATTAATGCTGCATGTAACGAAGAGCGCTGTATATGGTGGCACAGCGCCCCCTAGTGCCAGCCCTGCCAGGGAGAGCCCTCCGCCAGCAGTGCCCCCTAATGCCACCCTGGGGCCAGCCCTGACCCTCCAACACACTCCCTGCTGCCCCCACCACTGCCCACTGCTGAGCTCCAGGAAGGCACCAGCCAGAGCCCCCTGCCCCACCCCCCAAACTCACCAATGAGCTTCAGCTCCTGGTCGAGGCGGGATTTCTCAAAGGGGCGCCGAGGGGTGACATAGGTCTTCCGGCAAACCCAGCTCCTGGCAACGGGCATCCTGGGAGAGGCTGCGGGCCCTGGGGGGAGAGGGAGGGAAATGAGCTAGGAAGAGACAGGACAGTTCTGTTCCATCCCCACCCACCCCCAGCCAAAGCACATGGGGCCTTGATCCTCCAGCAGCCACCCCACAAACCCAGGCACAGCTTATCTGGGGGGAGCGGGGATGATGGGAACGGCTGTCAGACAAGTGCCCCCATCTTCCCTTCCTCAGTCCCCGGGCCCACTCCTCATCGGGCCAAGGGGCGAGCACCCTGCACCCCCTCATGCCGCTCTCAACAGGCGTCTCTGGACAGAGCAGCGCCCACAAAGCTGCCTCCAAGGACCTCGGCAGCCCTGGCACGGGGCACGCTCAGGCCGCTGCCCAGGATGGGGCCCTGGCGGAGCTGCCACTACCATGGAGAAGGGGGGGCAGAGCCCCTGGCGTGAGGGTGGGGGAGGGACGCCAGGAGCCAGGGGGGCGCAGTGAGCTCAGCCCACACAGGCTGTGAAGTTGGGACCCGCCAGCCCTCGGAGGGGCCGTCTCCAGGGGGTCTGTACAGCACCGAGCGCAGCAGTTATACGAATACCCCGCTGCACGGGGCCACGGACCCTCGTGACGGGACCATGGGCGAGGGCGACCCGGGGCAGGGGAACGGTGGCCCCAGGGCAGCCAGCTGAGCCCGGGGCCCCTTCCTGCAGCGGGGTGACGCGACGGAGGCACTGGCTGGGTGTTGGGGGGGGGATCTCTGGGTCGGGGGCCCGCCGGCCTCCCCTTCGCCAGCCCTGTTTACAGATGGGGAAACTGAGGCACGGCAAGGGGAGCCCCTTGCCCGACCCCGCTGCAATAGGCGGGGGAAAGGGGAGGGCGACAAACGTCGCCCCACCCCCGCAATGCCCGGGGCTGGGGTGGGGGCGACCCTCCCGAACCACGTGCTTCGCCGCCCCCCAACCCGGAACTTCAGCTTACCACGCGCCTCTGCGCATGCGCGCCCGCGGGAAGCCGCCCTTGTGCCCGCGCCAGCCCCGCGCGCCCTGCCCCTGCCGCGCGCTCGCCCATCAGCCCAGCTCTCTCCCCTCCCCCGCCCCCGCCCCCCAACCGCCCGCGCGCGAGCCGGGCCCGGCCCCGCCCTCACCTCACACTAACGGCCCCAGCGATGACGGTTGGGAAAAGAGCGCAGCGAGCCAGGGCGCAGCCTTATATTGGGCACGGGGAAGGCTCCGCCCTCCGAAGCGGCAGCCAGTGGCCGGGCGCCGCCGGGTCCCGCTGGCCAATGGAGGGGAGGTGCCTGGCGCCGCCCGCTGGCCAATGACTGAGCGCTCCCGGGATCATAGAGCGAGAGTCCTAGAGCGTCGGACGCGCGTGGGAAAGTGGCTGTGGGCGGTTGGGGTGGTCGTTGCTGGTGGGGGTGTGATGAACCCCCCCCCCCGTCCTGGTGTGGGAGGGGCCGCCATTGCTGGGTGGGGCAAATCCTCCTCCCGTCCTGGGGAGGGGAGGCTATTGTTGGGGGGCATGGTGAACCCCCCTCCCGTCCTGGGGGGAGGGGCGGCCATTGCTGGGGGGGGTCGAACCCTGTCCCGAGTGGGGGGGGGGGATCATTTTTTTTGGGATAGGGGCTGTGACCGTCCGCATTGGGATAACCCCCCCCCCAAACCCGTCCCCTTTGCTACCCAGCAGTGTCCAGTGATGTCGATCAATATGTCCACACTCGGTGTCTCTGCTGGTGACTTGCCCCCTAGCTTCAGCCTTCCGTGGGGTTGTTATCGCTAATCTCGGTGCGTGGGTGACCGAGCCTGCACAGCGCTGGGTCCTGTCCGGACAGTGGAGGAGAGACGGGAACTCCCAGTCAAAGGACACACAGCCAGGCAGACAGACGGCCAGGTCGTTGAGGGCGAAGGGGAAAACAGTGCGGCTCTTGTACGAGTCAGTCCAGCAGAAAAGGCATTGCAGTAATCCTGCTTGTTACTATTGTGTGTGTTATAGCGGTGTCAGGCGCTGCACAGACGCAGGCGGAGACAGTCCTTGGCCGGGCTGAGATCGGGGCCCCGTTGTGCCGGGCACTGCACAGAGCCAGCAAGAGACAGGCCCTGCCCCAGATGAGATCAGAGGCCAGATGTGTCAGGTACTGCACAGACACACAGCAAGAGACAGTTCCTGCCCCGGCTGAGATCGGGACCCCCTTGTGCCAGGTATTACACAGACCCAACAAGAGATAGGCCCTGCCCAGCTGAGATCCCTGCCCTGTTGTGCTGGGGGAAGCAGAGGCAAGAGCAGGGAATAGATCCCATGACTCCTATCCCAAGCCAGTCCCTGCCCAGCAGAGCAGTGCTTCCCTTACTTCTCACTAAGGCAACACATCGAGTATCTCCCTGCGACCCACTGGTGGGTCGGGACCCCTTGGTTGGGAAATGATTCCCTAGCTACTACAGCCACTGTATGCCAAGTGAATCTCTCCCCAGACCAGGGCTAATCCTGCCCCCCGTGAAACACACAGGGCTTTTCCTCTTGAATTTGGTGGGAGCAGGGCGACACCCCACAAACTGGAGTGTGACCCGTGGGACCGGGTCCCCAGCTGGCATAAATCGTCCTAGCCCTGGGGAAGTCACCGGCTGGAGAACTGATCCATCAATGGGTGTTTCCCCACAATTTTGGGGGGGGGCATTGCACAGGGACCTTAGTTGAATTCATTGATGCTCAGCACACGTGGGGCAGACTGATCCCTAAATGGAGCAGCTGCAGGGGTGGGATGCATCCGGGCTGGTTTATTTTAACTGCCAACCGACCATGGCCTATAGATCATAGGCTTGCTCCATCCAGTACGAACTACAGCCGGTGGTTGGCCAGGGTGCCTGGTATCACATGGAAGGTGCCCAGTGTGTTGTGGGAGCCCTGGCATGGCCATCCTTGGGGTGGGATTGAGATCAGCTGCCAACGAAAACGTTGGAAGCCGTTGAGTGTCTGATGAAAGGCAGAGAGGGGTTGCAAACACCGGATCCCTCCATCTCACGCCAAACCTTTCGCAGGGTTTGTGTCTGTCTTAGGGGAAGTTTAGGAGGAAAAAAAGCAGGATGGAAAAGGCAGCGGAAAGGAGGAGAGAGAGGGACCTTCTCAGCGGAAAAGGACAGCATACCTGGAGCGGAGAGAATAATGTGAATGAATCCTCCGCTTCAGGCCTGAGGCTGGTTGCATGGGTTTTATACTGGTCTAGCTGAGATCAGAACCCAGTCCCTCGGGGATGACTCTGGATAGACCCCGGGGGCTGAGATCAGAACTCAGCCCTGGTAACCATTGCAATCAGGAGTGACTCCAGATTGCCCTTAGGGAAGCTGAGATCAGAACCCAGTCCTGCCCCCAGTGCAATCAGGGGTGACTCCAGATTACCCCCAGGGAAGCTGAGATCAGAACCCAGTCCTTCCCCCAGTGCAATCAGGAGTGACTTTGGATTAATCCAGGGGGTTGAGATCAGAACCCAGCTCTGCCCCCAGTGCAATCAGGGGTTTCTCCAGATTGATCTAGGGGGCTGAGATCAGAACCCAGCCCTGCCCCCAGTGCAGTCAGGGGTGACTAGTCTGAAGGCCCGTGTGTCTGTAGCCCTTTGAGGGCTGACCAGTTCCCCTTGGCTGGCAGCCCAGGCTGAGCCGAGAGCCTGTAAATCTCCCTTTTCGCTGGGGAAGCTGTATAGTGCCGAGCCGCAGCAAATGGCGGAGAATTAAGCACTGATTTATTGGGGGGTTTTCCTCCTAACCTGGTATTTGTGCGAGAAGCCGACTGTGCTGAACCCCCAACCCTCCTTCTCTAACCATTAGACTCCACTTCCCTCCCAGAGCCAGAACCCAGGAGTCCTGACTCCCCGTCCCTCTGCTCTAACCACTAGATCCCACTCCCCGCCCAGAGCCAAGTGAGATGCAGACAGGGAATAACAGGTGGTATTTGTCTGTGTGCACTCAGTGTGGGTGAGTGTCTGTTTGTGGGATGTGTGTGTGTGTGTGTGTGTGTTTGTGGCAGCTGTTTTCTTCATGCGCACCTGGGGTGAGGGGGGCAGGTTTGTGTGTCTCCTACGTGTGTGGGAATGTTTGTGGTTGTGTATGGAGGTATCTCTGTGGCCGTGTGCGCTCTGGTCTGCCTGGGTGCATCTGTGTGTGTTTGGGTGTGTCTCTGAGTGTATATTTGGGGTTGTGGGTTCATGCATGTGTGTGTTTGAGGTTGGTTGTGTGTGTGTGCGTGAGTATGTGGGGTTGTGTAACCGTGTGTGGATCTGCGTGTTTGGGGTTGATGAGGACAGATCCCCAAAACCAGCCACCTGGGTTGAGTAATTGCTGTGGCAGGAGAATCCACCAGGCCCCTTGGTAACTTCTCCTCCCTGTTCAAAACCCAGCCCTGATTTGCCGGAGGTTTGTGCGCCCCCGGCTGGATTTACCCCTTTGGGCCGCAGTGCCTGTGGGGTCAGCTAATTGTCCCACATAACCCCAGATCTTTTCCAGATGCCGCGTCCTGGCATCGAGCCCCCAGCCCATCCCAAAAACACAGGCCTTGCTCCTGGGCGGAGGACTTTGCATTTCAACGCAGGCCAGTGTGTGGTTTTTGGTGCCCCCAGCTATCCCAGTTGCTCCATCCTCGGTGGCATTTAGCACAGCCCCCATCAGAGGAACGTTGGCGGTAGCGGCGCGGGATGCGGATCATTGATAATAAAAATATCCAAGAACCGAGCCTGGCTGGCCCCCACCACAGAAACACACCCGCTCGAGAAGGGTTTTCGTTTGGAGCTCTCTCGGTCAGCTAGTGTGATACACACTGTGGGTGTTTGTGGGTATGATGCTGGGTGTGTGTTAGACTGGGTGTATGTGAAAGAGAGAGACTCTGTGTCTGGGTATGTGAAACTTTGTGTGTGTGTGTGACTCTGAGTGTGTGTGAAAAGGAGAGAGACTGTGTGGGTATGTGAAAGTGTGTTTGTGTGTGTGTGTGAGAGAGGGAGAGAGGGAGTGCCTGTGTGTGACACTATGTGTGTGACGGTGTGTGAGACTGTGTGTCTGGGTATGTGAAACTGTGTGTGTGTGTATGTGAGAGAGGGAGAGGGAGAGAAACTGTGTCTGGGTATGTGAAAACACTGTGTGTGGTGTGTGTGTGTGAAAGAGAGAGAGTGCCTGTGTGTGACATGGTATGTTTGTGACAGTGTATGAGACTGTGTGTCTGGATATGTAAAACTGTATGTGTGTGTGTGACACTGTGGTGTGATGCTGTGTGTGTGTGAAAGAGAGAGAAACTGTATCTGAGTATGTGAAACTGTGTGTGTGTGACTGTGTGACTGATTATGTTTGTGTGACACGGTGTGCATATGTGACCCTATGTGTGTGCATCTGAAGGAGAGAGAGACTGTCTGGGTGTGTGTGACAATGCCTGTGTGTCTGTGTATAAAACTGTGTGCATGACTCTGTGTGTGTGAAAGAGAGAGAGTATGTCCGGCTATGTGAAACTCTGTGACTGCATGTGACACTGTGTGTGTGTGTGAGACACTGTGTTATGTTGCAGTCTTTGTGTGTGTGTGACTGTGTTTGTGTGACACTGTGTGTGCCTGGGTATGTGAGACTGTGTCTTTGTGTGAGTGTGTATATGTGTGACTGTGTGTCCGTGTGTGACGTGTGTGTGTCCGAATCTGTGATACTGTGTGTGTGACTGTGTATGAAATGGTGTGTGTGTGGGAAATGGAGGATGTCTGTGACACCGTGTGTATCTGTGCACGTGGCACTGTGTGTAATTGTGTATTTAGGCTGTAATCTCCTTAGGATACACACCAGCATTTCGGTCTATGGCTCTAAACAGCACCGAGCATGATGGGGTCTGGTCCCTGCCTGGGGCCGTTGGACACTGCAACAAAAGTGGTAGCAATGCTGTGTGTGACACTGGGGATATTTGTGTGCGTGTGTGTGTGTGAGGTGCACACACATATCACTGTATTCGTGTGTGTGACGTGTGTATGTGATACACTGTGTGTGAGATGTCACGTGCACATGTGGCAGCTTGGACTTGTGGGGGAGCCAGTGTGAGTATGTAGGAGACACGGTGTGACATCCGGTGTGCAGGAGATAATCTGTGTGTGTCACTCTGTGTGTGTATGAGTGTCAGAGTGTCAGCGTGTGTATGAGCTGCATGTGTGATACTCTGTGTGTGTATGAGCCAAGTGTGCATAACATTCAGTGAGTGTACAAGCCATGTGTGTGTGCCCCTTTCAGGGTGTGTATGAGCTGTGTGTGTGACACTCTCATTGCATGAGCTGTGTGTGTATGTGACACTATTGGGATGTGTACAATCCGTGTGGGTGTATAACACTCAGTGTGTGTGTGAGCCGCATATGTGTGCAAGCTGTGTGTGTGTGTGTGAGAGAGAGAGAGAGACAGGGTGTGTAAGAGCTGTGTGTGTGACAGGGTGTGTGCCAGCCATGTGTGTGTATCTGACACTGTCAGGGTGCATGTGAGCTGTGTGTTTATGTGACACTATCAGGGTGTTTGTGATCCGTGTCTGTGACTGTCAGGGTGTGTATGAGCTGTGCATATGACAGTGTGTGTGCGAGTCGTGTGTATATGTGACACTGGCAGTGTGCGTGTGAGCCGTGTCTGTGACAGTCAGGGTGTGTATAAGCTGTGTGTGTGACAGTGTGTGTGCGAGCCGTGTGTGTCTGACACTGGCAGGGTGTGTGCGAGCTGTGTATGTTTGTGTGTGTGTGTGTGTGTATGGCCCATTGTGTATCTGATACTGCGTGTGTTTGCTCATGACACCTCTACCCAGCCCTCTCCCCACACCTAGGCTTGGGGAATCCTCCCAGCAGCTCCCCCCACACCCTGCACCCCCAAACTCCACCCTCTCCCGAAAATACCCCCACACCCTCCTTCCCCCTCCCTCTCCCACAGCGCCCTACTGCTGCTGAGGCTGGTACCAGGGAGAAGGTAACCATGGAGACGCTCCCCCCTCCATCTCCTGCATCTCTCCGCCCTCCCCCCCTTCCTCTCTCCTTTCTTTGGGCTCCTGGTCTTGATGGACAGCTCCCAGGGCCAATTGGCGGGCCTGGCGGAGGAGTGTGGGGGGGTGTCTGTCCGAGGGGGTGGGTCTTGTCTCCATCAATTCCAGCAGCCCAGCTCCCCAGCCAGGCGGATGCCGAAATCAGCCAACCTCCCATTGGATTTGATCCTCCTTTTCTTCTCCCCTTCCCCCCGT
>ML677450.1:174973-185988 GCA_007922305.1 Dermatemys mawii | reverse complement strand
TTACCTCAGTTTACCACCCCCCATCCCTTCCTCCATCATCTCAACCTCTTTTATGCCTCACACACTTAGGAACCCCTAACCCCCATAACCATTACACCCCGCTCTCCTCCCAGAGCTGGGGAGAGAACCCAGGAGTCCTGGCTCTCCACCCTCTCCCTGCTCTAACCACTAGACCCCGCTTCCCTCCCAGAGCCAGGGATAGAACCCAGGAGTCCTGGCTCCCAGCCCCCTGCCTCCGGCTTTAACTAATTAAGTAGAAACAGCCCCCAGATCCCAGCCTGGAGGAATCACCTGATTGATCCTATTTCAAGACCATCTGCCAAGACCCCAGTTAAGACCCCGTTGCCCTTGAATTACTGGGATGGTTCTGGAAGACAAACATTTTCCATGGGGTCCTGGGATGCAGCCAGCCAGTCCCTGCCCTGCGGTTGGATGAGAGCCAGTGACCTCTAGAGGGGAAAGGCCCGTGCCCCATTCCCTGCCCCGCTGAGCCAGCCAGTCCCTACCCTGGGGCTGGATGGGAGCCGGCGCCCTCTAGAGGGGAAGGCCCTGGGCCCTATTCCTCAAGGCGTACTCGACGGGAATGGGGTCTAGTGGTTAGAATCATAGATCCAAGGCCCGTAGGGATCGTTGGGGTCAGGTCAGCGAGGACGGCCCCCGGCTGTTCCCAGGGCCAAGGGTTCGGAATCAGCAAAATAATCCACCGTTGCCAGTGAGGGAGAATCCACTGGGCTCCGGGCGCCTTGTTCCCCTGGATAATTGCTCACCCCGTGAGAAGTGGACAGGTTGTTTAATGTGTCTCACGTCAGCTTCCAGCCCTGGGATCAGGCTGGACCTTCCTCTGCCGCAGTGTGTTGTCCGTTGCTGAATGTTTGTTCCCCACATAGAGAAAGGGCAGCTGGGAGCCAGGATTCCTGGGTTCTTTCCCCAGCTGGGGGAGGGGAGTGGGGTCTAGTGGTTAGAGCGGGGGCGGGGGGGGGGACATGTTGGGAGTCAGGTCTCCTGGGTTCTCTCCCTGGCTCTGGGAGGGGAGTAGGGTCTAGTGGTCAGAGTAGGGGGAACTGGGCACTGGGACTCCTGCGTTCTCTCCCCTGCTCTTGGAGGAGAGTGGGGTCTAATGGAGGATCAGTCCCCACCCAACTGTACAAAGGTTGCTCCGTTGGCATCACCAGGTTTGCAGCAGTGCCGCTAATTGGCGCCAGCGGCTCTGTGGGAGGGGCTGGATTAGCGGGAGGAGCTCGGGTCCCGGCCGGAGCATTCAGCTAAATATCACCCCCCTTTGGCCTCTTCTTTTCTTGAGTTGCCTGTACAGCAAAGCTCGGTGCTGGCTAACAACCGAGAGGCTTTGGACTCGCTTGCATGTGAACGTAAGGGTTATCTAGCTGGTGCCCCGAAACCTGGTGGGCGAAAGGGAAAGGCACGCCACAAATGGCACGCCCTGCTGCCGCATCACACATAATGCAGAAGAAAATGATCTACGCTTTGGAAATCAGTGGCCTAACAGCTAAAAAAACAAGATGGGTTATTAGTTGGAGTCCCCTCCAGCTCCCTAAATCACACTAGGGACCAGAGTGAACAACAACGTATGCCCCCTATAACATATAGGAACAAAAGCTGCATGATCACTGGGGCTTTAGTTTGAGGAACGTACGCTCAAGGTCATGTGCTGCTGACATGAAATCGTTCTGGGAATTTTTAAACCTCCCAGTTGACAATTTCCTCTCTCAAATGCTGTCGCCACCAACACGGGGGAATTCTGGATTAAACCTCATCCTCACAGAGAAGGAGGAAACTGATTATGGATCTAGAAATAAATAGTGGCTCTGGTACAAGGGTCCACGACTTGATGGTATTCATAATGTGCAAAGAGAGTAACGGCCAGAGTGGTGAGATATATCCTTGGTGCTTTAAAAGGGCTCAGTTTCACAAAGATGACAACAATTATAAGCCAAACCACCTGGAAGGAAGAATTTAATCAGAAAAATGTGAATGATCATTGGAAATTGCCTACGAATGCGATACCAGACACCAGAAAACCACAGCTGAGGAAGAAGGCTGTTCTGGTTAACAACACAACCTTAGAACGGAAGTGAAAGCAGATAGCGAGACAGATAGGTATAACAACTAGAAGATAGGGGAAGCTCACAGAAATGAATATAAATCAGAAGCAAAGGGGAAGTTGATAGTAATGACTATAAATCAGACTCAAAAGGGAAACTAACAATAATGAATATAAATCAGAAGCCATGATTTGTAGAAAACTGATAAGGGAAGCAAAGGGAAAGAAGTAGCCATCTATATCCAGCAGAGTTAGGTACAATAAGAAGGAAGGGTTTTTTAAAAAGTATATTAAAAATAAAAAGAATCTGACAATGGTATTGGTCCATTGCTGGATGGAAATGGTAGAATTATGAACAATAAAGCAGAAAAGGTAGAATTGTTCAACAAATATTTCTGCTGTATCTTTGGGGGGGAAAATAGACTATCATATGATACCACACTTTCCATTCCACTAGTATCTCAAGAGGATGGTAAACAGCAGCAACTACAGATAGATTTTTTAAAGTCAGCAGGGCCAGAGAACTTGCAGCCAAGAGTTTTAAAAGAACTGGCTCAGGCGCCCACTGGACCATTCATGTTGATTTCCAATAAGTCTTGGAGCACTGGGGAAGTTGCAGAAGACAGGAAAAAAGTGAATGAGCCATTATTTTAAAATAATAAAGTGTTTGACCCAGGGCAGCTACAGGCCTGATGGTCTGACATCAATCCCTAGAAAGTTAATGGAATGACTGATACAGGATTCAATAAAGAACTGAAGGAAGGCAATGTACTTAATGCCAATCAGCATGGGTTTATGGGAAATAGATCCTGTCAGAGTAGGAGAGGGCGGGATACCAGGGTAGATGGGCCCATGGGTCTGATCCAGGGTAGCAGGGACGGGGGGGGGGATGTCAGGGTAGACGGGCACAGACAGGATGATGGGCCTTGCTCACAGTCCCCTCCTCCCACTCCCTCCCCCGCCCGCCCCCCAGCACAGCCGCAACAGTTCCCTGTTCTCCATCTCCCTGCGGGACGCCCTGCAGAAGAAAATCAGCATCTTGGAGCATCAGATCCGAGAGAAATTCAACGCCACCGAGCACCACGACCACAGCCATGAGGAGCCGCACTGGCACAAGAACAGGGCCCACGGGCCTCACGAGCAGGGTGAGGGGCAGGGGGTGCGGGGGCATAGATGATGGATAGTGGGTGGTGGTGGTGGGGGGCATCGAAGGATCCAGAGTAGAGCTGTGGATGAATGAATAGGACTCATGGTGGGGAGGGGCGGGGGGACAGAATAGACAGGTGGGTGGAATTGTAGCTATAAAGCTGGGTCGTTGCATGGATGGACTTATGGGTGGAGGAATTGATAATTGAATGAATGGATGGGATCACTGATGGGTGAACCTATGGATGGAGGGTTGAATGGATGGAGGAAATGAGGAATGGATGGATGGACGGACGGAGGAAAGGAGGGCTGGATTGATGGATGGAGTGTGGAATGGGTGGATGAAATGGTACCTCGACAGAGGGCTGGCTGCCTGGCTGAAATGAGGGATGGATAGATCTATGGATTGATGGAGGAAAGGAGGGATGGAGCATTGAATGGTGGATGAAATGGTGCTTGGAGAGATGGACAGCTAACTGGCTGGCTGAAATGAGGGATGGATGGAAGGATGGATTTATGGATGGAGGAAATGAAAGATGGATCTATGGATCAAGCATTGAATGGGTGGATGAAATGGTACATGGATGGATGGAGGAAAGGAGGTCTGGATTGATGGATGGATCATTGAATACGTGGATGAAGGGGTACCTGGACAGAGGGATAGCTGGCTGAAAGGAGGGATGGACAGATGGATGGAGGGATGGATGGAGTATTGAATGGGTGGATGAAATGGTACCTGGACCGAGGGCTGGCTGGCTGAAAGGAGGGATTGAACGGATAGATGGAGCGTTGAATATGCGGATGGAGGGGTATCTAGAGGGATAGTTGGCTGGCTGGCTGGCTGGCAGGAGGACGGGCTAGTCGAATGAACAGTTGGATGGCGTGATGGCTCAATGGATGTATCAGTGCATGGGGAGGGGCTGACTGGCTCTTGCCAGCATCCCCTCTCCCCTGGGGCTGGCTGTGTCCGGCCCCCCTGCTCTGACCGTGTCCCTCTAGGGCACAAGGCGGAGAAGCCGGACGAGGTTTTCCGCGTGAGCTTCCCCCTCCGCACCAACTACATGTACGCCAAGGTGAGGCAGACGCTGCACCACGAGATCTTCGCCTTCACGGCCTGCCTCTGGCTGAAGTCCGGCTCGGCGCCCGGCGTGGGCACCCCCTTCTCCTACTCCGTGCCCGGCCAGGCCAACGAGCTGGTGCTCATTGAGTGGGGCAACAACCCCATGGAGCTGCTCATCAACGACAAGGTGTGGGGCTGGGGACTGCCAGGCCCGGCAGAGGCTGCCCCGCTGCAGAGGGCTGGGGAGGGAGCACTGGGCCGCAGGGATTGGGGGCGAAGTCGGGGGCGGGGAAAGGCGAGCCCTGCACTTAACCGTTTCCCTGCCACCACCCCCACAGGCCACCAGCTTGCCCCTGGCCATCCACGACGCCAAGTGGCACCACCTGTGTGTGACCTGGTCCACGCGGGATGGGGTCTGGGAGAGCTACCAGGACGGGGTGCGGCGGGGCAGCGGAGAGAACCTGGCCCCCTGGCACCCCATCAAGCCGGGGGGCGTCTTCGTCCTGGGGCAGGAGCAGGTAAGAGACCCCCCCACCCTAGCGTGAGAGCACCTGCTGCAGGGTGCCCCCCACTCCCGGCTCTACCCCCCCCACCTCTCTGCTCTCCCCCCCCAGGACACGCTGGGCGGCCGGTTCGACGCCACGCAGGCCTTCATCGGGGAGCTGGCCGACTTCCACGTGTGGAGCCACGTCCTGGCGCCGGGCGAGGTCCACCGGCTGGCCACCTGCGCCGCCCGCGCCCACGGCGACCTCGTGGCCTGGGCCCCGGGCACCGTGGAGCTCCACGGGGGCGTGGCCCTGCTGCCCTTCCACGCCTGCCACTGAGCCCCGCCCCACCGGGGGCCGGAGGCCCGGATGCCTGGGTTCTCTCTGGCTTGGGGAGGAGAGCGGGGGCTAGTGATTATGGGTGGGGGGCTGGGAGCCAGGCCTCCTGGGTTCTCTCCCCAGCACTGGGAGACGAGTGGTATCTAGTGGTTAGAGCAGGGGGCACTGGGAGCCAGGACTCCTGGGTTCTCTCCCTGACTCTGGGAGGGGAGTGGGGTCTAGGAGCCAGGACTCCTGGGTTCTATCCCTCTGCTGGGAGGGGAGTGATGTCTAGTGGTTAGAGCACAGGGGGATCTAGGAGCCAGGACTCCTGGGTTCTATCCCTCTGCTGGGAGGGGAGTGGGGTCTAGTTAGTGTGTGGGGCTGGGAGCCAGGACTTCTGGGCTCTCTCCTCAGCTCTGGGAGGGGAGTGGCGGTTAGTGGTTAGAGCAGGGGGACTGGGAGACCCCCTTCCTCTCCTGTTGTATAGAGCTGTGGCGGTGAGCCCGGGGCTGGCTGTACATACGCGGTGTCCTATGGCGCATAGCTCGGCGCTGCTTTACGTAGGATTCGACGCTATTTTCTTCCTCGGAGAGGACGGAATAAACCTGCCAAGGAAACAGCAGCAGCCCCAGCGCGGCCTGAGTCGGTGCTTTGTGTGAGCGCGCTGCATACCCACCGCACCCCACCCCAGAAGTGGCTGCATCCCAGCAGCGGACAAGGGGCCACGTTCCCTCCAATTTTTTACATCAATGTGCAAAATAAATGACAAAATTCATGTGCTGGGGGTGGGGCTGAGGAGCGTGGGAGGGGGCTCAGGACTGGGGTGCCAGAGAGGTCCAGGCTCCAGGGTGAGGCCATCGGTCAGGGGCTCCAGCTGGGGGCAGGTTCTGGGGTGAGACCAGGGATGAGGGGCTTTGGGGGCGGGGTCACACATGAGGGACTTGGGGTGCAGGATGCCCCAGGGGAGGGAGGGAGGGGGGCTCTCCTCCCCCCTCCCCCGAGATCCTGCTGCCTGGCATGTTAGAGGGAACTTTGGTCCCTGGTTAAAGAGCCCCACACCTCAGCCCAGCCCCACAGCCCAGCCCCAGGCTCCCGCTGCTGGCTGGAGGCAGCGGGGACGGACAGACGTCAGCCAAGGTCTGGCTCCCAGCACTTGCTGCTCTAACCCCTAGACCTCGCTCCCCTCCCCCAGCCAGGGAGAGAACCCAGGCGTCCTGGGTCCCAGCCATCCCCCTGCTCTACCTCCCAGAGGCCCCACTCCCCTCCCAGAGCCAGGAGAGAACCCAGGAGTCCTGGCTCCCAGGGTCAGCAGGTTCCAGACCAGTTTGGTGCCCCCTCCCCTTGCTGTCCTGGGCGTTTGATGCCCTAAGTGGATACCAGCCCCCCGTTATACTCAAGACCGTAGTGTTTTAATTCTGTTCAAAGTCACATCCATTGAATCCTTAAATAACAATTACAAAAACCTGAACGCCCTCTGGGAGCCCGTGGCGGGCACGGGGTTGGCGCCAGCTCCCTTCCGTCCACACCAGCGGCTGGGGCGGAGGTCACAAGTCCAGGGGTCCTAGGCATGGGAGGAGATGGGTCCCACCAGCTTGGTCCCATTGCCACACGGGTGCCTCTGGGAGCCAACGATCCGGGGGGCTCTGTCAGGATGCGCATCCGGAAAGTTGGGGAGGGGGCACAGAGATTGGTCCCGGTGGGGCTGCCCCATAGCTGCTCCTGGGGGCGCCGGGCGAGAGGCATGGCTTTCCCAGGGTGTCTTGCGCTCGTGGAGGGAGGGTAATCTGAAGGACGGGATTCCTTGGCGTTCGACTTCCGGGGTGGGGGGCGCTCCTCGGACCCCCCCAGTCTGTAGTGTAAGTTCCTGGAGCCCAGAGGGGTGAGTGAAAATGGAGGGGGGCTCCAGATGGACCCCAAGGTCTAGGGCCAATAGTGTGTCCATGGGGGTGGGGGGGCTACCCCTGTGGGGAGATTTAAAAATAAGCTGGTGAGAGGGTGGCCATAGGGCTGGCTAAAATCCCCCTTCCACTGGTTGCCCCCCAGACGGAAGAACTCCAGTTCCACCTGCTGGTTGCCAGGGGGCGCTGGCATTGCTGAATTTGTGGGGGGACCCCAAAGGCCCCTGGTGCTAAGTGCTCTGGGGGGAGCACAGCCTTGTGGGTAAATTCCCAGCCAGCTGAAAGGGCAGCGGAGGGGTGGCTGTCTCAGGGAAGAGCTTATTGCACCTCAGGGCTGATTAGTGTAGACAGGAACTTGGTATCAGCCAATGAAAATTCAGACAGCCATGAAGGAAAGTGCTGAGGATACGGAGTCAGGGCCAAGCCGGAGTCACTCCTGTTTGCAATAGGGGCAGGGCCAGATTCTAAATCTCAGTTCCCGCAAGGTCAATCTGGAGTCACTCTTAATTGGAATGGGGGCAGGGCTGGATTCCAATCTCTGCTCCCCTGGGATCAATCCAGTCACTCCGGAGTGCAATGGGGGCAGGGTTGGATTCCAATTTCTGCTCCCCCGGGATCAATCCAGAGTCACTTCAGAGTGTAATGGGGGCAGGATTGGATTCTGATCTCTGCTCCCCCATGATCAATCCAGAGTCACTCCTGATCAGAATCTGCTGCAAGGTCCTGAGCCCAGGGCCTGGCAGAAGCCCCTGGCCCAGGCTGCAGCCCCCGCGGGCGGGGAGAGGGTTGCTGGCTCGTGGTAGCCAGTGGCTCCTGGAGAGGGGCTGGATCCCAAAGAGGGGTGCCTGGCGGGGGGGGGGGTGTCGGAAGACAGATCCGGCTGGTGGGGCGCACAGATGCTGGGGGAGGGGAAGTCGGCGCTGCTCTGTCCGTCCGTCTGTCCGTAGCTGGGGCCCCCCGGCCCGGGGGGGTGTCAGTTTCAGCGGCGCCCGGGGAGGTGGGCTGTGGGTGCGGGGGGAGCCCGCTGGCCAGCCCGGCTCACGCCTGCTCCTGTTTCTTCTTGACCGAGATGCGTTTCTTGCGGGCGGCCAGCATCTCGTAGAAGGGGTCGACGCTGACGGCAGCCCTGGGGGGAGCGGGGGGTTAGCGGGGGGAGAATCGCACTGCAGCCAGGTGCCTGAGGCGGGGAAGAGACAGAGCCCCGGCCTTGGGGCACTCCTCCAATGGGCATCCACCACTGCCGGGAACGCTCCCCCGCCCCGGCATGGGGTGGATCAGAGCACGCCCCCCTCCCCCGCCAATCTGTTCTCCCCTTCCCCATCATGAGCTGGAACCATCTACCCTGGGAGGGGACTGGGAGCCAGGACTCCTGGGTTCTCTCCCCGGCTCTGGGAGAGGAGGGAGGTCTAGGGGTGGTGGTGGTGGGGGGCTGGGAGCCAGGACTCCTGGGTTCTCTCCCCTGCTCTGGGAGGGAGGTGGGGTCTAGTGGTTAGAGCAGGAGGGGGGCTGGGAGCCAGGACTCCTGGGTTCTCTCCCTGGCTCTGGGAGGGGGATGGGGCAGGTGGGGGTTCTCCTCACTTGATGGATTTGATCCACTCGTCCTTCTCCTCCTGCGTGGGGGCCGAGATGCGATAGACCATGTGGTTCCCTTCCACCACCCGCCCGTCGGCCTCCGTCTTGCAGGCCTTGATCAGCTGGCCCTTGTTGTTGGGAATGTAGAGCTCAAAGCAGTTCTGTGAGGAGAGAGACAATCACCCACGGGCTCAGGCTGCGTCCGTCACACCCAGGGACGATCCCCCCCCACCACCACCACATACACAGTGACGGGCTCAGGCTCTCAGCAGACTCAGGCTGCGTCGGAAACACCCAGGGATGCCCCCCACCCCCGATGGGCTCAGGCTCCCGGCAAACTCAGGCAGCGTCAAGTCATTTGTGCTCGAAATGAAAGCTCAGTGCTGTGCAGACGGGTCAACGCAGCAGGAATGGACGGAGGAAACAAGGGGTGTGTGGATAGATGTGGGTGCGGGTGCATGGAGGGAGGGAGGGACGGGGGTGCATGGAGGGACAGACGAGGAGGAGGAGGAGGAGGGCCATGAAGGAGAGGATAAGGACAGGCTGAGGAAGGACAGACAAGGACTGTGGTGAACGTGGGGGGCTGGAGGGTGTGGGGGGAGTGGCCCTGGGGGGTGAGGAGCAGGGGGCGCTGCCCTCACCGGCTTGCGGGGATCCTCCACCTCCCGGATACTCAGGTTCTCCAGCGGGATGATCCCCCGCGGCTCCTTGTCCTGAGGGGGAACAAAGCCGGAGTCAGGGGGGATGAGCTGCGGCCTGCGGGACTCCCTGCCACTGGCTACGGAGCTAGGTGGGGTGAGCCAGGGGGAGCCCCAGGCCCAGGGGGGCGAGAGGCAGAACCCTCTGGGTTTTTTCAGGGGCTGTCTGTGGGGCCCAGCCCAACCCCTGAGTGACTGGGGGGCTCACCCAAGGGGTAGGCGATTCCATCGCTGACCACTAGGGGGAGCACTTGGGTCTTCCTCTGAAGCTGGGCATTGGCAGTAACCAGAGCCCCGGGCAGAGGGACCTGGGGGGCGGATCTCAGCCTGCAAGGCCCCCTGGGGCGGCCCCGGGGGCAGATCCCAGCCTGCAAGGCCCCCTGGGGCGGCCCCGGGGGGCTGGGGGGCTCACCGTGGTGTACTCGAAGTAGTACAGGCAGTTGTCAGTCAGAATGAACCAGCGTCTTTTCCAGGTTTTCACGCGCCCGCCTGCAGGGGAAGCAGAGATGGGGGGCTCAGTGATGGGGGCAGCTGGGGCAGGGGGTAGCTCTTGATCCTGTGGGGCCAGTTCACCCAGGGGCAGCGTTAGAAGAGGACCAGGCCTGCCCCAAGGCATGCTGGGATAGACACGGCATCCTTGCCCGGGCACATGGTGTGTGGGGGGGGATTTCAGGCCTAAGACCCCATGCAGCTGCCCCTTGACTCCAAGGGGCTGACCCCCGAGAAACTGGTGTCACTGGCAGAACTCTCCTCCCAGAGCCAAGTAGAGAACCCAGGAGTCCTGGCTCCCACTCCCCCCTGCTCTAACCACTAGTCCCCACTTCCATCCCAGAGCCAGGGATAGAAACCGGGAGTTCTGGCTCCCAGCACACCCCCTCCGCTCTAACCCTTAGACCCCTATCCCTGGCTCTAGGAGGAGAGTGAACCCAGGAGTCCTGGCTCCCAGTCACCCCTGCTCTAACCATTAGACACCGTTCCCCTTACAGAGCCAGGGATAGAACCCAGGAGTCCCGGCTCCCAGTCACCCCTGCTCTAACCACCAGGTCCCATTTCCGGGGGACCCCGTGTGGCACGACTGTGCCCTAGACAATCCCTGAACCAGGACCTTTGCAACCTGTGTGGGGTGCTTCCGGCAACCCCCCCTTCATGGGGCCAGACCCCTCACACCCCGCAGCCAGTTCCAACGCTCCGGGGGTCAGACCTCGGGGCGAATCTCTACTGTGGTGAGATGGATCTAGCGGGACGAGGCGCTATTGGGGGCCGGGGTCCCCACCCCCACATTCCAGCAGCGGCTTCCCCCTCCGTTACCTACCTCCTGGGGAGGAACGGTGAGACCCGAGCGCAAGTGGCGTCAGCGGCGTGGGGGGTGGGGTGGGGGGTGGGCAGGAGTGGGGAGGGAAACGGGGGAGGGAGAGAAAGAAAGAGGGGAGCGGGGGGAAGAGAAGAGAGGAGAGAGAGAAAGAGGAAAAATCAGTTATATCAATGTGAGGAGGAAAAACACGGTCAAATCACACCCCTGCCGCAGGGATCAGCGTGGGGGGGGATCTCAGGGAGGGGGGAGGGACTGTCCTTTCTGCTGTGGGTGTGGGGGGGTCACAGGGGTTTGATACACAGAGCAAGGGGGGGTGGCTCTGTCCGGCTTTTCCCTGCGAGCGCCGGCACCTATCGTCCCAGGGATAAGATTAAATAGCACCAACCTCTACCCCTCAGCTCTAACCACTAGCCCCAACTCCCCTCCCAGAGCTGGGAGAGAACCCAGGCGTCCTGGCTTGCAAC
>ML677450.1:97443-116455 GCA_007922305.1 Dermatemys mawii | reverse complement strand
CCGGCACATCCCAGTCTCCCCTGCATCCAGGGGGGCTCTGCCTGGCCCCCTCTCCAGCCCCGAGCCCCCCCTGCTTCCCATCTGGGCAGCTGAGATCCCCGGCCCCCAGCCCGCACTCTGTCCATTGTCTTCTCTCCAGGTCAACAGGGTCACCTGGGCCCCCTCCCCACTTCTGTCCTCTGGCCCCTCTGGCTGGAACCATCTGGTCAAGTCACCGGGGTCCTCTCTCCGCAGCCCATTGTCCTCCCACTGGCCAGAACCGGCTGCAACTCCGGAGCTGGGCGCCTCTGGGTCACCAAGTCACCATTCGCTGGGGTCTCCATTCTCCAGGCCATTGGCTGAGTCCCAAGTTCCCTCGCTGGTCCCCTGTACCCACAAACTCCCTCTACCATCACCTCGATAAACCCGTAATGCCCAGGGAAACTGAGTCCCACCCCCTCGGCATGCAAACCATTGGAAAACAAGAAAATCCCCCACTTCTTCACAGAGGCCCTCCAGCCTCCCCCAGCACACACAGGTAGGGACACACCCAGCCGCAGAAAGACACAGACCCTGAAACCAGCTCGGCGTGAGAAGCCGTCAGCTCGGGAGTTGCCTAGCACTCAAGCACTCACTCCCTCTGGAGTGTGAACCCAAACTCGTCCGGTCTTGTGCTGCACAGAGAACTGTAGAGCGTAAGCCCATGAAATCCGCCCCCTCCCGCAATGGGGAGGGAGATCTGCACAGCTTTTACCAACTAGTTATGAATTCCACAAACTGGTTTTAGAGAAAACAAACACAAATTTATTAGCTACAAAAGAGAGATTTTAAGTGATTAGAAGGGGCAGCCAACAGATCAAAGCCGATCACCCAGCAAATAAAACCAAAACGCAATATGAGCTTAGTTCAGGGGTTCCCCAACTTGGTTCGTGGCTTGTTCAGGGTAAGTCCCTAGCAGGACGCAAGCCCCTTTGTTTACCTGAGCGTCTACAGATACGGCAACTCCTATTGGCTGCAGCTACATTATTATTTTTTATTTAAAATTATATAAAATACAAACATAACATTTTACTACTACACCGCGGCAAACCCCCCGCTGACCCCTGGGCCCGGCTGTTACAGACACAGCAGAGCAGGAACCAGGGGAGCGGTGGCAGGCGCTGTGTGAAACAAGGGGTTTTTTCCAGCCCCAGTCCCGTTCGCTGGAGCGAGTCTCTAACGGAAAATCTCCCAAGTTTAGGTGTCTCCCTGCTGGCCCCATAGATGCTAGCGACTGTCCTGGGGGGGCAGAGGAGTCGGCGGAGCTGGACTGCAGCCGGCGTCACCGCAGCTGCTGTTAAAGTGCAACCCTGTTTCCTCCTGGATTGGGGGTTCAGTCCGGGGAGGGGCGATGGCATCGGGGTCCCCCTCTCCGGCCGCTCTGCTCAGGATGTCTCCGCGGAGCAGGGTCCGGACGGCTCAGGGTTGGACTAATCCCGTCTTTCTATCTCGCCAACTTTCCCCGCAACGTTCATTCATCCAGGTTCTCGTGAGGCTGCCTGAACTTCTCACTCCCCTTCGTCAGCTGAACCCACCACGAGGGCACGTTTGGAGGCTCCGTTATCGCAGCCCCCCCGGGGTGGGGAGATTTGGGGGCAAGGAAGAGGGAAGCTCTGGGGGTTTGTACAATAGGAATACGGGTGGGGTAGGTCTAGAGAGAAAGGGGGAGAGAAAAGGGGCTGGGGGGGCCACTGCAAAGAGAGGAGAGGGGCAGACACCTGGGGGGCAGTAAGTGCCGTTATTCCAACACCAGGATTAGATGCAGCATCCCCACTCCCCACTGACAGTCCTGGGCAGAGACTGGCCCGGCAGGGCCAGCCAGTGGGACCACAGCACCCTCCAGGGGCTGCTCTGCAGGGAGTCCGATGTGCCCAGCGCTGGGGTGGCTCCTCTACCTGGTACCGCAGGGGCTGGTGCCCACGGGGCAAGAAGTCTGAGGTTCAATCCCGGGGTGCAGCAGTCGGGTCGGAAGCAGTCTGGGGGGCAGGATTTTCCAAGGCGGGGGGTGTTTTTGGACGGGGGGTTTGTGCCGATGTCTCAGCCCCCAAGGGAAAGTGGCTCGTCCGTGGGGAGATTCTCTTCTCCAGGCAGCCGGATCCAGCCTCCTGGGGGTGCAGAGACGGTGGGTTAGAGGGGCCCGTGTCACCCTGGGCCCAGCCCCTGGGGGAGCAAGGGGTACAGAACGGGGAGTCACCTCACCTAGGGTGCCCCCCTTGGGTGGCTGTAATAGGCCTCAGCCAGGATCAGCCCCAGGAAGAGCAGGACCCCGGCGCTCAGCACCAGGCGGGCGATGTTGGCGTGGGTGAAATCCGGGCGCCCGGGGGGGGCTGCTGTTGGGGGAAGGGGAGAGTCACTCAGCGGCTCAGACAGGGAGATCAGCAGCTGGTACTGCCTCAGGAGTGGAGCCCCCAAACCCCCCGCATCAGGTCTGGCCCAGTCCCCCCTGAGGTCTCCCATGTGCTTTGGTCTGGGGCTTCCTCGGGGCCTGGATATCTCAGGGGAGGCTGCGTCCTGCTGCCCTGGGGGGCTGAGCCTCAGTTTCCCCAGTGAAGGGGGCACCTGGACAGTTGAACTGCCCCCTGAGCCACCTGGCACCCCTGTCATGCCCCTCTGCCCACCCCCACAGGTACCTCTGCCCCGGCCTGTCTGCTGAGCAGGGAGCCCATCCCCGGGGTATCGCGGCTGGTGCCAAACAGTCAGGCAGTGCACACGGGGGGAGGTTGGGACGTCACCCGCTGCCCCCATGTCCCGGCAGTGCCCAGGGCCCAGCCAGATGTAGCAGAACATCGATTGGGGGAGTGGATCGGGGATTCCCTGTGGACCCAGTGGGGAGAAGGCAAAGAGAGGAATTCTGGGTAATGGTCACCCCTAGTCAGGGGGACGTCATGGGGCCTAGGGAAGGGGCTTATGTTTCCAGCCCTTCTGTGCTCAGCAGGGCCAAGCGCCCCAGACCCTGCCCCACCCCTGGGATCCCCCCACAGCTTCCTGGCAGGGACCTGCAGGGCAGGAGGCTTTGGGGGAACTGGGGGCCTGGCAGTGGGGGAGGGGCAGTGGGGCTGTCTCTCATCCTCCGCCTGTCAATGAGCCCCTCCCCGTGGTGTCTGGGCCCCTCCCACCCAGGTTCACTGCCCCCATCCCAGCCCCAGCTCCAATTTCCAGGGCTGGTTCGATGGTGATTCTCCCACAGCCCGAGTACCTGGCTCTGCACTGCCTGGGCGGGTGGGAGCCGGCACCACTCCAGGCTGGGTCGGGTCGGTTCCCCCTGCGGGAATAGAACCAGCGTCCGTCAGGGCAGGGAGAAGGGGATGAAACAGTGACTTAGTGATCACCCCACCCCCAACTCAGCATCCATCGTCACTGTCAGTCCTTGGGAGGGATGGGGGATTTTAATGGCTGGGGCGTGGGGACCCCACTTCCCTCGCTGTATCAAACCAGGGGGCGCTAATACCCACAGCCCAGACTCGCTCTGAGATCGGGAGCGACCCGTGGTCGTTCCTCCCCCATGGATCGATCCATCACCCTCTAGCTAGAAGAACTGAACCCATCAGTTCTGTCTGCAGGGACCGTCCCCCTCCAAACGGCCCGAATGGCCCTGTGGGCGTCTGAGCGGGGAGCCCTGTTCCCTGGGGGCGAATTGTTCCATTTCTCCCGCTCACCTTCTCCCGCCGGCTCCGTCGTGGGGGGATCCGGCTGCTGGGGCCCAGCTGGGCCAGTTCCCTCTGTGGGATGAAAACGAGCGTCAGCTGGGATGGGGGAGGGAGGGAACCGAGCACCCAGGCCCCGATGGGAAGGGGCTGAAACGGGGACACTGCTCAGCCCACGACCTGGCGTTTGTTATTTTCATTGTCCAGGCTGGTGGGGGGTGAATTCAGCACTGGGGCTAGGGCCAGCTGGGCAGCCCCGGGGACCCCCACTCCTCTGTGCGCCCCCAGTGCAGGGGCAGCCGGGGGAGCATCCCCTGGGAAAGGCCGCAGCTTTGCAGCCCCCGGCTGGGGACAGGGATCCCCACTTCCCTGAGCCCCAAACCTCCAACAGCTGCTGCTCCCCCCAACTGTGGAACACCCCCCCCCCCGCCAGTGGGTCCCAAGGCTCAGGGCAAAGCCTGGCTTTGAACGTCCCATCAGAGGCTGGCTGGGGGATGGGACTGGGAGCGGAGACGCCGAGCCGGGCCCCTCACCTGCTACCACCAGCTCCACGAGGTCGCTGGGCTCTGACCAGACAGGCGGGTCAGATTTGGAGAGATAACAACAGCGGTAGCTCCCTGCGTCTCTCCGGCTCACGTTGCGAATGGGAAACTCGGCCACGTTCCCAGCCAGCACCGCGTCCTGCAGCACGTTCGGGTTTCCCTCTTTGTGCAGAAGGAACCTCACGTTCTGGTGCCGACCCCGACACCGGACGGTCACGGCTCCCCCCAGGGCGACCCGCCCGCTGGGGCGCAGGGAGATGGAGGGTTTGCGGTAGGTCTCTGCAGGGAGAAGGAGACAGGCCGTGAGACAGACCCTGGCACAGTCACTACCCCCTGTCCTCGCCACACAGCCCCAGAGACGGGGCCCTGGGAGAAAACCCAACCAGAGGAACCTCCCCGAGATCCCAGAGATTCCTGGGAGCTGCGCCCAAAACTGCCTAAAATCCAGAGCACCCTCTGCACCCCTCTATCTACTTAATGGGGCCCCGCAGCCTGGGAGCCAGGACTCCTGGGTTCTATCCCCAGCCCCAGGGGAGTCTAGTGTTTAGATCGGGAGGGGGCTGGGAGTCAGTGGTGCTGAGTGCTGAACAGACACAGACAAAAGGCGAAGAAGGAGAATTATCCCCCATTCTTACAAGGGAAAATGGAGACACAGGCAGGTTCAGTGACACCCCAAGGTCGCCTGGGGACAGGGATCCCCCTTCCCCATTCCCCTAGCTCCAGTGGCTGGAGAAACCCCCAGTGACTCTGTCCCCGCTCCCCAGCCAGTCGTCCCCTCTGCTGGGCCCAAGGCTCAGGGTAGAACCTGGCTCTGAGGGTGCCATTGGCCCAGAGACCCCCTGTGGGTCTGGCTGGGTGTGGGGCTGGGAGTGGGGATGCCGAGCAGGGCCCCTCACCTGCTACAATGATCTGCACAATGTCACTGGGATCCGACCAGTTGGGTGGCTCCCATTTGGAGCGAGATCGGCAGCTGTAGGCCCCTGAGTCTTCCCGCCTGGCACTGGGGATGGTGAATTCACCCCCGTCCCCAGTAGCGTCCAGCTCCCGGATTTTGGTTCCATCTTTATACAGAAATATCCTCCTGGCCTCACACCGGCACTGACAGCGGATGGTAACAGTTGCCCCCGGAGTGATCACCCCGCTGGGGCTGACGGAGATGGAGGGTCCGGGCGCAGGCAGCTCTGTGTTCACACACAAACAGGAGTGAGATGGGGAGACACAAACCCCTCCCCTGTGTCTTAACCTGCCCTTAGCGCCTAGCCCCAGGGACAGCACCAGGGGTAACAGAAACCTCACTGCACCCACAGTCTGTTACTTCTGGGGCAATTCTGCGCATCTACAGACGCACCAGGGTTCCCAGTTTTGGTTGGACAAATTCCTAGAGATTTCATCCCATGACGTGATCTTTAATTAAAGATGAATCTATAATTTCTGTAAACTCCAGGCCGATCCTGAAGGGTTGGGAACCCTATGACACACAGAATTCATCTGTCCCCGCATCATTTTGTTTTTTCCCCGCAGAAAATGCATCATGCCTTAGAAGTGCTGCAGTTCCGTCCTTTGCCCACCAGGGGCCATTGTGGCACCAGAACAGCCAGCAGCAAAACGGAGCCGGTTGTTCTGGTGCCACAGAGGCCCCTCGTGGGCAGAGGCGGAACTGCAGCACTTCTGGGGCAGGATGTATTTTTTGTGAGGAAAACAATTCTGTCCATGCCCCCTGCTGCAGAATCCCCCAGCGGTAGAAATTCATCACAGCCCCTGCCCCCAGAGCCTGGTTAGGGCAGAGTGGGGCACCCAGTGCTGGGGGGGGAGCACAGACTGGGGTTCAGGAGCTAGTGGGGTGACAGCGTTGACTATGGGGATGGGGGAGGGGGCTGCAGGGACACATGGGGACGGGGACAGGGGCTGATGTGCCTGACTGAATGGGAGAGGCTTGAGGTCAGCCAGGGTCTGCATGGGGGAGGTTTCCCAGCTCCCTAACAATCACCTCCCCCCCACCAAAAAAAACCCTGTTCCAGCCCACACCCAACATCTTCCAGATTCACTCCTGTGCTCCTTCCCTCTCCCTCAGCTCCTCTGTTACCCCCCAACTCCTCCCAAGCCCTCGCATGGCTTCTGACAGGTGCAGGAATCACAGTTCTGTCTTGTGATTTGAATGAATTACTCGAAGTTCTGTGAGAATGTGCCTGGTGAGGAATATATTTTTAAAAAAATTACGAGAATATTTTTTTTTGGTCTGTACCGTTACAGACACACTCCCTGCCAGATATTTTGAAATGACCAAATGACCAAAATAACTGAAAGGGGCAGGATTATATTGTGTTGTTTTGACAAATAAAATGTGCAGCATTTTGCTGAATTTTCAAATATCGTGTGCAGAATTTTTAATGTTTTGGTGCAGAATCCCCCCAGGAGTTTACAGTTTTCCAGGCTGGTGAGAAGCGAATTCGGTACTGGGCGCGGTGCCGGCTGGGCAGCCCCTGGGCCCCGACTCTTCTGTGCATCCTCAGAGCTGGGGCAGACCAGGGGAGCAGCCCCTGGGAAAGGCCCCTGCTCTGTGACTCCCCCTGGGGCCGGGATCCCCCATCCCTCACCCCAAATCTCCAATGGCTGCTGCTCCCCCCGGCTGCTCCCCACACCCGGTGACTCCATCCCCACTGACCAGGCCTGGCGTCCCCTCTGCTGGGACCAGGGCAGAGCCTGGCTCTGAGCATCCCACCAGAATGAGACCCCCCCTCTAGGGTCTGGCTCAGTGTGGGGCTGGAAGTGGGGACACGGAGATGGGCCCCTCACCTGCTACCACCAGCTCCACGGGGTCGCTGGGATGTGACCAGGCGGGTGGGTTGGATTTGGTCCTGTACCGGCAGCGGTAGCTCCCTGCGTCTCTCCGGCTCACGTTGCGAATGGGAAACTCGGCCACGTTCCCAGCCAGCTCCGTGCCCTGCAGCACGTTCGGGTTTCCCTCTTTGTGCAGAAAGAACCTCACGTTCTGGTGTCGACCCCGACACCGGACAGTCACGGCTCCCCCCAGGGCGACCCGCCTGCTGGGGCGCAGGGAGATGGAGGGTTTGGGGAAGTAGGTCTCTGCAGGGAGAAGGAGACAGGCCGTGAGACAGACCCCGGCACAGTCACTGCCCCCCCGTCCTCACCACACGGCCCCAGAGATGAGGCCCCTGGGAGAAAACCCAACCAGAGGAACCTCCCCGAGATCCCAGAGATTCCTGGGAGCTGCGCCCAAAACTGCCTAAAATCCAGAGCACCCTCTGCACCCCTCTATCTATTTAATGGGGCCCCGCACCCCAGTGTCCTCCCTCCCTGACCCCTCATAGTTCCATCTAGCCAGTGTCTCCCCCTGGCACAGAAGCACTAGTAGCTGCTGCGTCTCTGGGTCCCCGGCCAAGCGTCCCCTCTGCTGGGCCCAGGGCTCAGGGTGGAGCCTGACTCTGAGGGTGCCATTGGGGCTGGGAGCGGGAACGCCGAGCCGGGCCCCTCACCTTCAACAATGATCCGCACGACGTTACTGGAATACGAGCAGGTGGGCGGCTCCCAAAGGACGTGGGATCGGCACACGTACAGCCCGGTGTCTTCCCGCCTGGCACTGCCGATGGTGAATTCGTCCGCATCAGCGTCCAGCTCCCAGATTACGATTCCATCTTTATACAGAAATAACCTCATGCCCCAGCACCAGCACCGACAGCGGATGGTGACGGCTGCCCCCGGGGCAATCACCCCGCTGGGCCTGACAGAGATGGAGGGGCCGAGCCAAAGGAACGCTGCGTTCACACACAAATAGGAGTGAGATGGGGAGACACAAACCCCGCCCCGTGTGTCTGTAACCTGCCCTCAGCGCCCAGCCCCAGGGACAGCGCTGGGATAACAGACACCTCACCGCACCCACCGGGAACATGTGGGCTGGGTTCTGATCTCAGCCCCCCCGGGGTCAATCCGGAGTCACCCCTGACTGCACTGGGGGCAGGGCTGGATTCTGATCTCAGACCCCCAAGAACAATCCAGAGTCACCCCTGAGTGCACTGGGGACATTCCCCACAGGGCCAATAACGAGAGGTTGAAGTGACTTTTGGGGTGAAGGTTCAGGGCTCAGCTCCTCTTTTCCTCTCCCCCTTCCCCCCTCCCTAACCTCCGTCCTTAACACTAAAGTTTCCCCAGCTCCACAGATACTCACCTCCTGATATCCCGATCTGCCCGGCCAGCCAGCAGCCTGGAGAGGAGACGGGTTGTTAGGGACCAGATCCCAGAGCAAGTGGATCCTACACCCTGGTCTCAGATCCACCACCCCCGCCCCCCGCCACACACACACACATGGGCACACGCCCTAGTCTCAGATCTCCCACCTCATGGACACAAGCCCTAGACTCACTTCCCCCACCCTCATGGAGACACGCCCTGATCTCAGACCCACCCCCGCATGGACATATGCCCTGGTCTCAGACACCCCCCACCATGGGCACATGCCCTGGTCTTGGATTTCCTCCCACTCCCCGAACACATGGCCTGATCTCAGACCCCCCACCCCACTGGCACACACCCTTGTCTCAGATTCCCCCCGCCCTCCGGACACATGCCCTGGTCTCAGATTCAATAGCCCCCTCCATGGACATGCGCTCTGGTCTTGGATCCCCCACATGGACACACACCCTGGCTGCCTCTGATACTCACCGAGGAGGATGGTGAGCGCAAAAGCCATGATGGGGGCAGCGAGAGGCCCCTCAGCCCTGTCACCAACTGCCCGGTGCCCAGCTCCACCAAGCCCCAAATGAAGAACTCAGCTGGCAGCTCCAGCTACAGGAAGCCGGGGATAGCTCATCTCTTCCTGCGTCCCTCACACATTGTCTCTAATCTGCAGGCGACATCGATCAGAGCCAAAATAAGCAGCGGTCACCCACAACGCCCAGGAAATCCTGGGATCGTCAGCCTGGCCAAGTGTCACGTAGCTCCCAGCTTGTCCTTGTCTCTGTGGGGAGTGGGGATGGGTCACCCGCAATGTATCCTGCAGCCTTAGAATCAGAGAAGATCAGGGTGGGAAGGGACGTGAGGAGGTTCTAGTCCAACCCCCTGCTCAAAGCAGGACCAACCCCAACTAAATCATCCCAGCCAGGGCGTTGTCAAGCCGGACCTTAAACACCTCTAAGGACGGAGATTCCACCACCTCCCTAGGGACCCATCCCAGAGCTTCACCATCCTCCTAGTGACATAGTGTGTCCTAATATCCAACCTGAACCTTCCCCTCTGCAACTTGAGACCATTGCTCCTTGTTCTGTCATCTGCCCCCACTGAGAACAGTCGAGATCCATCCTCTTTGGACCCCCCTTCAGGGTGTTGAAAGCAGCTATCAAATCCCCCCTCAGTCTTCTCTTCTGCAGACTAAACAATCCCAGTTCCCTCAGCCTCTCCTCGTAACTCATGTGCTCCAGGCCCCTAATCATTTTTGTTGCCCTCCGCTGGACTCTTTCCAATTTTTTCACATCCTTCTTGTAGTGTGGGGCCCAAAACTGGACCCAATACTCCAGATGAGGCCTCACCAATGCCGAATAGAGGGGAACGATCTCATCCCTCGATCTGCTGGAAATGCCCCTACTTAAACAGCCCAAAATGTCGTTAGCCTTCTGGGCAACAAGGGCACACTGTTGACTCATATCCAGCTTCTTGTCCACTGTAATCCCTAGCCAGGAGACCATGGGACCTCCTCTTCAATCTTCCATTGCAGTTCCCTCCCATACCCCATTTTTACATTCCAGGTTCAAGCGGCTGGGGACCCATGTAGGTAAAATTAGTACCTGATCATGCAATTAAAGGATGGCGTCATAATACAAGTGCTCTAGGGGGCAGAGTTAAGGGTGTTCAGGAAACTTTAACTGGCATTTTCTGGTGCTGAAGGGTTTGAGTCTGCAGCCTTCCCGCTCAGCCTGTCACACTGCCCACCTGTGACAGGAGCTGTGGCACCGCGTGAGGCTCGTCCATTGAGAGAGTCTCTTCCCTGCACACCTGGATCCAGGCTCCTGGGGGTGCAGAGAGACAGCATGTTAGAGGGGCCCGTGTCACCCTGGGGCCAGCCCCTGGGGGAGCAAGGGGCACGGGGGGGATCACCTCACCTAGGACGCCCTCCTCAGGCGACTGTAATAGGCCTCAACCAGGATCAGCCCCAGAACGAGCAGGACCACAGCGCCCAGCCCCAGGCAGGGGTTGTTGGCGTGGGTGAAATCCAGGCACCCTGCGGGGGGAAGGGGAGAGTCACTTAGCAGTCTGGATGGGGAGATCAGCTGCTGGAACTGCCCCCAGAAGCAGAGCCCCAATTACCCCATCCAGAAGGTCCGGCCCAGCCCGACTCTGGGGATCTCCCAGGTGCCATGGCTCTGGGGCCTCCCTGGGGCTGGACCCCCCCAGAGGAGGCTGCACCCTGCAGCCCTGGGGGCCTGAGCCTCAGCTTCCCTGGTAAATGGGACACCTGGGCAAGTGAACAGCCTCCTGAGCTACCCAGCAGCCCTGTGGGACCCCCCCGTCCACCACCACAGGTACCACTGTCCCAGCCTGTCTGCTGTGCAGTGAGGCCATCCCCTGGGTGTCTTGGCTCCACAGCCAGGCAGTGCATGTGGGAGGAGCTGGGATGTCACCCCCTGCCCCCCACGTCCCGGCAGCATCCAAACAACACACAGTCGACCTGTGGAACTCCTTGCCGAAGGGTGTTGTGAAGGCCCAGACTATAAGAGGGTTCAATAAAGAACTAGATACATTCCTGGAGGACATGGCTATTAGCCAGGATGGGCTAGGATGGTGTCTCTAGCCTCTGTTTGCCAGATGCTGGGAATGGGCTACACGGGAGGGATCACTTGATGATTCCCTGTTCTGTTCATTCCCTCCTGGGAATCTACCATTGACCACCGTCGGCAGACAGGACACTGGGCTAGATGGACCTTTGGTCTGACCCAGTCTGGCCCAGTTCTTATGTTCTGTCAGATCTCCGGTCTAACCTAGACCATAGCCCTGCTCTGAATTAATCCCCCTCTGAACTCCAGCAGATCCTCAGGAAAACAGCCAACCTTGATTTAACAAGTGCCGGGGATGGGGAATCAACCATGCATTTTGGTACCGGGATCCAGTGGTTAATTCCCCTCCCAGTTAGAAATTGATCCCTTCTTTCCAGTCTGAACGGATCGAGCTTCAACTTCCAGCGGCTGGCTGCGGTTAGCCTCTCAAGGCCTTGCCTTGCTATCTGCAGCAGGGAAAATTCTTGCCCACTGCCTCTGAAACCGATCACTTCCCCTCGCAGAGGAAATGTTGCCAGAATCTCAGTGCAGTTTTAGACCATCCTGCAGGATAATGGACATGATCCCCCACCCTGTACCCTAATCTGCCCCAGCCTGGACCCCCCTTCTGCACCCTGAATTCCTCATTTCTAGCCCCATCCCAGAGCCCACACCCCCAGCCGGAGCCCTCACCCCCTCCTGCACCCTGATCGCCAATTCATGGCCTGTCATACAATTTGCATACCCACAGGTTGCCCTCAGGCCAAAAAGTTTGCCCACCCCTGGTCCAGTGGGTTGGGGGAGGGGCAATGGTGCTGGGATTCAGGGGGACATGTTAAAAATTGACGCAAGGAAGGACTTTTCCCCAGGACATGCGGTTGGCCTGTGGAACTCATCGCTACCGGACGTCGCATAAGGCCAAGGATTTAGCAAATCCCAGGCTTCCTAAATGCCCCTTTGCCAAGACACCTCCGGGAACGTGGCAAGGATCAGGGCGCTGGTTTGCTGGGATGGCTGCCGCTCCAGCTGACCAGCCTGTGGTTTGTGCCCCCTCTCCCCGGCTCGGTCGGTTTGTCTCCGCCTGCCGAAGTGACCATCTTTTCGTTCCGTGTCTGTACAGCGCCTGGCGCAGGGCAGCCCTAGCAGGGCCCGGCTCAGAGCCGATGCCAGGCAAGTACCAGTAACGAACGATAACAAGGAGCATGCCGGGGTGGGGGGTCATGAGTATCTGGGAGACAGCGCTGCCCCCAGGGTGTGGAGCAGTGAAGGGTTAATTTAAAGGGTCCTCCCCCATACAAACTAATGGGCTGATTTAATGACTAGTTAGGAACCAGCAGGGGGCGCTGTACCGTACCCCCCCCCCCCCCCCCATGGGTTGGGGCGTGAAGGGTTCATTTAAACGGGTCCGCTAGAGACGGGGTGGGGGAAAGTCGGGTCAGTTCCAGGATCTCACCACTAGGTGGCGCTGTACTCCCCATGGGCTGCGAAGCGAAGGGTTAATTTAAAGGGGTCCCCTGGGGACGGGGGGGGGGCAAAAGGGGGGGGAAGTTGGGAACTTCCAGGATGTCACCACCAGGTGGCGCTGCCCCTCCCCACAGCCCCCCCCGCATCTCTCAGCCTCCACAATACCCCCCCCAGCCAAATCTCCACTCGCTCATTCGCGCCCCATCTCTCTGCCCGCCGGGCGCCCTTGCGCCCCCCACGACCTCCCAGCCCCATGGGCGGCCCCAGGCGGTGAGCCAGGGGACCCAGGCGTCCGGGGAGAGTGTCCCCCACACGCGTGCCCGGAGGGTGCCATGGGGACCCCCCAGGGGTACCAGGCGTCGTGGTGGGTTTATCTGCTCCATCAGGTGCCCCGCACCAATTTCCAGTTCGAGGTGGTGGAGAGCAGCTTCGCCCCCCAGGACAGGGAGTACCAGCAGGTAAGGGGGACACCGGGGGGGGGGAAGAAGAGGGGTGGGGGGAGATGGAAAGAAACAGGCAGAAAGGCAGAGAGGATGGAGAGAAAGAAAAAGGGAGGGAGAAAGAGAGACATGGATGGAGAGGGAGATGGCTAGAAAGAGACAGGAGGGGATGGAGAGATGAAGGAGAGATGGATGGAGCAGTGTGTGTGTTGGAGGGAAGGGGATGGATGGAAAGAGACAGGAGGGGATGGAGAGATGCAGAGAAGAGATGGATGGAGCAGTGTGTGTGTTGGAGGGAAGAGGATGGATAGAAAGAGACAGGAGGGAAGGAGAGATGAAGGAGCGATGGATGGAGCAGTGTGTGTGTTGGAGGGAAGGAGATGGATAGAAAGAGACAGGAGGGGATGGAGAGATGAAGAGAAGAGATGGATGGAGCAGTGTGTGTGTTGGAGGGAAGGGGATGGATAGAAAGAGACAGGAGGGGATGGAGAGATGCAGAGAAGAGATGGATGGAGTAGTGTATGTGTTGGAGGAAGTGGGATGGATAGAAAGAGGCAGGAGGGGATGGAGAGATGCAGAGAAGAGATGGATGGAGCAGTGTGTGTGTTGTAGGAACGGGACAGATAGAAAGAGGCAGAAGGGGATAGAGGGGTAGAGGAGAGATGGATGGAGCAGTGTGTGTGTTGGAGGGAAGGGGATGGATAGAAAGAGACAGGAGGGGATGGAGAGATGCAGAGAAGAGATGGACGGAGCAGTGTGTGTGTTGGAGGGAAGAGGATGGATAGAAAGAGACAGGAGGGAAGGAGAGATGAAGGAGCGATGGATGGAGCAGTGTGTGTGTTGGAGGGAAGGAGATGGATAGAAAGAGACAGGAGGGGATGGAGAGATGAAGAGAAGAGATGGATGGAGCAGTGTGTGTGTTGGAGGGAAGGGGATGGATAGAAAGAGACAGGAGGAGATGGAGAGATGCAGAGAAGAGATGGATGGAGCAGTGTATGTTTTGGAGGAAGTGGGATGGATAGAAAGAGGCAGGAGGGATGGAGGAGAGATGGATGGAGCAGTGTGTTGAAGGAAAGGGTATGGGTAGAAAGACAGGAGGGATGGAGGGGAAGAGAAGGGAGGGAGACAAAAAGAGGAGAGGAATGGACAGAAGGAGGAAGAAAATGCAGTCGGTAGAGGGATAGACCAGAGGAGAGAAAGAGAGAGAAGGAGGCGGCGGGAGGAAGAGAAGAAGGGATCGTGAGCCTTGGCCCGACGCAGGGACAGACGGAGGGACGCGGGAGTGCTGAGCCGGGAAGGGGGCAGCGTGGGGACAAGCCAGGGTGGAGGGGACATGTTTGTGTCCTGGTCTGGCCAGGCAGTGGGGCCAGTGGGGGTGGGGGGGTCATTGTCCAGGGTTAGTCTCTTGTTATGCCGGGAGCCCCCTGTTATGTGTGCTGGGGAGAGGTTGGGGGGTGTCATACCCCACTTCAGATGTAAACATCCAGGGCCCCACCAACAGAGGCAGCTCCTCCCCCTACCGTGGAGTTGGGGAGTGGGTCTGTCTGTCCCCACGCACTCACCTCTATCCATCCATCCCCATACTCCCCCCTTATCTATCTATCCCCATCCCTCTATCTCCGTTCTCATCCCTCCCTCCCTCCCATCCCTCTGTCTATCCCCACACTCCCCTACCTCCAGCCCCATCCCTCCATCTCTTTATTCATCCTCTTTTCAGACAACTCAACCAGGTGACATTAGCTATATACAGAATTACACTAACATGTTACCCCCAAGCGCCTCCAAAACACTTCCTGTGTATCTTTGAGCTGCCCCTGATTCCCTGGTCCCAGAACCTGCCACCTCCTCTCAAGGGGGCTTGCGGGGAGACCGAGGAACAGAAGGTCTGCGCATTCCTAGGGGGTGAATTTGGCCCGTGTGCCAGCAGCACATTGTTTCAGCTTTTCATATTAAAAGTCAGCTCCGATGTGGACTGATTCCCAGACACTTAGATTTGCAGGTAACCCAGCGTAACCCAGTCCTGAGAGCCTCCTGCAGGGAACAGCCATGCAGATGCCCTGAGGCCTGGAGAACATGAGTCCCATACAATTAAACAGTGGTGACTTCATGAGCGATCCAAGGCAAGGCGCCATTGATCTGTGGAACTCCTTGCCCCTGGGTGGCGTAGGGGCTAATAATTTAGCAAGTTAGGAGGACTAGACGGGCACCAAGACTATCCCGAGCTCTCATTAAAGAGGATCCAAATTCCAGCCGGGGCGATTCAACCTCAGGCTTATACCGAGCTCGCAGCTACGAGATTAGGACGAAAACTGCGCGGGGGACGCAGGTTCGTTCGTCTCTGCCACCGTGGAGTTCTTAGACCTTCCTCTGAATCATCCGGGCGAGGTGTCCGAGCCAAGGTTACCCTAAAACCTGTCTCGGGGCTGGTCCCCAGAGGGTTTTAAGAACGAGTGGAACGAACGCCAGCCGGGGCTGGTCTAAGTTGACTTGGAGATGGAGTAATGGCCCGTTAAGGCCTCTTCCAGCCCCACAGATCTGGGATTCCACGTGGGAAAATGGACCGGAAGAGCTCGTACAAAATAATCTAACGCACGAGGGATGTCCTGCAAGGACATCCGCACGCCTCAGCTGAGCACAGCTCACGTTCACCCCTGCTTTGAGCGCCGTTATCCGCAGACGACTCACGTTTCACAGCCCCAAACAGATACTGTGGGAAATGCCCCTGTGAAGGGGGGGGCTGCCCCACGTTGTCTAAGAAGGGACCAGTGACCTGGATAGTCTCGCAGCTGAGGGGAATTAAGTGACCTGAGCGACCCCTGACTGGGATGGTGCCAACCTTGGCCACTGGTAAGAGGGTCCCCAAACTGGATCCTGGAGTGACAGCGGGCCCGGGCTCCCCTACTGGCCACTGATAAGGGGCACAGGCTGGGTTGTGGGATGGTTCAGACTGTTTGGCTTTGGTACCCCGGGAGCGGGAAAGCACGTACTGAGCACGAAGGGCCAAGCCATGATGAGGGAGCCCTCTGAGAGAGAGTCTGGTGTCTACGACCGAGCGATGGAAGTGGGCATTGGACCTGGAAGGAAGTAATTCTCAGAGCAGCCAGGAGGGGGCACCCTAGCTGCGAGCGAGCCCCATGACAGCCCTGACAATGGCAGGGGATAAATTAGGTGAGTTGAGTCCCGGTGATCTCCCACGGCGGTGGAGAAAGCTGAGAGATGATGCCCCCAAATTGGGTGATCGGTGAGACCCTGAGTGTAGGTGCAAGATACCACCAACGGGGTTGCTGGACCAAGCTGAACCAAATTATGGGCCCCTCTGATTGTGGTATAAACACGTCCACACACAGGGAGCCATCCCAGAATAGCGACGGCACATCCCACCTGGTTCTGGAATAGCATCTTCATGTAGACAAAGAGGCTCTAGGAGCTCACTTGCTTGGGCCCAGCCAAAAGGGGTGACTTTTCCGCGGTCTGGAAATCCAGAAGAACACAGGACTGAAAGGTCACAGTCCTATAGCCCTAGATCCATCTTCAAACCACGTAGATCGATCCAGATGGTTAGAATCTTTCTTCTCATTGCCAGCCTCAGTTTACCCATGCTCATTTGTTCTTGAGCCCGGCATCATTCTTCGGTTTCAACACACCTTCTCCCTCCCTGACGTTTGCACCCCTGAAAGCAATCGGATCCCCTCCCAGCCTCCATTTTAAGCTAAACATGCCAAAATCTTTGAGTTCCTTCTCTTAAAATTGACTGTCCAGCCTCCGGATCATCCCGGCAACTGGTCCAGCTTGGGTTCCTTGTTCTTGCCCGTGGGAGGCCAGAACTGGACCCGGCATCCCAGAAAAACTAAAGCGAGATCAATCCAGAAGAGAAATATCTACAGTCCAAACTTTTACCCGTGAGGATAACGAAAGCTTCTCTAGGGAAGAGGTAGAGTCTCCATTCCTTGGAGTCCGATCTGCTGGATCTTTCCTTCCGTCACATTAGCACAAGCCGATTAACTCAATTGAGTCAAAACGCCTTCTCAGCACTCCTCAAGGCCCATCTTCAAACACTTATCTACACACAATCATGGTCCCACTATAAATCTCCTGGTCTGGTTAAAGTCATCCTATCCTTGGAGAGGCTGCAGGAATACGGGCTGCTTATACTGCTATAGCTATTCCTGGCTGGGGAAGGGAATAAACTATACGGGTATCAAGCGGAGTAGCCTAATGGAGTGTCCCAGACTGGGACTAAAAAGACCTTCTTCTGCTGGGGGACTGTGGTCAGGTCACTGCCTCAGTTAATGGGGATAATTACACTGACCTCCTTTGTCAAGTGCTTTGAGATCTATCAATGGGCTATTAAACCTCAGACTTCAGGCTTAAGCCAAGATCTTCTCTACAAGATTAGGATGAAAACTACGTGGGTGCAGGTTCTTTTACATCGGCAACCAGGAAGTTCTGAGACTTCCCTCTGGTAGGGAAAGACCTAGGTAGTTTGATACCCCAGATCTATAGCAAACGGCACGCCAGCCCACAGATGTGGCCTCTCGGAAAGTCTGCGTCGACATTGCCCCAACTCAATGCCTTTATAGCGAATTAAGGGCGCCCGTGTACAGACTCGAACGGAAGTAACAATGTGTGAATTCAAGAAATAAAATTAGCTGATCAAAAAGATCAAGAGGTAACTGGATTACGATGTAGAAGCACCTTCCCGGGGGAGGAAGCATCAGCTACTCTTTGACCTGGTGGTGGAAGGTAGAAGACCCAATGGCCGGAAGCCAGAGCCCTTCACACTGGGAAGAAGACGCCAGATTTGAACAGCGAGGGGAATTAACTCAACTGAGCTGAAATGCCTCATTGGAACAAGCTACCCAGGGAAGTGGTGGAGTCTATGGCCGATTGACCTCCCCACAACCCCCACAACTGGGGCTCTGGCCCCATTGCCTCCAATAGAGCAATGTCCGATTGATACCTCTCCTCTCCTTCCTGCCTGGGGGTCTGGTCCCATTGCCTCTGACGGGGCAAGGGCCGATGGACACCAGCTGAGGATCTATCTCTGGGCAGATTAAGGCCAAATCTGGCCTCCGCCCCCAATCCTGTCCTGGGGATTACGAGATGCAAATATCGAAAGTGCTGCTTCTTTTTTTAAACAAAATGCAAATTAGCTGGGAATTAATGTGTGTCAGGAGTTGTCTGCGTAACAGGCAGGAGGCAGCTTGTTTATGATCTTTAATCCTGTCTGTCCATCTCTCCCTCCCCCCCACGCCCCTCCATCCATCCCTCCCTTCCCCAACACCCCTTCGTTCATCCCTCCCTCCCACCTATGCCCCTCCATCCCTCCCTCCCCCTCCACTCGTCCGTCCATCCCTCCCTCCCTCCCTCCTTCCATCCATCCATCCATTCCCCTGCATCTATCCCTCCCTCCACTCACATCCCTCCCTCCCCCACTCTCCTCTGTCCATCCCTCTCTCCCGCCACACCCCTCCATCCATCCATCCCCCGACATCCCTCCATCCATCCCTCTCTCCTGCCACACCTCTCCATCTGTCCCTCCCTCTCTCCTTCATACCCCTCCATCCCTCTCTCCCCCATGTTCCTCCATCCATCCATCCCACTCACACACCCCTCCATCCCTTCCTCCCTCTTCCCCCACCCCTTCCCTTGCTTTTAATTAATAATTCTTCCCCTCTTCCCCATTCCTGCTGAGTGAATAGCTGCTGGGGAGCCCATTCACCGCCTTTCCCCTTTCTAGGGACTGGCAGGGGGCGGGGCCCTTCCCCTTTCTAGGGACTGGCGGGGGGCAGGGCCCTTCCCCTTTCTAGGGACCAGCAGGGGGCGGGGCCCTTCCCCTTTCTAGGGACTGGCGGGGGGGGGGGGCCCCTCCCCTCTCTAGGGACGGGCAGGGGGCGGGGCACTTCCCCTCTCTAGGTTTGCTGAGCCCAGAGGTCTGATCTGGGAGCAGGGCTTGGGGGGATACCGGGCTGGCTGGGCCCAGGGGAATTGGGGGGATACCAGGCTGGCTGGGCCCAGGGGAATTGGGGGGATACCGAGGTGGCTGGGCCCAGGGGAACTGGGAGGATACCGAGGTGGCTGGGCCCAGGGGGATCAAGGGGATACAGGGCTGGCTGGGCCCAGGGGAACTGGGGGATACCGAG
>ML677450.1:63819-86699 GCA_007922305.1 Dermatemys mawii | reverse complement strand
TGGGCTCCCCCATGTTCCCAGGCCTGACTGTTAGGCTGGTTACTCCCCCCACCCCTGCCCGCCCCCCACATTAGTAACAATCACTCTCCCCTCCCCCAGGGACTCAGCGATTTCTGCTCTGACCCCGACGGCTTCGTCCTGAACCTGACCCAGGCCAAGACAGAGCTTAGCCCAGGTGGGAACCAGAGGCAGGAGGCCGGGCTAGATGGGCCCATGAGTCCGATGGGGGCAGGGGGGGCGAGGGAGGGGAGGCCAGCCTCAATGGGCCCGTTATTAACCCCTTCCTTCTCTCTGCTCCCCCCAGCAGAAATCCTCCAGTACTATCTCGCCTGCAGCCAGGACGTCCCAAACCCCTTCCAGCAGGTGAGACCCCCCCGAATCGCTCACCCGTGAACCGAGCTGGCTGGGGCTCAGCTCCGGGCCAGGTCGGGGAGGGGCACGCCAGCACCACCAGCCTGGAGGCCTGCGCCTATGTCCCGGGGGATGAGCATGGGGAGGCGGGATGGGCTATCGGGGGCTGCGGGTCGGGAGCGAGGGGCACCAGGAGGGCTGGCGGGGGGCGGGGGGAGCTCTCACGCTGCTCCCTGAACCCACCACCAGAGGGCGCCAGACACAGCAGTTTAGCTGGCTTGTTGCTGCCCTGCCGCTCCTGGGGCCGGAGGGGGGGCTGCACCCCCATCCCGTCTGCTCCCCACAATCCCGCTCTCCCCTCCCAGAGGCTGACCATGTCGCAGCGGGCGCTGTCCAGCATCCACTCCCAGCTGCTGGGCCTGGAGAGAGAAGCTGTCCCACAATTCCCTGTGGCAGAGGTCAGTGCCCGCTAGGGATTAAAGCCAGGGGGTGTGGGGAGTGGCTGGGAGCCCGGACCCCTGGGTTCCATCCCCTCAATCTCTCTTTTCCCCCCTCCCCCCAGAGGAACCTGGTCTCTGTGCAGGGCACCCTGAACTCCACCGAGAGCAACTTCCACCAGCTCGTCGCGCTGCTCAACTGCCGGGGACTTCACAAGGTATCGGCTCCTGCCCCACCCTCCGCTCGGGGGGTGTCCCGCTGCTGGGCCCCCCTCTAGCAGGGATTTCCCCCCGGCTATGGTAGCTCCCCCCTGGGCTGTGGTAACTCCCCCCAGGCTCTGCCTCCCCAGGTTGTGGTAGTTCCCCCCAGGCTCTGCCCCCCAGCTTATGATAGCCCCAGGCTCCGCCCCCCAGGGCTGTGGTAGCCCCCAGGCTCCGCCCCCCAGGGCTGTGGTAGCCCCCAGGCTCCACCCCCCAGGGCTGTGGTAGCCCCCAGGCTCCACCCCCCAGGGCTGTGGTAGCCCCAGGCTCCGCCCCCCAGCGGGCCAGTGACGCCCGTCTCTCCCCCAGGACTATGTGGACGCGCTCAAGGGGCTCTGTTACGACGGCATGGAGGGGCTGCTCTTCCTGCTGCTCTTCTCCCTCCTCTCGGCTCTCGCCTTCACCACAGCCGTCTGCAGCCTGCCCCGCGCCTGGGAGCGGTTCCAGAGCAGGTGGGCGGGGCCAGGCGCAGCGGGCGGGACCTCTGAGGGGGTGGGGCTGGGAGGGCAGCAGGTGGTGGGGCAGAGGCAGGTATAGGGGGTGGGACATCTAGGGGTTGCTCTTGGTGGGTGGGGTCACTCACAGGGGAAGTGGGGGGTGCCGAGTGGGGATGGTTGGGGTGTCTGGGGTGGGCGGGACTTCTAGCAGTGGGAGGCGGGGTCCGGCCAGGGGGTGGGGCAGTCACAGTGATGGGCGGGGCATCTCGGGAGGGGGGGGGGAACATCTCATCTCACCAAGAAGCCCCTCCCGCCAACCCCCCCTCTCCGGCCGGCAGGGACGCAGCCTACGAGGACACGGAGGACGACGACCCCTTCACCCCTCAGGCACGTAGCCCCCCGCCCCGCTCCAGCCTGCGCCTCTCGGCCCCACCCATTTCCAACGCCCCCGTCTCACAGTACATGTGAGTAGCCCCCATCCTCTCCCCCCGCCCAGGACGGCAGCCCGGGGGGCCGGTGTGCGCTGCACGTCCCTCCTCCGTCCCCCACCCCGTGTCTGTCTGTCCCACCCCACCAGCCAGCTGACCCCGCTGGGGTTCTCTGCCCCCCCTGCACCCGTCTCTCCGTTTGTCTGCCCGCCCACCCGTCCGTCCCTTTGCCCATCCATCCATCCGCCCCCAGCTACCCCTCCCTCCGTTCCAGCTCTGCCTCATTCCCCGTCTCTCTGTCTCTCTTCTTATCCATCCATCCGTCCGTCCGTCCCCTTCTCCACCCCCCACCCCCGGCATCTCCTGCCCCTGCAACAGCTCAGTCTCGACCGGGCCGGCACGCGCTAGATCCCGGCCTGCCTGGGACTTAGGGGTCAGGTGCCCCGGTGCTGAGCTGGGGCTCCCTGTCCTGCCTTGCTGGAAGGGGTCGGGGGCCGTCCAGGGAACCCTCCCCAACCCCCAGTGGGCCCTGCCCTCCCATATGCTCCCCTCCAGCCAATCTCTGTCCCTCTCTGCTAGTAAAGCTACCCCCTGAGCCACCACTCGGGGGGCATATGGCAACTGCCCCCCCCACACACACACTGCCCTGTTGTTTCTGGGTCTACTCTGCCCAGAGCTCAAAGGGTTAATTATAACAATATCAGCTAATGGGGGATGGGCCTCTAGGACCAGATCAGATCAATGGGCCCCTCTAGCCCGGTATCCCGGCTGGCCTCTCTTAAATAGATTCCCCCGCTTCCCAGCCCCAATTAAACCAAGACATCGAGCTGTTTCTCTCTGCCCCCTCCTCCCCCTCGTATCACCACTGGCCAGCCCTGGGTTCAATGATGGGTCCGCAGAGACTCGGGGGGGGGGGAGCTGGGGGTACAGTGATCTCACACACACTCCAGTTCAGGGGCCTGGCTAGTGGGGGGCAGGATCCCCCTACCCTCGGCTAGCGCCTGTCTCACTCTCCTCGGCAGGAATCAAAGCGGTTTGTTCAGTGGCAGTCCTCGATATGATAGTGTGCCCCTCCTCGACCGGCACTCCCCGCCCCCCTCGGTGAGTCTCCCCTCCCCGGCCTGTGCCCCAACTCTCAGGGCGGCGTGGGGATCACAGCCTGGCACTGTGGGACCACTGTTCCCCCTGAACCCAGTGGCCTGGGCTGTCTCAGTACCACCCTGGTGACGTGCTGCAAACCTCCTGCCCACAATCACTCAGCCAGCGCGATGTGCAGCCCCGCACAGCCCAGCGACGAGGCAGGGCAGGACCCCAGCCCGGCACCCCAGAAATACAGCGTCTGCCACTGCACGGGGACTCCCTCGGATGGCGCATGCCAATTCCAGCAAAAGGGGAGTGGAGCCGGGCTGGCTTGGGTCACACATCAAACAGGTTTATTACCTCCAGCAAGGCCGAGGGTCGGTGACTGTGGGGAGCGGGCTCAGAGCAGTCGGTTACTGAAGAAATAAAACTAGAAACAGCGTCTCCGTGTAACAGCTGGAGCAAGATTTGAATCCAACAACCTCTCCCCCTAGCAGGCCGCTCACAGCTCCTCCGGGTTCCCTTCCAGCCTGGGACCTGTCTCCTGAACTCAAAGCCTTTGTCCAGATTTTCCGGGTGTGAAGCTGCGGGGAGGAGAGAGGCCAAGTGAAGGTGTTGCTGTCCCTTTCTTAGGCTTTCTTCCCGCTGCTAGGAAGATCCTCGCAGGTCAGGCAGGAGGCGGTTCAAAAAAGAGCCAGAGAAGTTCCTGGCGGATAGGTCCATTGGCTATTGGCCAGGATGGGCAGAGATGGGGTCCCTGGCCTCCCCCCCCACAGCAGATCAGCAGTGGAACGCAGACAGCAAAACTTCACAACTTCCCACGCAACGGTCGCACACGCAGTCCAACAGGACATGCGTTCAAATGAGGCCTGCTTTGGACCGAATCTCATAAGCCCATCCCAGGAGTTCCAGGAGGCTGCTTTGGGGTACGGAGGGTCACATTATCCCCTCCAGTCTATCCCCCCATCTCTCACCCCCATCTCTCTCTTCTCCCCCCCACCCCCCAGTACTCACCCAGCATGCAGGCATCTTATGTCGGCACCAGCCAAGCAGAACCAGCCCCCCGATACCGAACGGACTTCCTGACCTAGAATCCGCCCCATGGCCCCCACCCCGGACTAACACATGGACCGGCTGCCCCCCGCCCCCACAGCGCTGCTGGGCCCGACAGAACCAAGCGTGGGGAAGAACAGAGACCAGGACTACAAGCCCCCCCGGCCCCATGGCCACCTCCTGCTGACCTTTCCCTCTGTCTGTCTGGGTGTCATGACAGGGGTCCATGCCCCCTGAGAAGGGGGAGGGGCTGAAGGAGGAGGGTTCCCCCATAAAAATCCGGGGAGGGGGAGAAAAGCAAAAGGATGAATGGAGCAGTGGAAGAATGAGTGTGAGAGAGCAGAAAGGATGAATGGAGGAAGGAGAGACCATGAGAGTGAAAGAGAAGGAAAGAAGTGAAAGAGTAGAGTGAATGGATGGGGGGAATATGGAGAAATTAAAAAGAATGAATGAATGAATGAATGAATGAATGAGCAAAAAGAGTTGAAAGAATAAGGAGAAGGGATGGGTGGGGAAAAAAGAAGGAAGAGAGAAAGAAGAAAGGAAAAAAGTGTGAAAAAATGGTGAAAGGAGAAGGAGGAAAGAATAAAAGGCCAGAAAGAAGGAGCAGAAGGAGGAATGAGAGCGTGAATGGATGATTGAGTGGGAAAAGAACAAATGAGAGAAAAAGAAAAGAAATCAACGCCTGCCTGAACTGAAAGGGTGAGTGAAGGAATGAAGTGTGAAAGAGCAGAGCGAACGAATGCAGGAGAGATAGGGAGCGAAAGAAGGAGTGGAACAAGAAAGAGGAAAGGAACGAAGGAGTGAAAAAGAACAAATGAAAAGGAGCCCATGGAAAAATGAGGGAATGAGAGAGCAAGGGGGCAAGACAGAGCGAGTGAATGGACCAGAAGAGAGAGCAGTGGGCAGACAGACAGACACTGAGCCTGGCAGCAACATGGGGCCCGGCCAGCCCTGGGGCACCAGCCCCCATTAATGTCTAACCCCCCCGCTTAAGGGGGTCAGCCCCCGGGCTGTAGAACAGAGACCTGTAAGGCAGAGGAGAGAGGTGACTGGCGTGAGCTGGTGGGGTCCCCGCCTGCCGTCCCAATTAGCGCCTCGGCCACTAACGAGCCTTCGATCCAGAGGAACGAGAAATAAAAGGGAAATTTTATTTTAAAGGGAACTGCGTGCGTGCTTTGATTTGCCTTTCCTCTAGGGGGCGCTAGCCCCAGGGCAGGGACCAGCTGGCTCAGGGAGGTGGGGAAGGGGGCATGAGGCCTTTCCCCTCTAGGGGGCACCAGCCTCAGGGCAGGAACTGGCTGGCTCAGGGGTGGGGCCTCTCCCCTGTGGGGGCACCAGGTTCCATCTGGCCCCAGGTGAAATGAACTCAACCGCTGTCCCCTGTCAGGCCAATCCATGTCATACCTGGCACAAATGGGCCCCCACAACCGAGGCCAAAGGAGCCCCTGAACCTGAATGTCCCTCTGGTCCCTAGTGGGGGCTGCCCTTGGGGTGGGAGCACACAGAGGTTGGTCCCCACTGTTAACACTCCATAGCCATGGTGGGAGTGGGAGTTGGGGGCAGGGGGAAAGCTGGTATCTGGTTGGCCACTGTCACACCCAGAAGCCCTAGCTCCCCCATCTTTCCCTCCCAGAGCTGGGGATAGAACCCAGGAGTCCTGGCCCCCAGCCTCCCCCACTCTCACCACGAGACCCCGCTCCTCTCTCAGAGCTGGGGATAGAACCCAGAAGTCCTCACCACGCCCCCATGCTCTAAGCACTAGTCGCTTTTGGCTCCATATGGCCCCTGGGAGTCCCCGCTTCGGTGTGACAGCCCCCTCCCCCGAGAGTCATCCTCGTACTCTGGGGTTAGACTCTTAGGCCCCACTACCTCCTGGGGCCACACCTCTGAGCCTCCCACCCGCCTGGCTCCCTCTGGGAGGCCACTCGCTCTGGCCCCATAGTGCTGTCCACACTGAGGGTTAGGTGTGGGGAACTGCTTTGCTCTGGGGTGTGGATTTTTCACACAACACCTCCCCTGAGCGATGTAGTTACACTGGCATCGGTCTGTAGCCTAGACCTGGCCAGAGAAAAATGTTCTCGGCAGCTGTTTTTACTTCCTTCCAGCATTTCAAGTGGCTGGGAAGAGCGGGTTTGCAGGCAGCAATTAGCAATGTCTTTGTGTTGTGATATCTGTGTTTCGCCAGCCTGGGTGATGGGCAGGGGCTGATCCCTGCAGCGGGCAGGCTCATGGATCCAGCGCAAACCTTTTATTACCGCCAAGAAAACAGAAATTCAAAATGTGATTAACCCTGGCAGCATTGTGCATAGTCTAATCACGGCATTACTAGCCTAGCACCCTGCTGAGCCCTCCTGACACCCTGGGGAAATGGGATGGGTTTCCAGCAATGAATTTGGCAGTGCTCAGCTGAGGCCCAACGCCTTGGGAAAGGCTGGTAATTTTGTTAGGATTGGTTAGTAAAATTATACTAAGATAATTGGTTAAGGTAAGCAAGACTCAAATTTCATTATAAGAACTGGGGTCCAAGAAGGAGCTGAAGAGGGAAAGAAGATCAGAAGCAGGAGGAAGGAGGAAAAGGGCTGGACGAAGACCAAAGGAGACAAGGAACCCCTGAGGAAAAGAACTCACCTCCAAGACCCAGCCTAAGATAAGAGCTGCCAGGACTTTTCTGCACAACCGTGAGGTGCAGCAGCTAAGATCCAGAGACTGACCTTGCCTGGCCAACAGGGGAAGCCGGCCTGCTGGTCCCAGGATTGGTGAGAATGACACCGTGCTTAGCATGTGTATTCTGCTTGTTTGGGAATTGTCAATAAATAGAGGATAAGAATATTTGTGAGGCTCTTTCAGTGGCTAAAGATCCTGCCAACCCGCAGGACGATGTGCCCTGAGCCCTAGGAATTGGGTAAGGGTGGCTGTATAAATGAACAGGGTTGCATCTTCAGCCCTAGGAATGGGGTAAATGTGTGTGTCCCTATAGTGTGGAAGGGATAGAGGAATTTGTGTGGGTTACACCTCAGCCAGGCCAGGGCTGGCTCAGGAGGTCACAGTCAAAGTCTGCAAGCAGGTTGGCCAACATCACATGCAGGAGTCCTGGCTCTCACCCCACTTCTGGAGATACAACCCAGGAGTCCTGGCTTCCAGCCCCATACTCTAACTCCCACAGCTGGGCATAGAACCCAGGAGTTCTGGGACTCCTGGCTCCCAGCCTGCCCTGCCCTGCTCTAACCACTAGACACCACTCCGCACCTAGAGCCAGGGAGAGAACCCAGGAGTCCTAAGCCTCCTCCCCTCCCGCTCTAACCACTAGACCAGCCCCTACTGCCCTCTGTGGCCAGTGCTCGGGAGAGAACCCAGAGACGTGCCCAGACTCGAAGCCCCTCCCCCATTTTATTGCTTCCGCCTTTGAAGGGATATGTCCCTCCTAGGCCACCATCCCTTTCCGGGCAACCACCCTCATTGGCCGCTCCTGACGCGCCCCGCCTCTCCGCCCCATCCGCCAATCCAACCCCGGCTCCTCTCCCCCGGATTGGTCGGACGGAGAGGAAAGGGGAGGGGAATAGTGAGGAAAGCGCCTTGCGTCGTGACGTCATTCCGTCCCCGCTGAACTTCGCTCGCGCTCTCTTCCACGCTCCCCGCGTGCGTCACGCTACGTGCCGCGCGAGGCGCCCCGGAAGGACGCGAGCGGGAGGGGGAAAGAACTAGGGAGCCACCACCGCCGCCGCCATCTTGAGAGAGCGGGACGGAGCCAGCGCGGCGCGCGAGACACCCCCCGCCCCTCCCCCACAGCGCAGCGCGCGGCCGAGGCCGGGCCTGGAGCGGAGCCCGCGGCCTAGGCGGGACCCGAGGCCCTAGCAGGGCCCCTGGGGCCAGGCGGGACCCTGAGCGGGGCCGAGGCGGGGCCTGAGGCCTAGGAGAGCGGGGGGAGCGGGGGGAGGGGACGGCAGCAGGGGAGTGTGGGGCCAGACAAGGCCTTGGGGGCCGTTGTGACGGGCCTGGGGGGGGGAGTCAGGCGGGGGGGTCTCTGAGAGCTGGGGGAAGGGGGCCGGGTAGGGGCGGTGCCCGGAAGTGGGGCGGGGGGAATCAGGGGCTGGAGGCTTGGTCGGGCCCCATCGCCAAGTGCTGAGGAGCAAGGCGGGGGGAGGGGGGGAGGCCTGGGGGAGGGGGGATCTACACCCCCAAGAAGGCCGTGACTGAAGGGGGAGCTTCCTGCTGGGTTCCCTGAAGGGGCCTCGGTTTCCTGCCCTGGAGAGGGGGGGCTGGGCACCCTGATTTCCTGCCCTCCACCACTGGCACCCAGGAAGCCAAGCGGCTCCCCCTGCCGCTGTACAGGGAGAAGGGGGGCACCCCTGGATTCCTGCCCAAGGAGGCACCGGAAAGGCACACACTTGAGGCTGTTGTGACTTTCTACCCCGCACCCCGGGACTGCGAGAGAGGGGCGCCACCCAGGGTGCTGCGTTGTGTCTACGGAGCCGGGTCGGGGAGCCACAGCTATAATCCCCTCCATTGACTGAACGATGGCGACCAACATAGGCGACCAGCGATCCTCTGAATGGTGATCATTGCATGTTGGGTGCTTGGGTGGGAACAGTGGAACTTGCTCGGTCCTATACAGCTGCTTCACACGTATGGTGTTGAGATTTTTGTGGAGAAGGGGAGTAGAGGAAGCAGTGAAATGTCGTCTCCAGCAGTGCCTGTCTTCATTTGACAGAAGCCCAGATTTATGGGCTGAAGCAAACTAAGCTCCTTTTATTCTCCCAGGCTGCCCCATGCCCTAGTTAGCCGGGCTGGCTTGTCTTGTCACCAAATAGCTACAAAGGAATCTTCTATTTCAGAGCATAAGCTAGTGAGTCAGAAGGGAGAGGAATGGACCCTTGTTCTCTGGGCATTGTAGCAAGCCAGACACAGCGACTGGCTGTGCTCCTTCCTCTGAAGCAACAGCTAGTAACTGCACACAGGATCATCCTCGCCTTATGTAGTTATAATTTTAAAATGACTTGGAAGACAATGTTGACTGTCTTAAGGCAAGAGTTGCCATGTGCTGAATAGGAACCTGACCTTGTAAAGGCTCTTTTTCTACTGCATCATAGAAAGGCCTTTCTTTTCTCACTGCATTTGAAAATGGGATGAAGAAATGTTGTGGGAAGGTCTGGTAGGTTAAGCCACACAAATTTTTTTACTGATACAGCTCTTTCAGTTAGGGGTACGAGTGATATTGCTGAAATAGTTATGCCAGTACAACCCTTAGTGTGGATGCAGCTATGCCAATATAAAGGTATACCGGTATAGCTGATTTCCCTTATGTGGGAATGAGGTATTCCAGTATAAACACCTTGATAACAGCATCCACGCTGGGGGAGATTACTGCGCTGGCTTTAATTATACCGGTATCAAAGTGGTCCAGCATTTGTGTCTCAACAAGTCTTCTGCACCTTTGTTATGTCAAGTGTGACTAGAGTAGATAGGTGAACACCCTTTAAATGTTTGAGTAGGTTGAAATGTTCATTAGTACTGAGGGTGCAGGGATAAAAATTATGAGCACAAATCTGAAAGAGCTAATCAGAGTGACCAGGGAAGCCAGAAGCAAATTAATGTGCTCATCGCTAAAGAGCAGCAGTAAAAACCTTTTAAATGGTCTCTGGATTTCACATTATTTGGTGGGGGGAGGGTTTCTCTGTCATAAACATCAAATGAAAGGCTTAGAAATATAGCACCAAGCAGATTGTCTTAGTACAAGAACCTGTCCAACTCATGTTAGTCAGATATGTTGTTTGGCTGACTTTGGTGTTAAGTGTAACATTTGTGACTTGCATGGCTGAGTTTAGCACCATGAAGGTCTGCGCTCCAGACCTGCAATGAATTCTCCACTGGAAAAACCACTTGGCCCATATGGGACCCCTGTCAGCTTTGTTGGAGCCTCCTGCTTCCCCCCCCCCCAAAAAAAGAGCTCGTTGCAGAATGGGACCCTCCTGGGGTGGAAATGACACAGATTTTCAGTTCCCTTTTAAAGGCCCCAAAACTGAACCATTTTGCTGCATACCAGTGTGTTGTGAGTTTTAAAGTTTGTCAGGGGTAGGAAGAAAACTGAAGGTGGTTCTCTTTTTCTTGTTTTGTGATGTATAAAGAGATCTCTCCTTTACCATTAACTGTTTATTGGGATTTACATGTGTTTGAGGGGGAGGTTTATGTGGTAGAAAAGGGAGCTGTAGCTTAAGGCCAGGAGGGGATGTTTAAATCATATTGTCTGACCTTCCCTTTAACAGGCAATAGAATGTCCCCTAGTTCCCATTGCACTGACTTCAATAACTTGCAGTTAACTAAGCAAGCATCTTCCAGAAAAGTATCCAGTCTTGACTGGAGACCGAGAATTCAGTTCAGCACAACCTGTAGGAGTTTGTTCCATTGGCCACTGACCCTTATTGTTACAAATTTGTGACTTGTTTCTAATTTGTTTGGCTTTAACTTCCAGCCACTGGGTCTTGTGCTGCATCATGACGTGGGTCAAAACCTTTTTTATGAAACCAGGAGGATGGTTTATTGGATGAAGATTCAAAGAGATCTTTTCTCCTAACAATCAGTTTTGAGTTCAGTCAGTGTTGGGAGGAGAGTCTGACGTTTTCCACTACCCATTGGCTTAGAATCCTGCAAAGCCTTAATGTTCCCCAGGTCACCTTGGTACCTGTGATGTCATAGTCCCGCCAGTTCTCCAGCCGGATGGAGAGATGTAAATCATGATTTGAATCCCCCAAGTGGAAAGTCTCCATTTAAACCATTAATTTAAATCAACTTTTCCATTTGTACTTCTGTTATTTTCTAATGAAAGCTGAATTCTCATTGGTTGATATAACCATTAAAATGTAGCATCTTTACAGTAGATGTGGTTTATCTTTTTGCTATCTTTGAGTGTACAGTCAATTTATAAACACTTATTTAAACAATTGTATAGATTAATATTTTCAGATTATGAATTGTACATTTTTACTATGTTGGAAAAAGGTGGATGAGAGAGAGTGCTTAGTTATTACTATTGTGCCAGATATATAAAGTTTGACATCAAAAATTAGATTTTTTTCCCCCAGATTCTGTCTTTATATAGAAAAGCAGCCTTTAACTCAAAGTTTTTTGGTAGAAGCTCATGGATTCAGCAATTTTATTTTTAATTGCTTTAGGCCTAACATATCTTGTATTAAATTCAGATTTCCTTTTAAACAGGCTTCTTTTTAAAAATAAACCCTTATTAAAATTTAAATAATCCAAAAATCTGATTTCATAAAAATAATCTTTGATTTTTGTCCAATCAAATGGAGTCTTCCTGGAAAGAACTGAGTAGACAAGACATGAATTTCTACCATAAAACCGCTTACAGCCTTCATTACAAGCAAAAGGAGACACAAAATTGGTATGAAATCTGATCAGTTTAGGGATGTTCTTCTCAGCTTCCTAAAATATCCTCTCCCTGGCCAGGCAAGATGATTTTGCGTAGTTTTCTTCATAGTTCAGGTGGGTGTTTTCTAAGCCCTGGGGCTTGCCAGATATTGGACATCTGAAAATAAGCCGTGTAATTTTGAGGTGAGAAGCATGCTTTTTTTAAAAAAAAAAATGAAAAAGGAATCTTTTTTTTTTTTTTTGTTTTTTAAAAAAAAACAACAAAAAACTAAATTGACAGAGGTTTGAGGCATAGAAGTAGTTCTGGCAGCAGATGGATTAATGAGCAGAATGCAGGTGAGAAGTCAAAACACGCTATAATGTTGCCCTCTGACTTACCTGTGAGTTTGGAAGCTTGTTTGTGTCATCATAAAGTCACGCAGGGTATCTGGTGTAATATTTTCCATTGAGACTGGTGTGGCTATCTGGGTGTGTGCACTTCTTTCATGGCAGGCCAGGTTCTCGGATGGAGAAGGGGACTGGCAGTAAGGGATGGAGCTAGCCACTTCTAAGTTTGACTCCAGATCCCATGGGTGAGGGCTGCTCCCCTCTGGCAGTTTGGTGATCTCTGTGAAATGAAGTATCTAAGTCCAGTTCCAAGTGGCCATATCGTGTTTGGCTGTGGGGGGGTCATGGAGACACGACTCCCAGAGCAGGATAGACTTAATGATTAGGTTTTCTTTCCCTCCTAGTCTGTCTGTGCCTCAGTTTTCCCTCTTTAGTAGCAGGATGATAGCCCTGCCCAGCCTCGTGCAGCTGCTGTGGGGATTAATACATAGATTGCAAGGTGCTTACTCACTGGAGCGGGGGCAGATAAGCATCACAGCGTGTCCTCATTAGTTACCGTGTGTGAGCAGGAGACCCTAGAGCGGCGGAAGAGGGGACAGCGGCAGAGCTGAGGTGTGCAGTAGAGTGACTGTGGAGAGAATTGCTGTATTTATCCTCTGGGTGGCACTCCTGCCTCTCGTCTGCGTGGGGCTGACCCTTATCTGTGCAGCCAGGGCAGAGGGGTTCCCAGGCTCCACAGGTAACTCTCCTCTTTCTCTTGACATGTCCAGGGCTCCCCAGTACAATCTAGCGAACAGCACGGCCCGGGAAAACACCATGGAGGGGCAGGCACACGAGAACCCTGAGTGGGAGAAAGCCAGGCAAGCACTGGCTAGTATCAGCAAAGCCAGCGCCGCCTCCGGGACCAACAAGAGCTCCAGCAACGCGCCGGCTGCCACGCAGGTAACAGGCCCCCAGCTTTTTCATGGGATTCTTGTCTCCTGGGAGCCAGCGTTCCGGGAGATCTTACCCAGCACCCAGGAGAAGGATCGAAGGTTTAATTTCCAGGCTGTTTCACTTCGTTCATTAGGTGACTCGGTCTGCCAGTGTGACTTTGCTGGGTGAACCTGGGGAAGTCACTCAGCCTCCAGTCCCCTTCCTCTGCCTCTTGTCCATTGAGAGCGTCTCATTCTCTAGAGCAGGGACTGTCTCATGTAGAGACAGCTCCAAACACCACGGGGCCCCCATCTGTCACCACTTCGGGTGACTGTATTTTAGACCTTGCTCATTGGACACATTCGCTCTGCTTTTATCTCCGTGGCAATCACCCTGAGGAGCCATAGCCGTGGATCAGGGTCCCGTCATGTGAGCTGCTGTGCAAACTCAAACAAAAAGCCCCCAGTGAGCTTCCAGCCAGTCGTGGGACCTGGTTGGGTTGTGTCCACACGCTGGGTTTAGACACGGTCTTCTATTGACAGTGTCATGCGTGTGCACCTCCTGCACTACCTTATTGTGTATCAGTGCATGCTGGGAGAGACCTGGGGGTTGACATCCCCTGCTGCCATAGCAGCAGCTCATCTCCGGAGGTTTGGTACCCGACGCAGTGCACTCTGGGATAGCCGACGGAGGACTAACCGCAGACCCTGCACAAGGCTAGTGGGGTCCAGTCTGCGTTCCCTCATCGCTGCCCTTCCTGATGATCCTGTTTGTTTCTCTACAGTATGCCTCCCAGCAAGGAGACCCAAACGCTATGCAGCAGCAACAATATTACCAGTGGTACCAGCCGTACAGCTTCGGATACCCCTATAATTACTGTTACCCAATGGTGAGTGATTTATCCCCTGCCCTGTGTGTGTGATCTCTTAGGGGCCTTGGGTTCTATCCCAGCTCGTCTCTTGCTAAGTGACGTAGCATTAGCTCCTGAGAGGTGCTGGTGGGAGCTGACTCAGGGACGTGGGGTGGGGGAGACGTGGGAAGGGAGTGGTTAGCCAGCATTTGTTAAACACTTGCCAAGTGCTGTGTCCTGATGCTCCTCTGTGGGGCTGGGCTCTTCTCTGCAGAACGTCTACCCAGGCTACAGCTTCCCCAACCAGTACGGGGTCGCGGGGTCGTATTCCTCTTCCACGGCCCAGCAGCCGCAAGGCCCGGGCCAGCACCAGGGGGCCGTGAACCAGGTAGGTCCCAATGTCCCAGCCCTCGCAGGGCGCTCAGGGGTCTTGCTGCCTGACTTTCCGCACAGCCCCCGGTTTTTTCCTCCTGCCCGGGGCCAGGAGTCATGTCCGGATTGTGGACAGGACTTGGCGCATCTGGATGCTGCCCTTGGCTTAGGGGTGCCGTGTTCCCTGGGGGTTGGAGCTGGAGGGACTGGGAGTGAGAAATGACTGGATGCTGTTTGAGGCTTTTGGCAGGAGTGTTGTCTAGTTAGAGCAGATGGCAGGCAGGAGCCAGGACTCCGGGTTTTCTCCCCTGCTCTGGGAGGGGAGTGGGATCTAGTGGTTAGACTGGGGGGAGCGGTGTGGAGGAGCTGGACTTTTCCTCTTGAGCCAGGGGCTTGTAACCCTTGGCCTCTCCCCAATTCTTAAGACAATGGGCTGAAATGGCTGTTGCCCCATTTCCCCTCCTTGCCCGAGAAGGCCCTGGGGCTCCACTGGTGTATCTGCGGGGGGGATGGGCCAGCTGATCTACACTTCGATCCATAATCTGCTTCTCGCCGGGCCTTGACGCCTGTGTAGGGCAGTCGTTTGCCCTACCTCACTGAGAGCATCTCTCCCTTCCAGCCCCCGGTCCCTGGCATGGAGGAAAGCATGGCCTACCCCACCCAACAGCAGCAGATGGCCACCTCCAACCCCCCGCAGCCTCCTCCGCAGCATGGCAGCCACCCCGGGGGCGCCATGGGCCAGCAGCAGGGTGGCTCGTCTGGGGGCCAGCACCTGCAGCAGAACTCCGGGGCATCCTACAGCCAGCACGCCTACGCCGAAGGGCCCAAGCCGAAGAAGGGGCAACAGCTGTGGAACCGCATGAAACGTGAGTCCTGGCTGCTCCTGGGTACCAGCCTAGGTGGGTGGATTAGAGTGGGGGAGGGTTGGAAGCCAGGACTCCTGGGTTCTGTCCCCAGCTCTGGGAGGGGAATCTAGTGGTTAAAGCAGTGGGGCGTTAGGAGCCAGGACACCTGGGTTCTATGCCTGGGTCTGGTGGCTTAGAGTAAGGGGGAGGGGGAAGGGAGGCGGGAACAGAACCCAGCTGTCCTGGGGGAGCGTGAGATAGTGGTTAGGGGTGGGGAGTTAAGACATCTGGATTCTGTTCCCAGACCTGGGCAGTTCTTAGGGGGTAAAGCAGGAAGGGGGATGGTGCAGGGCAGGCTGGTGGAAATGACTAACTCGCTAGCTCCAGTCCTTGCATCTTCTCTGTGCATTTGCTCATGCTGCTGACTCAGGTCAGCCGCTCACCCCCCTTGGCAGCCAAGAGCCAAGGACTCTATTTCGGCTCACGCAACATCCCGGCGGTTGACGAGGTTCCCGTCGCTGACCCTTTACTGGTGGTGGATGTGAGAGTTGGGGCCCAGCGTAACTTTCAGAGCCCGGGTGAAGCTTGTGGCCCTGGTGATGAGGAAAAGCATCTCGACTTGTAAATGAGCACGTGTGATCAGACATTACGAACACAGAGCTGAGTACCCAGCTTTTCAGTGCTCGTTACCTGTCTGTCTAACGATAGTAATACCCCTTCCCACCTCATGGGGGCGTGCTCTACAATGGAGACTTTCCTCTCAGGGGCATCAAGTGTGTTAGCCGTCTGCCTTCTCTCCAGAGGCACCCCCCCTTCCCCTCCTGGGAGAACTCAGTATTGCTTCCCCTGTGTTTGGATGCAGCCACTTCTGGGGAGGGGTGTGGGACTAGCTTTACAGGGATGTTGGTCCTGATGCAGAGATGAATCCACCTGTGAGATGGGACGTGGGGCTGTTTATACAGGGGTTTTAGCATCAGCACAGCAAGACGACATAACAGTTCAGGACAGGAAGTGAAGGAGATTGTTTCCAAGTAAAATTAGAGAGAGAGTAGATTGGCTTAAGTCAAGTCTGAGAGAGGTTGGGGGGGTCCCGTGTATCTAGTTCGGGGGCTTGGTCTCCAGTGAGTCCCTCAAACACAAAGATTTAATAAACTTGGAACGCACCTGCTGCTTCGAGCCACCAGTAACCTTCTCTCTCGTCTCAGCAGAAGCCCCTGGAGCCGGCGGCCTGAAATTCAACATCCAGAAACGCCCCTTCGTGCTAACGAACCAGAACTTTGGGGCCTCGGACCAGCACGGCAACTTTGGGCCTCAGCAGAACTCGGAGAAACATCACAACCAAGGGTACGGGTCTCACTCCCCGGCCGCTCTGCCAATCACAGCCGACGGGGAGTGGCAGCAGGGTTGGAATCCCAGCATTGCCCTTGAACTCCCCAGGGGCAAAATTTTCTCATAAGATGCGCTCTCCGCTCCCCTGTTTGTCCTAGCAGCCCGTTCTCTGCCCTTTCCGGCTTAGATTCCTCTTCCTTGAATTTTTCCAGGGAGTTCTCGGGATCAGACTAGATGATCACAACGGTGCCTCCTGGCTTTGGAATCTATGGCGGGGGGAAAACCCAGGGGTGCCCGAAATAGGACCCGGGGATCCAGTTGGGGGCTTCCCAGTGCCTTGTCCAACAGCGTTAATACTTCCCATCGTGACAGGTTGTCCCCCCTTTCTGGGGTCCCACTGAGCCCACCCGATCCACCAGCCTGGGCTCCCTCACCCTGTCCTGCTGCGTGCGCGCACAGGTAGGGACCCGCTCAGCTGCTGAATCACACTCTGCACTCAGTGCCGCATGGGAAGACTCAGCTCAGAGCATTGCCCGGCACTCTGGTGCGCATGCCCTGTGGAGTGTAAACTTGAAGTTACATTGGCTTGTGCTGTGCAGAGATCTATACAGTGTAAACGCATGAAATTTCTCCCCTCCCTCGGTGGGGAGGAAGATCTGCAGCTTTTTAACCCCTCCCCGGTTGTGAATTGCACTAACCGGGTTTCAGAATAAACAGAAAACCAAGTTTATTAACTAACAAAGGTCAGTGGTAAGTGATTGAGAGAGCAGACAGGACAAAGCAGATTACTGAGCAAATAAAACAAAACTCCCCCCCCCCCCCGCAGCTCGTCTGCTGGCAAACCAGAGGACTGGCCCCAGGACATGAAGGAGTACGTGCAGCGCTGCTTCACCGCCTGCGAGTCCGAGGAGGACAAGGACCGGACGGAGAAGCTGCTGAAAGAGGTGCTGCAAGCCAGGCTGCAAGACGGAACGGCCTACACCATCGACTGGAGCAGGGAGCCGCTGCCGGGGTGAGGATCGGAGGGGCTGGGCAGGGCTGGGAGCCAGGACTCCTGGGTTCTAGCCCTGGCTCTGGGAGGGGATTGTGGGGCTGGGAGCCAGGACTCCTGGGTTCTCCAGATGCTCTCAGGAGTAGGCCCTGTTGTAAAACAGGGATGATCTCAGCTGCCCCCCCCCCCCCCGAGGCAGGTAGCTGAGCTCTGACCCCCAGCGGGCTCTCTCCCCTCCAGGCTGGGCAGGGAGAGCATGGCCGAGAGCCCCAAGAAGAAGCGCTGGGAGGTGTCTTCGCTTCACACTCCCCGGAGCCCCATGCCTTCCGGCCTGTCACAGTCGCAGCAGCAGCAGAGGGGCAACAGCGGGGGCAGTGCGGTGGGCTCCCAGTCCCAGCGCGGGGGGGGGCGGGGGGGCCGGCCGGGGCCCGGGGGAACAGCTTCCCCACCAAATTCGGGAACCGCAACGTCTTCATGAAGGAGAACAGCTCGTCCTCCAGCGCCGGGTCCCGCTCCCGCTCGTCCTCTCGCTCGCCCAGCCGCCACTTCCGGCGCAGGTAGGGGGGCCAGCCAGTCCTCGGGGAGTCATCGCCGCCGGGGTACAGGAGCCCCTCAGACAGGCCCAGCTAGGCCCTGAGGGTGGGATGTGATTGGAGACAGGACCAGACCCCAGGGCTTGTCTGCCTGGTATCCCGCTCCCTCATCCCCCCTCCTTCCCCCAACCCGACCATGGGCCCTGTCTGCCTGGCATCCCACCCTCTCATCCCCCAATCACCCTGGGGACTGTCTGCCTGGCATCCCGCCCTCTCATCCCCCAATCACCCTGGGGACTGTCTGCCTGGCATCCCGCCCACTCATCCCCCAATCACCCTGGGGCCTGTCTAGCCTGGCATCCCGCCTACTCATCCCCCAGTCAGACCCCAGGGCCTGTCTAGCCTGGGATCCCGCCCACTTGTTCCCCCCCCTCTTCCTCCAGTCAGACTCTTGGGCCTGTCTAGCCTGGTGTTCCCCACCCCGGCTTTTCCTTGGGTCAGATCAAGGGGCCTAGCCAAGCTGGTATCCCTGACACAGCTGTGGCTCAGGCCCTTCCGGGACACTGGAAAGCCAAGTTCACCTGCTGCTTTGGTGGATGGGGAGATGGGACCCCAGTGTGACTGGCACAGAGATACCTGCCTGAGTTTGCAGAGAGCCTGAGCCTGTTGCTCTGAGAGCGAGGAGAGCTGTCCGTGCATCTCCTGCTCAGGGGGAGCTCTCCCCCCACTCCCCTCCCCACACACGCAGGAGACACTGTGAAGGGACAGCTGGGGAAGAGCCCTTGCCCCCTACCGAATTTCAGGGGTGGGCTGGCTCTCGGGGAGGGGCGGAGGGGCACCAGGATTGCTGTGGGCAGGCCCTTTGGGGGAAAGGAGGCCAGGCTGAGGTGCCGTGCTCTAACCCTCCCTCTTTCGGGCAGCGATTCCCATTCAGACTCTGACAGCTCCTTCTCCGGCACCGACTGCCGCCTGGCCAGCCGCAGGAGCGCGCCGAAAAACCGCGGCCGAGGGGGGCACGTGGAGCGGGGCCGCATGAGGATGCAGAGGGGTAAAAGGTAACCCCACCAGGGACCGCTCTTGGGCACGGCAGCCGGGAAGCAGCTGGGTGGGGGTTGTGTCTGGCCTGGCTTCGCCTCAGGTCGCTCCGTGGCTTCGCTGTGCAAAGAAGCAGAGTTTGAGCCCAGGCGGGGAGCCAGGACTCCTGGGTTCTCCTGGGCTCTCGGTGGGGAATGGGGGCTAGTGGGCTAGAGCGAGGGCAGAGTGGGAATCAGGACTCCTGGGTTCTATCCCAGTTCCTCCAGTGATCCTGGGCAGATCTGCTGCCCCCTCCACTTGGCCACTGAGCTGAGCCTCCCTTTCAGGCATGACCAGGGCCCCTCCAAGCGCAACCGCCGGCGGAACGCCATGGACTACGAGGACCCCGAGAAGGAGTTCAAGAAGCAGCGGCGGGCGGCCCGCTTCCAGCACGGCCACTCCAAGAAGCTGCGCCTGGAGCCCCTCATCCTGTCCATCAACAGCCTGGACCCGACGGGCTCGGAGAGCCTGGACTGGAACGAGCTGAAGATTATGGGCACCTGTCAGGAGATCACCAAGCACTACCTGCGGCTCACGTGCGCCCCAGACCCCTCCACCGTCCGGCCCGTCTCGGTGAGCGCCGGGCAGCCGCCGGCAGAGTTACTGTCCTGCCTCGGGGCGCCCCGGCTGAGATCACAGCTCCGAGGGGATCCGGTGAACCGGCAAGGCGAGGAGCTAATGCTCTGTGCCACGTGACAGCTGGCAGGGCCAGTTCTCCCTGGTGCCATCGTGCACTAGCGGACTGAGCCCTGACTGGCATCCAGGGTGCTGGGGGTGGGGTGTCACTTTCCTGGTTCCTGCCTCAGTTTCTCCTCCACCCAGGCTTTTCCCGTGCCATACTCCAGCATGGGGACTCTGTCTAGGCAGCACCCCACATACGGAAGCTGGGCCTCTGGTCTCAGCTGGGGCCTGTGTGGCCTGTTTGGGACCCCCAAATTTTGCCTGGCCTGTTGGTGTATGAGAAGGGGGAGGCCTGCTGTGATAGTGAGCCCTGATCTGGGCTTGGGAGGGGCATATGGGGTGGGTTTATGTCGGAGGGGGTGCGACAGTGTGTCCCAGGTCCTGGAGGGGTTGGTATGAGGAGGATCCTGGGGTTGGGGGTCTGTACAGGGTGAGGGTGGGCCCCGGATCTTGATCTGTATTGGGATCTGGGCATGGGGGGCTGATTTTGGGTAGGGGTCTGGGCAGTCCCTGGCACTATGGTCCTCACCCCCAAAGGCGCACCCCTCCAAAGGACCCATCTAGCGCCGTCCTGTCTGGTGAGGGCGCCGCTGTCCCCTGGGTGTCGTCCTCCTCACTCGCCTCCCCCGGGCTCTCTGCGTCCCCAGGTGCTGAAGAAATCCCTGTCCATGGTGAAGTCACACTGGAAGGAGAAGCAGGATTACGCCTTCGCCTGCGAGCAGATGAAATCCATCCGGCAGGACCTCACGGTGAGCCACCCATGGGGAGCGGAGCTGCACAAACGGGTCTCGGCAGAGGCCTTTCCTCAGAGGGCTCCTCTGCACGGGGAAACCAGCCGCTTTGGACACAGAGCAATGACTCCACTCTAGGTGTCCACATGGAGTCACTCTGGATCATTCTCCTGCTATAGCCGAGTTGGGACCTCCTGGGTTCTCTCTCCAGCCTTGGGTGGGTGGGGGCGCTGGGAGCCAGGGTTCCTGGGTTCTCTCCCCAGGTCTGGGAGGGGAGCGGAGGGTCCAGTGGTTAGAGCAGGGAGGGCTCCTGGGTTCTCTATCCAACCAGACCGTTCACTTGCCATTTGACTTCAGTCAAAATTGGTGGCAACTACAAGCAGCTTCCTGTCTTGAGGTGGGAGAGGAATTCTCGCTTCCTAGACAGATGGCTTCATGTGTTGTTGTATCACTGTGTTCTGTATGTCCAGCCTCTTCCTCTCGGATCCTGGGCCGTGGAGTTAACTTCTCCTCGCTCTCCGGAGCTGCCCATCTCGCTGGCTTGCCCTGTTGGTACCACTGGGGAAGCAGCTAGTCAGAGCCCTTAGGATGCCAGCCGCTGTGTTGGCTGGGTTACCAGGAGCCCTGACATCTGCCCCTCTCAGTACAGGAGAAGCGAGTGGCAGGACCCTCCTCAAGGTGGGCGGGGGCTGTGTTTGAATCTGAATCTGACCTGGCTTAACGCAGGCTGTAGAGCGTCCCACGGGGATCCCTGCTTGTGCCTGGAGTGACCCCTCTCCCCTGCTCCGCGCAGGTTCAGGGCATCCGCACGGAGTTCACGGTGGAGGTGTACGAGACCCACGCCCGGATAGCGCTGGAGAAGGTGAGCAGGGGGGCTGGCTTGGCACCTGCACACTCGCTCTGTTGTTGGGGGTAGCTGCCAGGAGTGGGGGGAGGGGAGATGTCTGTCTGCTGAGATTAAAACCCGAGCGTTGGGGGCAACATGGAACGGGCTGGGTATAAGGGGGGCAAAAAAGGGCAAGTGGGCTTGAGTGTCCAGTCGAACTCCTGGGTTCTTTTCGTGGCTTTGGGAGGGGAGTGGGGCTTAGTGGTTAGAGTAGGGAGCCAGGACTCCTGGGTTCTCTCCCCAATCATGTGTCTTGGTTGAGTCAGGCCCGCCCCGGGTAACGGGAATTCCTGTCTCTCCCCAGGGTGATCATGAGGAATTCAACCAGTGCCAGACCCAGCTCAAGTCTCTGTATGCGGAGAACCTGCCGGGCAACGTCGGGGAGTTCACTGCCTACCGCATCCTCTATTACATCTTCACCAAGAACTCCGGCGGTGAGCAGCCGGGCAGGCCAGTCAGGGACGGGAGCGGGAGGCTCGCGCAGAGTCAATACGCAGAGTCAATACGCAGAGCCTCCTTGGCTGCTGGCCCCACATTCCCCACCCATAGACACCCTGTCCTAGAGTGGTGTCATCCATCCCCCGCCCCAACCCCCCCCCAGCTCAGCCCTTGGGGTCCCCCCATAGCCTACGTAAGTGCTACTCCAGGGAATGAACTATGTGAAAATGGCCGTCCGTGCCTCCTAGCCGGTGCCCGGAGACCCCACCCGCCCTGGGCTGGAAACGGGCCAATGGCCAGCCGTGGTAACCGCCTGCCTCCCCTCTCCACAGACATCACCACGGAGCTGGCCTACCTGACCAAGGACCTGAAGGCGGACCCCTGCGTGGCCCACGCGCTGGCCCTGCGCGCCGCCTGGGCCCTGTCCAACTACCACCGCTTCTTCGGGCTCTACCGCCAGGCGCCCTGCATGTCCGGATACCTCATCGACAAGTTCGCCGAGCGGGAGCGGAAGGCGGCGCTCAAAGCCATGATCAAAACGTATGTGGGGCCGGGGGGGCGCCCCGCCCGCTAACCCCACCCCTCGCTGGCGGAGCGCCGGCCTCCGGCGCCTCCCGTCCAGATCAGGGTACAGATGTGGGTGCGTCTCCTCCCGGCTGGCTGTGCGGCTGGGTCTGATTGGCCAGCTAGGGCTGGGGTGAGGAAGGACGCTGGGTGGGGGGTGACGTGGAAGCGAGGGGGTCATCCGTGATCTTAACCAGCCCCTCTGGTCCTGAGCAGCCGTCTCCCCCCAGCAGGTAAGTAGAACGGAGCCCGTGTGCCGCGGGGCCCCCGGTGGTGACTCGTCTCTGCCCGTGGGTCGAAGCGGGGAGCCGGGACCGGCCTGGCTTGGGCTGAGACAGGGGATTGCAGCCCGGCAGCAAATCTTCAGGGCGTGGGGGGCTCAATACATGGGACTTTGCCAAGGGGTGGAGGTTGCAGGGGTCCTAGTGCTGTAGCCCCAGACCTGGGGGGGTGGCTCCCGTTACGTTGGCAGCTGTAGCCCCCAGGGCAGGATCAGGGTGGCCCCATGTGCTGGGTGCTGGACGGTGGCACTTTTCCGGAGATCCGAGCTCCTGAACCCTTCTCCGTTCTGGCGTTAGGGAGTCTCGACTGGGCTGCCCTCCCTCCCCCGCTGAGAGTCACAGGGGCCAGGCTGCTGCCTAAAGCAGTGGAGGAGGCAAACTTCCTACATGGGGGGGGGGGGCGCGGCGCAGGGGAGACAAGGGCAGCGCTAGAGAGGGAGGCCGGGAAGGTGTGGGGGTTGGGATTGGCCTAAGGGGCCACCGTAGGAGAGTCTCCTTGCCACGCAGGGAGATTCTGGCAGTTGGATCATGCCCCAGGGCAGCTGCCTTCCTTGCTCTCGAAGCCGCCAGGGATCTCGTGCTGCCTCTAAAGGGTGTGGGGTGCAGCCCACATCGGGGGGTGTGGGGGGG
>ML677450.1:46542-58445 GCA_007922305.1 Dermatemys mawii | reverse complement strand
TAGACTCTACTCCCCTCCCCGAGCCAGGAGAGAACCCAGGAGTCCTGGTGCCCAGCCCCACCCTGCTCTAATCACCAGACCCCCCCACCCCAGAGCTGGGGAGAGAACCCAGGAGTCCTGGCTCCCCACTCCCCCAGGGAAAATGCCCTGCACCTCCCCACCCAGCCATGCTGACGTTGCCTCAGTCTCACAGCTGCTCCGTTTCACTTGGGCGCTTGGCTCCCTGTCCCTGGCAGGGCCGGCCAGGCCTCCTGGACAATGTCACCTCCTCAGACCCACCCCCACCCCGCTCCGCTCTGTTTACAGTGGAAATCACCCGGTTCCAGGAAATTCACAGAGCGCGACTGGGAGCCCGGGGCGCCACTGGGGTGGGGAGAGGCACTAACAGCCAGCTGGGGACTGGACGAGGTATTTTTTTTGGGGGGGGGGGGGGGTCGTGAGTAGTGAAGTCCTGGCTTCTGAACCCTAGTGGGCTGACAGGCCTGAGCCCCCAGTGGGAATTTACCCTTCAGTAGGGGGACGGAAACAGGCCCCAAACTCCCAGCTGAACTGGGGCAGAGGACAAGGCCAGGTTAGAGCAGGGCACGAGGGATTGTGTGTGAGGGCTGGATCAGGGGGAGGTGAACAGAGGGGAGCTCGGGGATGGGGGGGAGAGGATGAGGTAGAAGGGGGCATGGAGTCTCTGGAGGAAAAGACAGACAGACCCACCCCAAGCGACCTGGACGGCCCTCTCTTGCACGGGGAAACCCTGCTACCTAGAAAGGCAGAGAGCCAATGGTCTACAGGTAGGACGGTGAGACAGTGGCAGAGCTGCAGGGAACCCAGGTGTCCTGGCTCCCAATCCCCCCCTGCTCTAACCTACCAGCCCCCACTCCCCTCCCAGGGCTGGGGATAGAACCCAGGAGTCCTGACACCCACTCGTCCGCCTCACAGCTCTGAGAATTTTTCCTTCCCGCTTCCCCCCATTTTTCCATTGTGTTGCCCCTCCAGTACTGACCCCCCCCCGCCATGTCCCCACCTGTCTCCAGAGAGCAGTTTGGTGGGGGGGGATTGGGGGGGGTGCTGTGGAATGGATTCCAGGGGAGACGAAGCTCAAAACAGTGGCCCAGCTCCGGACCGAAGGTCGCAATTTAATAGTAAGAAATACAAACGTTTTCCTCTCCCTGGAAAGATTCGCTTTAGAGTGAACTTGCTGCGGGGCAGGGGGAAGGGAATGGAGATTTATACACGGGGAGGGGGGCAATATACAGAGAGATAAAAAAATATACGCAGAGATCCATCCCGCTATTTAACATGTGGGGGGCACACGGAGGGTCGGGGCAGATGTTAAGGTCGGTGTCCCAGGCGTCGGGGGAGGATCCAAGGATTAGCACAAGGTCAGACGGAGCATCAGGAGATCAGAACCCGGCCCTCCCCCCAGGATTGAGCTCAGGTCGGCCTCCAGCCCGCCTTGCACTCAGCGGCTAGGGTTGGGGGGTTCATCCTTAGCACCTGTGGAGCAGCTTTCATCAGAGAAACTCAGAGCCCGTCCTCCCCGCACCTCCTCCTTGGGGCAGTATCATAAGCTCCACTTTAGAGGGGGAAACTGAGGCACGTATGGACTGGCCTGGAGTCACACAGGGAGCAATGACAGAGCTGGGGATAAGACCAAAGAGTCCTGACTCCCAGCCCCCACTACTAGACCCCTTTGCCAGGGAGCGAACCCAGGAGTCCTGGCTCCCAGCCCCCACTACTAGACCCCACTCCCCTCCTCCAGAGCCAGGGAGAGCACCCAGGAGCCCTATTTAATATTACTCCCACCTTCTCTTCCCCATCCTTTCACATTCACTTTTTCTACCTCCATTTTTTCCACCCACATTTTTCTTTCTTTCCTCTTCCTTCTCTCCTCTCTCAGCTGTCTCCTGTTCCATCCTCATTCCAGCCAACACAGGTCCCATTTCACCATTTTCCCCTATTCCTCGGGGGGCGGGGGCTTCAAACCTAAATCCATTCCCTGTCCCTGCGGAGACTCGAACCCACAACTGTAAGACCAGGCACCGCACTACAGTGTCAGTAGCCTTTTGACCTGATCAGTCCACTAGGGGGCCACAGAACTGCATTGGCTCCATTTGACCCTGTTGTGCATGGGTCCAGACTAGGGGCCCCCTTATCAATCCATGATGCCCCCGATTAGGATGCCACCTGCTGCCCCACTTAATAATATTCCTCCTCGCCCCCCAGACACACACTTCAAATCTGGAGCAGGGAAAATAATCTTAACACCCCTGCTCTCAAAGGAAAAGTGAAATGTACCCCCCTCCCTCACACTTTTCTGGGCTGAGATAAACTGCTCCTTGGCCAAAGCTTAGGATAGAACCCAGGAGGCCTGGCTCCCAGCCCTGGCTTATTTTAATTCACCAGATCCCACTCCCACCCCAGAGCCAGGGATAGAACCCAGGAGTCCTGGCTCCCAGCCCCCCCACACTAACCCATTAGACCCCAGGCCTTCCACTCCTGGTGAATATAATCCATTAATGTCTCAAGTGACTGTCCTTCCCTGTGGGGGAATCCCCAGGCGTGAAATGGGGCAGGGGTCCCAGGTCATTATCACACCCAGATCACTTCTCTCATGGCTGATCTGTGCCTCTCAACCTTCCCGGTCCCCCTGCTCTTGTCCAAGTCCATCTCTTGTGAGCCCAGAGTCCACATGGGGTGTGAGATGGAGACACACAAAGCCAACAACAAACTGTCTCTTCTTTCAGTTCAGGAGTTCCTGATCCCACTGGGAGAGGGGAAGGAGGGAGAGGAAGTGGGAAGCTGACTGATCGGTGGGTTATTTGGTGGATTGACTGGTTGGTTGATTGTTCCATTGGTTGGTTGAGTGGTTGATTGGCGGCTGGATTCTTGACTATTCTGTTGTTGGGTTGGCTAGTCAATCGGTTGATCATTGACCATTCCACCAACCAATCGGTTGATTGATTGTTGACTGTTCCATCGGTCAGTTGGTTGGTCGACAACTTAGTTGTCAGGTCAGTCGATGGATTGATAGTTGATGGATCCATCGGTCGATTGATGAGTTGGAGGAGGGCTGACTGTTGATAGCTCATTTTGTCAGCCAACGGGCCGATTGTTGCTCAGTTGACGGGTTGACTGATAAATGGATTGACAGGTTGATCAGTCGATCAGTGTATTGATGGGTTGATGGATTGATTGAAGGACTCACTAATAGATAGATGTATTGATGAGCTGACCAGTCAAAGGATGAGTGGGTGGATTAGGAGTCCAGAAATCCATGTAGACAGGAAGTGAAAATTAGGATCAAACGTATCAGCTTTCCATTGCAGATAGGACCACCATCGTTGGGGAACCGTACTGCCATGGGGAGGGGGCCGGCTGGGGGGCAAAAATAAGTGAATGAAAAAAAGAATGAAAGGAAGACGTAGTGGAAGAGGGAAAGGGAAAGAGAGCAGGAGCAAAAGAAAGAGAAAGGAGAAGAGCATGAAAGGAGGGTGAGGAGCAATGAAAGAGGCAAGGAACGAGACAATACACGCAAGGGAAGAGGGGGATGGCTGAAGCGGGGTGTGTGTGGATGAAGGGATGGGGGAGCAGAAAGATGGAGGGGTGGAGGGAATGGGAGGATGGAGGGATGAGAGGGGAGCTGAGCCCCTCTCCTATAGCCCAATCTCATCATCCAGCTCATCGTCAAATGTGTATCCATGCTCGGTGCCTTCTTCCTCCTCCTCCTCTTCTTCCTCCTCCTCTTCCTCCTCCCCGGCCTGGGGAGCTGCCCCATAGCCCAGCCCCTGTCCCCCCACTGGCCCCTCCGCCCTGACGTCCTCGCTCCGGGTCTGCTCCCCACCCTTGTCCATGACCCCCAACACCTCGTCCAGAATGGACGGCCCCAGATCCAACTCGAAGGAGAAGAGGGACTCGGCTTGCTGCAGTTCCCCCTCCCAGACAGCGGGGGGCAAATCCGGGACGCCGGGGCTGCCCCCCAAATCAGCCGGGCTGCCGGAGGACTCCGAGAGGCGGCTGGGGGACTGGGCCGGCGCCAGGGCCTCGGGGGCGGGGGGCAGCCCGTTGGCCTTGGGGCCCCCGTGATTGCTGAGAAAGGAGGTGTCCCCGAAGGCGTCCCCGCCCCGGCCGACGTGCATCGTGTGCCGGAAATCCCCCAGCGGGGCACTGATCATGTCCCGGTCGATGCGGGGCCTCTTCTTCGACTGGGCGATGGGGGACTGCTTCAGAATCGGCATCTGGGGGGCACAGAGAGAGACATGGGGGTCAGGGAGACAGGGCCCCGCCCCTCTAGGGGGCACCAGCTCCGATCCCGGACTGAATCTCTCAGGAGAGCAGGGAATGGGGCACAGGGCCTGTTCCCTCTAAGGGGACACCGGCTCCCCCCGCCACCCCCTCCCCCATAGCTTAGGATAAATAGGAGTCACCCACTAGAAATGTCGATGCCAGGCAAAATGTTCCCCACCCTGTGACATGGGATTATTTCAGAGGCAGGGCAGGGACTGGGAGGCAGGACTCCTGGGTTTTCTCCCCAGCTCTGGGAGGGGAGTGGGGTCTAGTGGTTAGAGCATAAGAGCATAACAATGGCCATACTGGGTCAGACCAAAGGTCCATCCAACCCAGTATCCTGTCTACCAACAGTGGCCAATGCCAGGTGCCCTGGAGTGAGTGAACCGAACAGGCAATGATCAAGTGATCTCTCTCCTGCCATCCATCACCCCCCTCTGACAAACAGAGGCCAGGGACACCATTCCTCACCCAGCCTGGCTAATAGCCATTAATGGACTTAACCTCCATTAATTTATCCAGTTCTCTTTTAAATCCTGTTCTAGTCCCAGCCTTCACAACCTCCTCAGGCAGGGAGTTCCACAGGTTGACTGTGCGCTGTGTGAAGAAGAACTTCCTTTGATTTGTTTCAAACCTGCTGCCCTTTAATTTCATTTGGTGGTCCCTAGCTCTTATATGATGGAAACAAGTAAATAACTTTTCCTAATTCACTTTCTCCACACCACTCCTGATTTGATAGACCTCTATCACAGCCCCACTTAGTCTCCTCTTTTCCAAGCTGAAACCTCCTAGTCTCTTTCATCTCTCCTCACATGGGACCCGTTCCAAACCCCTAATCATTTGAGTTGCCCTTCTCTGAACCTTTTCCAATGCCAGTATATCCTTTTTGGGGACCAGATCTGTACGTTGTATTCAAGAGGTGGGCACACCATGGATTTATAGAAGGGCAATAGGATATTCTCCGTCTTATTCGCTATCTCTTTTAAAATGATTCCTAACATCCTGTTTGCTTTTTCACTGCCGCTGCACACTGCATGGACGTCTTCAGAGAACGCTCCACGATGACCCCAAGATCTCTTTCCTGATTAGTTGTAGCTAAATTAGCCCCCATCCTATTGTCTGTATAGTTGGGGTTATTTTTTCCAATGTGCATTACTTTACATTTATCCACATGAAATTTCATTTGCCATTTTGCTGCCTGACCACGTCGTTTTGCGAGATCTTTTTGAAGTTCTTCACAGGCTGCTCGGGTCTGAACCATCTTGAGCAGTTTAGTATCATCTGCAGACCTGGCCACATCACTGTTGACCCCTTTCTTCAGATCATTTATGAATAAATGGAATGGGATTGGTCCTAGGACTGAGCCTTGGGGAACACCCCTAGTTACCCCTCTCCCTTCTGAACATTTACCATTTATTCCTACCCTTTGAGCAGGGGGAGGGCTGGGAGCCAGGACTCCTGGGTTCTATCCCGGGTTCGGAGGACAGTGGGGGGGGTCTAATGGTTAGAAGTGGGGAGGGGATGGCAGGGAGGACGGGGATTGAGAGGGTTGGGGATCTCCACTGAAGAGGGAGGACTGGGCAGCTGGGATGGAGGATGGGGGGCGGCATTTCCTGTCCTGGGGAAGTGAAGTCAGTTTCCTCTGGCTGTTCTCCCCCTCACCAGCCAGCTGGGAACCTGGCTCTGTGCCAGATCTGAGCTGGGGGGTGAGGAGAGCCAAGGCCAGGCAGGCAATGGGAGGCTCCGATCGGACGGGGACAGCTGGGGGGGGACCGGAGGTGACGGGGGCTCAGTTGTGGGGGGAACTGGACAGGATGTGGGCTGCTCTGATGGAGAGTGTGGCAGGACAGGGCCAGGGCTGAGGCAGATCAGATGGGGGGTGGCTGGACAAGGCGGGGTACAGGGGGGCACAGAGGGGGGGCACTGGATGGACAAGGCAGCCCCCCTCTCTCAGAACAGCTGGAACCAGGAGCAGCTGGGCTGGGGTCCCCCCACCCCGATGAATGGACAGGGAGGCCCCTCTGGGGGGGGTGTAATGGGGGAGAAGGACGGAGATGAAGGTGTGAGTGAGAAAAGGGAAGGAAAAGAGGGAAGGAGACAGTGACTAGGGAAGAGAGGAGCTAGAAGGGGCCTTTCTGGCTGGGGATACAGTGAGGGGGGGGAGAGAAACAGGGAACAACCCCCCACCTGGTTCCCATAGGCCACCGCCCCCCACTCCACTCCACCCCCAAGCCGCTCCCCTGGGAAAAGGATTGGGGTGAGGAACCTGTCTGACCAGATTCCTGCTCCGCTCCGCTGCCAGGGACCCGGATCCAGGCTGAGTCTGGTGCCACAACTAGCAAGGGAGCTGGGAGCCAGGACGCCTGGGTTCTCTCCCTGGCTCTGAGAGAGGAGTGAGGTCTAGTGGTTAGAGAGGTGGGGGGGCTGGGAGCCAGGACGCCTGGGTTCTCTCCCTGGCTCTGGGAGAGGAGTGAGGTCTAGTGGTTAGAGCGGTGGGGGGGGGGGCTGGGAGCCAGGACGCCTGGGTTCTCTCCCTGGCTCTAGGCAAGTCATACTACAATGCTGGCAGTTGGCTCCCAGGGCTGGCTCCTGGGAGGGGATCTAATGGGTAGGGTTGATTCAGGCTTTGGGGAAACAGTGATTCTGCGGGTGGGGGTGGGGCAGGTTTGGGTCCAGCCCCATCCCCCAATAAGCATGAACAAGAGGTACGGGCAGTCCCTGGGAGCGGAGTCAGGAGGGCTGGGAGGCACAGGATGGAACCCAGGAGTCCTGGCTCCCAGCTCCACCCCCCGCTCTAACCACTAAACACCACTCCCCTCCCTGAGCCACCTCTAGCTCAGGGATTCCCTTCAATGCCCCCCTCACTCTTCTCCCCCCATTCCAGGGTCCCCCATTCTTCCCCCCAAGACAGTGCCTAGCAGCCCCAGTGATGGGCCTGGCCCCTGCAGTACTGAGTGCTCAACATTACTAGGGGTATTACGGTAGCGCCCAAGAGCCCTGGCTCTGGATCTCCATTGCGCTAGGTGCTGCACACGGTTAGGTGTATTACGGTAGCACCCAGGCACTCCAGCTCGCAACCATGACTCCATTGAGCAAGGTGCTGGGCGTTGTTCATTAGATGAATTATAATTGTGCCAATCCCCCCTCCCTTCTGCCATGGCCCCATAGTGCCTGGCCCTGGACATTTTATTGATATTAGTGGTATTACGGTAGCCCCAAGGCACTGCCCCCTCTCGCGCCCTCCCCTCCCAGCCATGGCCCGGGCCCCATAATTTTATAGCTACTAGGTGTGTTATGATAGCCACTGGGTGCCCCAGCCGATCCCCAGACCTGCCCAGGCATCGGGTACTGTACATTTAACTGCTCTTAGGTGTATTATGGTAACCACCAGGCACTATACTTTCATTACTATTAGGTGTACTATGGTAGCACCCAGTGCGCCAGGTGCTGTACATTTAACTGCTATTAGGTGTATTACGGTAGCCCCCAGAGCGCAGGGCCCTGCCCAGACCCAGAGCAAAGAATCCATCCCTGCCCCAAGGAGGTGGCAAAAGCCAGCGGGTGATGGACGGACAGAAGGACGAGCGGGGGGCACCCGCACAGGGTGAGGCCCCATCGGCTGGCGTGATGGGCAGGACGCTCAGCGCCGGGGCCCAGGAGGGAACTGACAGCGGCCGCTCCGGGGGGTGTTTACGGGGAACATCTCCCCAGGGTGTGGGGCAGGCAGGGAGCCCGCACCCAAGGGTGGCTTGGCCCTTACCCAGCGGGCAACAGGGACCCCAGGCCCCGCGGAGAGGGACGGCAAGAGGAATAGCCGGGCGGACGCTGTGGCAAAGCGGGAGCCAGTGGCGGGACGCAGCGAGGGGACGAAAGCAACAGGCCTGGGGACGCTGCCGGAACGAGGCCCAGCTGGCATGAGCCCCAGCGCCGGCAATGGAAGACGTAGGAATCGGGGTGCGAGAGGCGGAGAGTTTGTGTGTGGACGGACAGGAAAGGCCTTGGCCTAGGGATATCCGACTCGTGGCTCCAAGGCAGGGGTGCGCCAAATACGGATTGGCCCACCCCTCGTTTTAACCCGCCCCTCGAGCTCTGCTGGGGAGCGGGTCTGGAACCTGCCCCTCACCGCGCTCCAGCCGAGCAGCAGAGTCGGGGCTGCTCCTAGCAGCTCCTGGAAGCTGCGGCACGTCCCTTCTCCAGCTCCAGGGGGCTCCGCTCCACCTCATGACCCCGCCCCAAGCACTGCCCCTGCAGCTCCCATTGGCTAGGAACCACAGCCAATAGGAGCTACAGGGGCGGTGCCTGCAGATGGGGCAGCGCACAGAAGCACCTGGCCACAGCTCTGCGTAGGAGCCGGAAGGGGGATGTGCTGCTGCTTCCGGGAGCCGCTTGAGGTAAGCGCCACACAGAGCCTGCACCCCTCCCACACCCCAACCCCCTTCCCTGATCCCCCTCCCACCCTCTGAACCTCTCAGTCCCAGCCCAGAGCACCCTCCTGCACCCCAAACCCCTCATCCCCACCCGCACACCAGAGCTGGCACCCCCAGCTGGAGCCCTCACCCACCCCTCTGCCCCAGCCTGGAGCCCCCTCCCACATCCTCAACTCTTCAGTTCTGGCTCCACCCCCAGCCAGACCTCCCACCCCCCCTGCACCCCAACCCCAATTTCGTGAGCATTTACGGCCGCCCACCCTATAATTTCCATACCTGGATGTGACACTCCGGCCAAAAAGTTTGCCCACCCCTGGACTAATGGTTAGAGCAGGGAGCCAGGACTCCTGGGTTCTGTTCCTGGCAGGGCAGGGGAGCGGAAATCAGAGGCAGGACTTCTGGGTCCTCTCTATGATCATCTGCTCTGACCTCCTTCGTCACACATTGACCAGCCCTGAGCTGACGCCTGTTGGCTCTAGAGCTGAACCCTTGGGAAGTTGCCCCAACGGGTCATTTCTCTCCCGCTTAAAAAAACCAGCCCCGGAGTTGGAACTCAACAATTCCCATCGTTGGTTCTGCTTAACCCTCCGTCCGCTAGGCGCCCGGGCCCGGCGTCAGACAGGACGGCTTGGTGAGGTTTCGGCCTGAAGACTACACCCATGTTACGAGACCGGACGTCAAAGGGATCCCGGGCTGCGTCCCCAGGGAAGCAGAGAGGGGATTTTGCCCCCGGATCGGGCCCGGGGCGATGCTGTTAGGATCTGTGTCCCGTCGCGGGGCCCCCAATTCGAGGAGGACGTTGATCCATTGGAGACAGGGCAGGGAAGAGTCACGAGGATGACTGAAGGATTTGAAACCTTGCTGGGGCGCGAGAGATGCCAGGAACTCCAAAAGTGGAGGGGGCCAGTGAGAGGATCTTCCAAAGGAAACACTGAATGGGGCAATTTGAGAGGAAGGAAGAGAACCAGGAGAGGCCAACTAGAATAGAACCCAGGAGTCCTGACTCCCAGCGCCTCCTGCTACAAACACTAGACCCCACTCCCATCCCACAGCCAGGGATGGAACCCAGGAGTCCTGGCTTCCAGCCCTCGCGCTCCAACCACTAGACTCCACTTCCCTCCCACAGCCAGGGATGAGAGGGACCCAGGAGTCCTGGCTCCCAGCCTTCCCCACCCTCGTGCTCCAGCCACTAGACCCCACTCCCCTCCCAGAGCTGGGGAATGGGACCCAGGAGTTCTGAATCACCCACCATCTGCCCTCTTCTCCCATGGGATTTTCACGTTTCCATTAGAAAAAGTCTATCGGGTGGAGGAGGGGGGTGTCTATTGACATGGAGGTAGGAGCTGGGAATCAGGACTCCTGGGTTCTATCCCTGGCTCTGGGCGGGGTGGGGTAAGAGCCAGGACTCCTGGGTTCTATCCCAGTCTCCCAATGACTGTCTGGTACCAGGGGCCCCTTGTCTGTTGTCTCTGCGGGATGGAGCCCTTGCTATCAAGGGCTGTTTGCTTAAAGCCCCCACTCCCATCCTGGCCCTAAGATCCAAACAATGGTCAGGTCTCCTGGGCTGCCTCTAATCTTATCCAGCCCCCTGCAGATCGGAGGGAGGAGCCCTCCCTGGAGTTGTGCAAGACATGTAAGGTTATAGCACATCCCACTCACCTCCCAGGGCCCTGGGAGAGAACCCAGGTGTCCTGGCTCCCAGTCCCCCACCCCCACTCTAATCCGCTAGATCCCACTCCCCTGCCAGAGCCAGGGATAGAACCCAGGAGCCCTGGCTCCCAGCCACCCTTCTCCAACCCACTGTACTCCCTGTCCCCAAGCCAGGGATAGAACCCAGGTGTCCTGCCTCTGTGACCCCCCTGCTCTAACCCACTAGACCTCACTCCCCTCCCATATCCAGGGAAAGAACCCAGGAGTCCTGGCTTCCAGTATTCCCCCATGTGCTCTAACCACCAGCTTCCACCCCTCTCCCTGAAACAGAACCCAGAAGTCCTGCCTCCCATTCACCCCAACCCCACATGCCCGAATTTCCCGCCCGGCGGCTCTTCCTTTACCTCGCCCCTCTGGCCCGACGATCTCAAAGCACTCGCTCTCCCCTCCGCCGTCATGGGGCCGGATCCCTACCGAGGCCACCGAAAAGAACCCGGAAAAAAATAATCCCTTGACTCACCCTGTACGGTTCCCAAGTCCGGAGCTCAATGAGTCACGCCTGGAGCAAGCCAGAGCCTCCGTCTTCCTGTTTTATAATCCAGAAACGGCGCTCGCTTTCCCGAGGACAATCCACACACTCCCGCGCGGGTCCGGGATTCGCTCTCTATCCGGTCATTTCTCCGTGCCCTGCCGCACGCGTGCCCAAAGCCTCGGGGGTGGCCGGCGACCCGCGGCCTGTCATTTGCTCCTCGGCTTCCTTCGCCCCTTTCCCTCCTCCGCTCGAGGTTTCTCTCCTCCCTCTGGGGCGGTGGTGGCTGGATCTTTATTCACCTGGCTCCAAAAGCGAGATGCATAAATAAGAGGGAGGCGAACCCGCCCGCCGTACGTGCACCGCCCGCCCCCGCTTCAGACCCCGGGCCGCGGGCTTCGCCGGAAAAGCCGAGATCCAGAAGTCAAAGTAAATATTATCCCGTGGGACGGGGGCGAAAAAACCCGCACCGGCCAACTCAGAAAGTTCACTGCATTCCTGAACTTCCGAGTGCCAATCGGCGAGGCCCGGGCTCCGTTTGCAAACAGGGCCAGGGACCAGCCGGGGCCGAGGTGCAGAACAACTTGACGTTGGTGTCTATTTAAAACCAGAGCGGGGTGCGGAGCGGGAGGCAAGCGGTGAGATGGCAGAGAGAGGGTTTGCAGCGGGGCGGGAGGGATGGATCAGGGGAGGGAGCGGTGTGGACGGGGATAGACAGCTACTCTGAGAGGGGTGTGAGGGTATGGGGAGATGGAGGGGTGGATGGATGGTGGGTGGGGGGGTATGTGTGGGGATGGAGGGAACAGATTTAGATAATTTCAGAGTAATTATTCCCTGTTGAAGAGGACTTTAAGTTATGGGACTGACTTAAAAATATGAGGATAGAGAGATGGAGGGGGATGGATAGATAGATAGATACGGGGGACGAGGATAGATAGATAGATCGATAGAGGGGGTGGATGGGGATAGACAGAGGGGTGGATGGGGATAGATAGATAGAAGGTGTGGATGGGGAT
>ML677450.1:4342-16542 GCA_007922305.1 Dermatemys mawii | reverse complement strand
ATCCCGCCTGCTCCCTTCCCCCCGGGCCCATCTGCCCTGGTATCCCGTCTGCTCCCTTCCCACCCAGGCCCGTCTGCCCCGGTATCCCGTCTGCTCCCTTCCCACAGGCCCATCTACCCCGGTATCCCATCTGCTCCCTTCTCACGGGCCCATCTACCCCAGTGTCCTACCCCCTCGCTGCCCGCTCAGTCTGATGTTGAGCCGGTTACCTTCAGCTCCTCCTCCAGCTCCGCCGCCTTCCGCTCCAAGGCCCGGCGCTCCTGCGGGCCGGAGAGAGGGGGGATCGTGAGCAGAGGCAGCACAGCCCCAGCTGGAGCTGGGGCAGGGCAGCTGGCTGGGGATGGGGGGCAGCGTCCTGGGGGCAGGTACTTACAAATCTCTCCAGCTCCAGCCGCGCCGGCCGCTCAGCGAAACGCTCCTGCCTCTGCCAATGACACCAAGCACGGGGTGAGAGACGGTGCCCAATTCAAATCCTGTCCTGCCCCGGCGCTGGCTCCGGGGCCCCGCTATACAGAGGATCCACCTTAAATCCCCCCCACCCCCCGGGGCAACAACTGGCGGCTGGACAGAACCGGCGGGTGACTCAGAGGAGAAGCAGCCGCTGGAGGGACTGGCTGGGCCCAGCGCCCTGGGTCAATATTGACTCAGAGTCTCAGGCCAGCGGGTGTAACCGCAGGGGGCTGCCAGCAGGGGGAGCCATTGGGGGGCAGGGGGGCAGACACCGACACCCAGCTCCCCACAGCGGCCCAGTGCCCCCTAGGGGCATCCTGGGGCCGGAGAGCGCCCCCTACAGCCCGGAGCTCCCCAGGGCCAGCCCTGCCTGCCAGGGGAGAGCGCCCCCTGCTGGGCTCACGGGGTTTCCATCCAGGTCTCTCCTCCCTGCCTGGCTGTGGCGATTCCACAGAGAACACGGCAGAGCCGTGGGCATTTGTCTGGGTAATCTGCTGCCCCCGCCCCCCCCTTTACCCTCCTAGATGCCCCCACACTGTCTGGAACTCCCTCATCCCCCATAATGCCCTGGGGCACAAAACTCCCACCCTCTCGCCCTGGCTAGCTACCCCACAACCCTTTGCGGCAGCGGCTGTGGGGTCTCCCCTTGCACTGGGCCCCTCTCACACCCCAGCAGGCGGTGGGGCAGGGAGAAGGGAAGGGAGCCCCTCCCCACGGTGCCCCCAGGGTTGCCCCAGCCCTGGCGCCCTGCCCCCCTCACCTGGGTCACCCGCTCCAGCTCCAGCTTGATCTGCGTCAGCTTCAGCTGCGTCTCCTGGAGCTGCTCCTTCAGCTGCTCGTTCTCCACCTGGAGATCTTCATAGAGCTGGGGGGGTGGGGAAGGGAGACAGAGCTGAGCAGAACCCAGGAGTCCTGCTTCCCCAACCACTAGACCCCAGGAGCCAGCCCCCCTGCTCTACCCACTAGCCATCCCAGTGCTCGGGTGACAGTGAAGCTCGGAAAGGCAGAAGCCCCAGTGAAAGGGGGTGGGGTTCAGGGTGTTGCGGGGTTCAGCCCTGTCCCACCTTTTTGTATTCACGCTCATCCCCGGCGCTGCCCACGCTGCCGAGCCTGGCACAGCCGTGGGCGTCCGTCCGGTGGGGCAGGAGCCTGTTCAGGTGGTCGGACGTGCTAGCGAGACAGACAGACACCGCCCTGTTATTGCAAGGGGAGGCTCCCTCCCTCTGCACCCCCAGGTCCTTGCCCAGCACAGAGATGCAGCCAGCTCTGGGGTGGGCGGTTGGCGGTCTCTAGCTCGAAACACAACTGTGCTATAGCGCCCCCTGCTGAGCTCTCTGTCCCGCTCCGTGCAGCCCAGAACCCCCTAGGGCATGGGGTGGGGGGGCCTGCCAGGGGAGAGCACCCCCTGCTGAGCCCCTGCAGCCTGGGGCGAGTGCACCCCCCAAAGGTCTCCCTTCCAGGGCGGAGACCCTCTCTCAGTACCCCGTGGAAACGCTGGGGCCGGCTGGTACCTGGATCCCGGGCCGGTGTCGTTCAGCTGCTCTGGCTCCTCGATCTCGTCGCCCTAGAGAGAGGCCGAGGGGCAGGAATCCATGGGGGGGTTAACAGACGTATCCCAGGAAGCGCCCCCCTGCATCCCTCCAGATCTGACCCAGGTAGGAACCTGCCATAAGCCCCTACATGTAATCCAGGCCCCTTCCTCTACAATTCCCGCCCCGCCCCGAGGGTCCCAGCCACCCCATCCATCACCCCACTCCGCTGCCCCACACGTGTGGAATCCCAGCCCCCCTCCCCACTCTGATATTATCCCCGGGGAGGCCGTGCCTGGATCCCCCCCACCCGCCGGCAAAGGGGCCCTGCCGCCCCCCCGGGGCCTGGCCCCCCCCCGCTCACCTCTGCGTTCTGCACCATGCCTGTGGAGCGTCGCTCCCGCCGGCCTTTCCGCCGGTCCCGCACAGCCAGCCGGTTCCGCAGCTCGGCCTCCGCCTCGGAGCCCATCCCCGGCCCCTCGGGCTCCGGCACTGTGGAAAAGATGGGGCGGCTGAGGGGCGGGGAGGGGACCGGCGCACCACCCCCACTACCATGGCACCCCCCTCAGCCCCTTTGCCAGTTCGTTAGTTTCACGTGGCAACTGCCGTCCCATGAGCCGAACAAGCCACAAGGGGTTAACTCAGCTGCTGCATGGGATGTCCAGCCAGCGCTGGGATAGAACCCAGGAGTCCGAGTCCTGGCTCCCAGCCCCCCCTACTCTAACCACTAGACCCCACTTCCCTCCCCGAGCCAGGATAGAACCCAGGAATCCTGGCTCCCAGCCCCCCAGCACTAATCCCTAGATCGGGGTCGACAACCTTTCAGAAGTGGTGTGCTAAGTTCACTGTAATTTAAGGTTTCGTGGGCCAGGATCACGTGAACGTTTTTCGAAGGTCTCTCTCTAGGCCTGTCCTATATCAACTAGGGCTGGATTTAAAGGAAAGGAGGATTTTAAAATATTTAAGAAGCTTCATGTAAAATACAATGAACACACCGATCTGATCAACTTAGCCTGACTCCCGCCCTGGCTTTTCCTGGCTGGGTTTTCCAGCGTGGGCCACAGCAGGGGGCGGCTGAAGAGCGCTGGACCCAGGCCAGGAGCAGAGCCCCGGGCCGGCCGTGGGCCGAGCGGAGCCGGAGGTTCGGACGCCAGCTGGTATCCCAGCGGCTGGTATCCCAGGCCAGCAGCGGGCTGGGCGGGGCTGGGGGTCCAGACTCCGGCTAGTACCCCAGGCTGGTAGCGGGCTGGGCGGGGCTGGCGGCCGGGACCTTGGCTGGCAGCAGCGTGCCATTAACAATTGGCTGGCAGGGGGCCACCTTTGGCACAGGCACCGAAGGCCCTGCTAACTACACACCAGAGCACCAGGGGCAGAACATGTTGCTGCGCTGCCCTCTGTTGGCCACTTCCTGGGACTGCAGGCAGGTGCTGATCAGAGGATCTATGGGGGGCAGGTAGCATGAAATACACCCCCCATTTCCCAGGGGTTGGGCTGGACCCAAGAGGACAGAACAGCCGCCCCCCCTATCCCCCACCCCACACTTCACAGCCCTGACCGACAGAACAGGCTGCCTGCCTACCGAGCCAGGATCCCAATGGGATGAGATGGGGTGTGGGGGTGTCAGCCCCAGAGGCTGGAGGGCCCGGCAGGGGCCCAGACTCACCTTTCTTTGCCTGAGAGTTCACCACGATGGGATTCACAAGGTACACGGAGGAGCCCTCGGGGTTGGCTGCGCGGCATCGCCTGGCTGAGTCCTACAGAGCGGGGACAATGACCCATGGATGTGGGGGGCAAGTTCAGTGGGGGGCAAAGACAGGGACCGACAGCCCCCCTCCTGGGTAACAGACTCTGAACCTCAGAAAGCTGGGATCTCCCAAATCCGAGCCACAGGCCCATCTACCCCGGTATCCTGCCTCCCCTCGATCAGACCCACAGGCCCATCTACCCCGGTATCCTGCCTCCCATCGATCAGCCCCACGGGCCTATCTACCCCAGTATCCTGCCTCCCATTGATCAGCCCCACGGGCCTATCTACCCTGGTATCCTGCCCTCTCCCTGCCCCCCTCAACAAGACCCCCAGGCCCATGAACTCACTGAAGCCCTTCACACAAACCCAGCTTCGCTCCTCGACTGCAGCGCCTGGAGGCAGGGAGTCCTGCAGGTTAACAATCCAGCTGTCACTAAAGCCAGGGCTGATTGGCCCTGGTTCTGATCCTGCCCTCACCGTGGCATCCAGCAGCTGCTCCCCTTCTCGGCCCCGCTTCTCGTCCTCCCCGATTCGCTGCTCGGTGGCCCGGGCGTCCCCGGATCGACCAATGGTCTTCTCGGCCTCCTTCAAGTCTGTGAGGGTGACGCCCTGGGAGGGGAGTGGGTGGGTTAAGGTGGGGCCTGACCAGGGCTGGCACCCCCGGGGGGAGCAGGGTTGCTGGCCAGTGCAGCAGACACCTCCGCAGGAAGGGAAATGAGCTACAGCGCCCCCCGGAGGTGGAGGAAGAGTCACTGTCCCGACAAGGCACAGAGCAGAAGAGACCGGCCCCCAAGTCAGCCACAGAGCTGGGGAAAGAACCCAGGAGTCCTGGCTCCCTGCCCCCTCTGCTCTAACCCACTCCCCTCCCCCCTCCCAGCGCCAGGCAGAGAACCCAGGAGTCCTAGCTCCCAGTCTGCCCTGCTCTAATCACCAGTCCCCACTCCCCTCCCAATGCCAGACAGAGAACCCAGGAGCCCTGGCTCTCCGCCCCCTTTGCTCTAACCCACTCCCCTCCCAGCACCAGGCAGAGAACCCAGGAGTCCTGGCTCTAACCACTGCCAGAGCAGTACCTGGGTGGACCGCCGGGATTGCCTCATGAGACGGGACCGGGCTTTGCGCTGTGATTCCGACTCCTCATCCCTCACGGGGGTCTGATACGATCTGGTTGGAGGTGGGGGAGGTGGGTTAGTGAGACCGGCTGGAGCAGGGACCCCCCGCTCCCCCGTGGCGTGGGAGCTGGGTATACAGAGACCCCTTACCCAGCGCAAGATGCGGCCCCTCTGGGGCGAGGCAGCAGTTTCACAGCTCACAGGAACACAGGCTATCGAGCCTGGTCTCTCCCAACCACCCTTGCAGCTCCCCCACCCCCGCACTAGCCGTGCTCTGCACCCACAGCCAAGGTAGGACCCAGAGTCCTGGCTCGGCTGGGGGCCTGTCTGTGAGGAGCTACAGGGGAGATTTAACCCCACAGACACCGTGCTAGTACCCCCTGAAGGTAGAGCTCCGTCACCCACACACCCCTGGGGCTGCTCCCTACCTTCGGCGGTCACGGGGATCTGTGCTGGAAGTGGGGAGCTGGTTGGGGGCAGGACCCCCGTCGATTTTCATCTGAAGGCCATCTTCCGAGCTCCTACGGCGTGGGGGCATGAAGAGGAGGTGTCAGATGGGGTGTGGGACACACCGCCCCCCTGGGAAACCCCACTCCCCTCCCAGAGCCGGAGAGAATCCAGGAGTCCTGGTTCCCAGCCCCCAAATCCATTAGACCCCACTCCCTCTCAGAGCCAAGGAGAAAACCCAGGAGTCCTGGCTCCCAGGCCCCTCCTGCTCCAACCACTAGCCCCCATCCCCAAGCCGGGACAGCACCCAGACGACTCACGCTCGGCTCGGCTCTGCGTCGGGCAGGGTGAAGATGCGCCGGGTGGGCGTTGGCGGGACCCGGGCCAGGCGCGGCGGCTCCTTGCTCTGGCAGGGAAGCAGAGAAAGGGGCCCGTGAGCCTCTCGGCTAAAGCAGGGCACTCGGGGCTACCCCGGCCTCCAGCCAGGAAGGGGGTGCTGCCCAGAGCGCAGCTCGACACTGGAGGCAGGGTGTCAGTCCCTGCGGCAGCAAATGGAGCGCAGGGGGAAGGGAAAGGAATGGGGTTTAGTGGTGAGTGGGGGCGCCAGGACTCCTGGGTTCCATCCCAGCGGTGGGGGTCTAGCAGTTAGAGCACAGAGTCATGAATCAGGAAAATTAAGGAGCAAGAAACACACAAGGGCGAGGGGCAGAGTTAAGGGGAAAACGCAGGGCTGGAGAACAGATCTCGGGATTGAGGGATCCAATGGGATCCTAAGTGATCCCTACCTGATGCTCCAGGACATGGATCCCAGCCCCCAGGATGCCCTAGGGTGTCCCCGCACCGTCCCCGGGGGAGAAGGGCGGCTCGAACTAAGCACCTAACAGCGCAAGGCATCCCAGAATGCACCAGGACACAGCGGACATGGGCAAATAAGCAGGTGGGCGGGAGGGGAATAAGGCCACTCCCCCTATGGGCGGAGCTTCCTACCAGGTCACCTGATGAACTCCCTTCCTCCTGACTGGCTAGCTCTGAAGCTACGCTCTTATTGGCTAACCCCGGGCCAATCAGAGTCCTGTTCCACTTCTGTAGGATTTCCCAGATGTCCTGTGGCTGAGGGGGGAGGGAAAGTGGGAGTTAGTAGGAGAGAGACAGACAGAGGGACAGACAGGTGCGAGACGTCTCAAAGGCACGCTTTGCATTGTGGGAAAGGACACCTGCTCTCCCAGAATCCTCTCTGCTGTGGCGAGAGAGGGAAGGGTCAGCATTTCAGTACCCCCTTGGCTACAGTGTCAGGGTCGGGTGCCCCCCATGGCTACGGGGTTGCCCTGCCGCCCCCCCCCCCCCAGCTCACCTTCTCCTCTGTGTCCAGCCTGGGGCTGGACGCCGAACGCTTGATCTGGCCATCCTTGGGGGGCCCCTCGTCCAGCCGGGCGTCCTGCAGCACCCCGAAGCTGCCCGTCTTCCGCAGCCCCGCCCTCCAGGTGGGCGCTGACGAATCCTCCGGCGCAGTGGGGCGGCCTCTGGAGAACTGGTGTGGGGGCAGGGGGGAGACGAGAAAAACCGGGAGGGGAGTTGGGGGGCAAAAGGGGTGGAGTCAGGATGGGCGGAGGGAGCTGAGCCTAGGGGGGGTGAGGGGGTCGTGGAAGGGGATCGAAAGGCAGCGAACGTGCTACGCTGGTGGGCGCGGTCTGCCCCATGCCCCCCCAATCCCACACGACCCCTGTGCACCCCGAATCCTCCCTATCCCCCCATTCTCCCCACACCCATGGATCCCCTCCCTGATTCCCCTCATCTTGACCCCGCCTCACCCACTCCCCCCCAAATCGCCACTGAAACCAACATGCACCATCCCACACTCCCCCTTTCCACCCTACAAAGCTGGCGTGGGGGGGGGGGGGTCATTAACCCTCCGCCCAAGACTCTCCATTTCCCCCGACAACGCACTGGCCTTTGATCGCCTTGTGTGCTAGACTATGGGTAAGAAGCAAGGTGGGGGAGTTCGGGGGGGGGGGAAGGGGGCAGATACCTTCCCCCGCACCCCATGAGGGAGGGAGGCACGTATCCTTCCCCAATCTGCCCCCTACCCCTGCCAATTCTCTGGGGACAGGCCTTAGAAGAGGGATCTCTAGTCAATTTCAAAATGCAAGGGAGGGGGCTAGAAGTTAACTGGAGTGGGAAGGGGGGCAGCAGGCTGATCCCCACAGAAGGGGACCCCCAAACACACACAAGCACATCCTGTGGGACTGATGTTGCCCCCACCTGCTCCATGGGCTTCCCCCTGCCCCATTCCTCACCCCCCTGAACCAACCGGGCCCCCAGCCCTGAGGACAGATAGAAGCTGGCGCCCCCTAGAGCTATTCACTTCCCAGCCAAGGGGGCATTGGTCCTCTTGGCAAGTGTGTCCTCCCCAACCCCCGCACCTGGCCCCCAGAAGGGACCCCTTCCCACCTAGTGTATCTGGAGGAAGGTGGGTTCAAACGGCCAGCGGGAGGCCACGGGAACAGGATCGGAGCCCGAATCGCCGCCGCGATCCAGAAATCAGAAAAGCCAACTCGATACCCCCCCCGCGTGGTGGGAACCGGGACCACCTGGGTCCGACCGAGGGCTGCAAACAAGCGGGAGCCCCAGGGGGAGGCTCCCACAGAAGGGGCGAGGAGATCACACGTCGTAGGGGACGAGATACCAGGCGAGATGCGGAGTTGGAGGGGGAAGGGGTATTTGAACCCCGATATCTCACGAAGCAAGGACAGCACAGTACCAAGCCAGGTTTCCCTGGACAGCAAGGACTTCTGGCTTTTAGATGGCACCCCGCGGGCCCCTCTGGCACAAGAGACTGGCTGAAGACCACATGGCAGCCAGCCGGGCAGAGCCCGAGGTAATCAGGACGGGATTTTGACGTCAGACATGTTATTGGAAGCCAGGGCACGAGGCCTTTCTGCTCCATGGCACCTAGCAACCGAACAACCCAAAGGTGTGCCCCAGAGGTACCACACAGGAGCAATCGGGAAGGGGATCCTCCAGTTCCATTCAACTCCTGAAGCATCACTGAGATCAAAGGGGAGCGAGCCGGATTTCAAAACAGCACAGCGGAGGGTTTGGTGTGCCGGAGCGGGGTGTAGAGATGGGGAGAGAGAGAAAAGGAGCCGAGAGGCAGGTCTGCCCTCCGCACTGCTCCGGTGATTCGCCTTCTCTCCTCCCCCGGATCTGGGAATGGAACCCAGGAGTCCCGACTTCCCCCATCCCCCTCCACTCGAACCACTAGACCCCACTTCCTTCCCACAGCTGGGGAGAGAACCCAGGAGTCCTGGCTCCCAGCCCCCACTCGCTCTGAACCACTAGACCCCATTCCAACCAGTTAATCCTGCATCTCTAAGACACCAGGAATGGAGGAGGCCGCTGGGAGGTGCCTAGGACCAAAGACCCCCACCCACCCGCTCCCTGCAGCTCTGCCAAGGTCCCTCTGTCTCCCCCAGCCCGGGGCCCCCGTGATCCTATGAACAGCAAGTGGAGTCAGCCAGCTGAGGCTGGCCAACTCGTGGCACTGCTAGAGAGCCAGATCCCGGTCTCCTGAGGCGGCTCGGCCCCATCCGCACCGCAGGCCTTGGCCGAGGGGAAGGGAGCTGAGGCTCTCACGGGGGGGGGGAGGGGGGTCGCTCACTGTGGCCTTTTCGCCCCCCTGCGGGACCAGGATGATGCCCGTTTTGCGTAGACTTTGGCGCCACAATGCCGGCCCCAGGGGGTCCGGGGTGGGCAGGGCGGGAGAGGGGCAGCCCAGCAGGGACTGATTGCATGTAAAGGGGAAGGCAGGGGACCATGTGGGGGGCAGGATCCGAGCAGTAGAAGGACAAATATGGGGTGTGGGGGGGGGATACAGGGCAGAGATAGAAGAGAATCTTGATGTGGCCAAATCGGAGGGGCGGGGCTAGAACAGCAGTCGGGGGGCTGGGGCCCCCAGATCGTGCTGACGAGGGACTGGAGATCCCAGCCCCATTCCCGGCCCCGCCCTCAGTGGTAAGAGGGGAGGAAGGAGGGTGGATTGTAGGGTTTGGGTCCCACCCCCTCGGGTGTAATTGGCCAATCGCAGAAGGAGCAGGCCAGGCAGCCGGGGAATGTCAGTGTCACAGGGTCATGCGGGGTCAAGGCCCAGTTCACATAGGGGAGGGTCTATCCACATGGGGAGGCATTAGACTGGGGAGAGAACCCAGGTGTCCTGGCTCCCAGTCACCCCTGCTCTAACCACTAAACCCCAATCCCCTCACAGAACCAGGGACAGAGCCCAGGAGTCCTGGCTCCCAGCCCCCCCTCCCCGTTCAAAACCCACCACACTGGGGTATTACGACTAAGCCGAAGACTTGGCTGTAATGGGGGGGCCGCTTTCCATGGAGGGGGAGGAGCCCCTGTCCATGAAGCTGCACCCCCAAAGGCCCCTTAGCCACGCCCCCATGGGGGAACTCAGCACCTTGCAGGCCCCTCACAATCCAGCCCGGAGGGGGACATAAATAAGGACCCCTGGAGGGGGAGGGGGGCTGGCGGAGACTCACCTTGGGCCCTGTGGCCGTGGGGGAAACGGGGGGCAGGGCGACCCCGTTCAAGCCGCTGCTCTCCGGAGGGAGGGGCTTCGTGGTCTCTGTGAGGACAGAGGAGGTGGGGTGACACGGGGGCCTGGCACAACCCCCCCCATTCAGCCTCCCCCCCCCCCGCCTGGGCTCTCTCCCCACACTCCCCCTGCCACAGGCGCCAGCCCCAACTGACTAGTCCCGACTACCAGCGGGTTTCTCTGGCTCCTCCCCCTCGGAGGCGGAGCTGTTCTCCTCGGGGGCGATGGGGCCCAGGGTCTTGCGCTCCTTGGACTGGTCCTGCACCGAGATCTTCTCCCGGCTGCTCATGCGGCACACGGAGCTCCTGGGGGAGACCGGGGGGGTCAGCAGGGGGAGGGGCGTTGGGCCCCTGCCAGTAACTGAGCAAGGGGCCGTACTGGGGGCCCGCAGGGAGCTCCCGCCCCGCGGCCCCCCGCCAGCCCAGCCCCGCCCCTCACTCCCCGCGGCCCCCAGCCAGCCCAGCCCCGCCCCTCACTCCCGCCCCGCAGCCCCCAGCCAGCCCAGCCCTGTCCCCCACATCCCTGCCGGTGCCCCTCACTCCCGACCCGCAGCCCCCTGCCAGCCCAGCCCCGCGGTGCCCCTCACTCCCGACCCGCAGCCTCCCGCGCTCACCGCCTGTGCTTGGCGCTGTACGCTGGCTGCTGCTCCGTGCTGGTGTCGATCACCGCCTGCTTCAGGTGAGCTTCCTTCTTGCTGCGCAGCTGGGGGGCGGGGAAGGGAGGGCTGGTCCGTCGCTGCATTCCTGGGGATCCCCCCTCCCCCGGGAATCCCCACCAGGCAGGGAGGATGCTGGGAGACGCAGTGGGCTCAGGGCCAGGGGGAGGAGGGAGCAGAAGCGGGGCAGCGACAGCCCCCCATTATGGCTGCCACCTTTCCCGGCTGAGTGGGGGTCTTGGACTCCCCTCAGCCCCTGAAGCAGGATCCCCGCCCGGGGTTAACCCTTTCCGGCCATGCTGCGCGTGGACAGGCAGGTCCCAGCAGTGCGGGTGCTGCCCCGATTGTGGGAGGGGGGAGAACAGGCCATGGGTGGGGGCCCCCAACTCACATCCTCCTGCTTCTTCTGCAGCTCCTCCAGCAGGCTGAGGGTCTCCTCGTCCGCCAGGTCACACGGCCGCTGGCCCTGGCGGGGAGCAAAGGGGGGGATTGAGGGGGGCCCCAGGCGTCCGTCTGCACCCCCAACCCCCAACTTCCCTTGCCCTCCTAGCCTTCACCCTGCCCCCTCTCCAGCAGCTGCTCATTTCCAGGCCTCCTCCCCCCAGTCCCTTTGCTGCCCCCCCAACTTCCCTCCCCTTCACCCCCTAAGACACCAGGGCTGCTGTGATCCAGTAGATCCCCACCCCCTCTCTATAACCCCACCCCGCCCCATCCCTATAACCCCACCCCCTCTCTCTAACCCTGCCCCCTCACCACATTATTGAGGGTGTCCATGTCGCAGAGATGCTCCACCAGGAGGCGACAGGCTTCCTCCACTCCCCAGTGGGCCGCCGCGTGCAGGGGCGTCCAGCCGTCCTTGTCCCGCACGTTGGGGTCGTAGCCGGCCTGCAGGAGCAGCCTGCGTGGGGAGAAATTGGGGGGTGGGGGTGGAGAAGTTAGGACTCCTGGGTTCTCTCACTGGTGCAGGGAGGGAAGTGGGGGCTAGCGGTTAGAACAGGGGCTTGGGAGCCAGGACCTTCCTTTCTAATCCCACTTATCTTGAGTAAGACACTTCCCCTCTGGGCCTCGTTTTCCCCAGCTGTAAACATGGCCACACCTGTCATGGAAGACTGGAGTGTGGGGTAAGGGGGCTGGGACATGAAGGGCTGCTCCTGACCCACAGCTGTGTCCCCAGGGTGCTGTCTCACACACTGCTCAGAGGAGGGGGGCTGGGTGGCTATTAACTGGTCCCAGGAGTTGGAGGAGGGGAGAGGGTGCGGATCCGAACGTGCTGACTCCACCCCCCTAGTGGGACCGGGAGCCCCTCTGACCTGCCAAGCGAGTCAGACTGGGAGGGGCAGGGCAAACCCTCGGGGGCTGGGCGGGAGGGACTCCACAGCCAACGCAGCTCCCATGAGCCTCTGGGGAGCGGGGGGCAGGCGGCTCCCCTGGCCCAGCCCAGCAGGGGCGGGAGCTGTCAGGAACTGGGGGCAGAAACTTCAAGGAGAGTAGGGAGCCCAACTCTCTGCCAGCCCCTTCACCAGGGACGCCCAAGGGCGAGAAGGAAACTGATAACAGGGACCCACGGCACGGCCTGGAACGAGCCAGTGGGGAGTGGGTGGGATGTGGGGGGCGGGGAATGGGGCAGGGGCCTGTCCCCTCTGTTGGGCTCCGGCCCCCATCCCAC
>ML677449.1:1580255-1720630 GCA_007922305.1 Dermatemys mawii | reverse complement strand
ACACTTTGGAGATTTTCAGAGGGAGAGAATCTGTATTTCTGATAGGAATCTGCATTATATTGTGTACCTAACAAACGCACAGCCATTTTCCAGCAAACTGGCACCTAGGGGGATTAAGCAAATTCACTTTGTTATATCAGCCATAAGGTCAGACTCCACTGACTGGGTAATTATAATACTTCTTACATGACTAATGGTATAATTAATTAGATATTACTCACATTTGGTACTGAAGTTCTAATCTTTGAAATCAGCTAAGGGCAAAGATACTTTATGTTTAGCATCGGGTCAGTGAACTTTGCTTTTCAAGTGTGTTGGTCTTGGGTATAGGTGGTAAATGTAAAAAGCAGAGGAACAGGGGTTTGTGGGCGGAAATATGACATGGGCCAGATGATCTAGTGCTGCAAATTAGGAGGGAACTGGGCTATGCTGATTTGTACCAGCTGATTATCTGGGCCTATTTTTACAGCAGGTTAAGATTTTTCATAAATAATTTAGTTAAAAATTACTTTAAATTGACTATTTGTCCAAAATCAGTTACTTAAATATAGCAAAATGTGGTAGTTTCTTTTTTTTGCTATTTTGAAATACCTTTTACCATTTGTTTATTCTTTTTTTTCCCTCCTCACTCATTGTGGAAAATTGTCTCTTTTCCCTCTGAAATAACAGTTGGGCTAGGGAAGAAAGAGAAAAAAAAGGGGTGGGGAACCCTAAAAAAAATAAAAGTGAACAGTTCTGAACAGTTTATAGTCCCATAGATATTCATATCTTATGAAAGAACACTGTCTATAGGATCAGTGGTAGAACCGCATAATGCAAAGTCACTGGACATATCACATGCTATTTAGAAAAAAAATCTGCTCAATAAAAAAACCCTGTAGATTATGCAAAATGATAAAACCTTGAATATAGAACAATCACTTCATTTACTGATTTTTATATCCATTTTTGATAGAAAGCAGGATAGAATCCAGAAATAGATACTGTGTATCCTCCTCTACTATCTTGGTTATTAGGCTTTCCCCACCCCATAAAAAACCATGAAGAAATTTAGCAATAGCTGGATCTTCTTTCTGGGCTCCCAAAAATGTCATCTTGTGGAAGAGGCATTATGATGGGTTTAATGCCGCTGGAAAAGTCTCCTGCTGCCAAAAGGCTGCTAGCAATAGCTGTCAACCAAAGTACCTTGCCACCTCTGTGTACATCCATACACTGTAAGACAGCTTTAATCAAAGCATCTCTGCTTGTCTCTTCAGTGCGTTCGATCACATTTTTGCATAAGGGGACTTCTGGGTAGGTTATTTGTCTCCACGCCAAATTTCTGTGCACAACATTTGACTTTGAAGTTAAAGTCAGCTAATTCTGTAAACTGCTGTTGTGCTATGGCATTCACTGAGCAGAGGGAAGAGGGATTGATATTATAAACCATGTCCACAAAGAATTGTGTGTATTGGAGGTTGTCAGGAAACTTGACACTTACAACCCTTTACAAAGTTCAAAACTCTGGCTTCCAGTGTCTGAATCTGTCATGGGGACAGGGCGCAGATGAATACATCAAGCAGGCTGGGATTTTCAGGACTCTAAGCACAGCGAATGGGCATGGTATCAATACCTGAATATTACAGAATAGAAACGACCATTCTGCCTCTAAAGGATTTCAATTTATTTCAGTTCTTCATGCTTTTATTGTCAAAACCACAAGGGAATCGACAGTGAGACACTTCGGGAAGCAGGGTAAAGAACAGAGAGACATCATGAATTATAACAATTTATAGGAGAGAAAAGTTAGGGCTGAGCCATCATCATTTGCCCTCATGTAGCCCGCTGGATAAAAACATTTTCAGTCCCTAATTTTTCAACCCCTAATTGTGCATTTCTTTCACAGAGATACAAACTTCTCAACCTGATAAACCATGCCAGGCACAAGTTAACATATGATAAACACCAAAAAAAAATATGTAGTAATAAAAAGAAATGTACCTTGTATCTGTATATGTCACTGAAACCTGAAACAGACTCCCTGCCGAGGAAGCAAAAACTCCTGCCCTAGGTGATGAATTAATTCTCTGTATTCTTGCTTCAGACTGGGGGAAGCCAGTGTGTGAACCCGGAAGCGTTGATTTGTTAGTGCCCAGATGAACTGAGCACAATCCATTGCTTTAGAAACGTGAGAACAGAAGATGCCATTGGCTGCTGGATTTCAGCTGAATAAATGTAACCAATCAAATGCATTTTAATAACTGGCCAATAGAACTCTCATTTACAACGTTTCTTCTCTTCCTTGGAAAACCTGTGTCAGTTGTCAAGATGTGTGTCCATGCAACAAACCCAGCCGAGTATTTGAGAGTAAATATATTTTCTAGTGTCATTTTGACTGCTTCTGAATTTTGCAATGAGATTTGCATTTGGATCCTTAAATAGAATTAAGCTGGATGAATGCAAAAAGAGTACTGTCAGCAGGTACGTGTAGGGTTTAAATGCTTTTCCTTTCCTCTCTCTTGGCTGTAACAGTCCCCTAGAGATGTGAAACTGAACCAATCACTAATCACACTTTCTAGTCGGAAAAGTTCTTGTTTCTTTGGAAGCACCTGGCAACGTGCCTCTGGTTCATGTGCATTGATGTGTGTAGTGCCAGCCTCCGTGATTACTGTGAAGTTCTGTTATCTCCACTAACAGCCAGGAATGATGGTGGGGCATTTTTTAGTCTGCTCTTTGGGAGATCAAATGTAGCTAGGGAAGCATGTTACTTTCAGGGAGTTGGTAAATTATCCTTCAAATCTGGATGTACTTTACTATACACAAAAAAGAAATTTATTGAAATGAAAGGGAGAGTTATTCCGGACTATAACATGAATCATAAGAGAAATATCAATTACACACCCTTCCAAGAGTAGTGTACTCAAATTGCAGCTATTTTAAGGAAATTTAGATTTCCCCACAAGCTTACTTCAATGAGATCAAATAGTGTTGTTGCAGCAAATACTGAGTTTGGTTGGTCAGTTGGAGGGACAGGCAAACCACTTCAAACGAGTAAGAACCAGCTCTTAGCTGAGAAGTCAGACTGAACTTGAACTTTTAGGGGTAGGAAAAAGTGTAGTTCACTTTAAAAAAAAAAAAATTCGGTCTCGCCCCCTGTCTTTACATCTCTGCGCTTTCTGGTTTAAGACAAGAATGGAAGTGAAAGCAAATATTGACAAAAGGCTGTTCTAGCATTCCTGGTCTGGGCATAGCCAATGTCTGCTGGAACTCTGGAAATTAAAAGGCTGAACTAGTGCCAAACAGCTAAAAAATTAATGGTTGAGAAAAGAAAAGGCCGTCAATCTCTTCTTCTCCTTCAAACCCCTTCTTAGGATCTACTCCTGAAAAATCCACCAGTTATTGCTGGCTGGAGGGCAGCTAGGAGTAGCTGGCACTTCCTTTAGCTTTTTTGTTTTCAAATCACACCTACTTACCTTTAAGCACATAAATAATCCCACTGAAGCCATGTTAGTGAAGTTAATCATGTTAAACTGTTTGCAGGATCAGGGCCCTAGACTGTCAGGTCTCTGGAGCAGGACCAGGCCTTCATATGTGTGTGTTCAATGCCTGGCACAACAGGATGCTACTGGAATATTAAATACAGTCATAATACATTTTCCCAGAATGTAGTGACTTTTGTTCTGTGTTTGTACAGCACCCGGCACAATGGACTCCTGGTCTATGAGCAGGGCTCCTAGGCACTAGGATCATACAAAAAATTACTAATGCTAATAACCACTAGCTTTAAGGATTTTTTCACTGTACGGGGGTGAGTTTTACCCTCACGTTATGTCTAGAGTACGAGCTGGAGGGGTAATGCCCAGCTAGGAGACATACCCCTGCTAGCTTCGATCAAGCTAGTGCGCTAATAATAAAGTAACAGCAGTGACACGAGGAACAGTGGGAGGGACTAGCTGCCCCAAGATCCCATCTGAGACTCTAGTTATGTACTAGGGGCAGCTAGCTCCTCCCGCTACTTGTGCTGCCACAGCTACACTAGTTTTAGTAAGCTAGCTCAATCGGAGCTAGCGTGGGTACGTCTCCTCAAGCTGGGAATCACCTTCTGTCTCCCCACTGCAGCTCAATGTGTAGCCATACCAACAGTGGTGAATGCAGAATGCTGCATGCCTTATAATTTAATACCCTTCTGAAACAAGGAAGAACAAAATCATTGTAATCCAAGAATTCTCTGTATAATGCAGTTAGTAGCTGATTCTCTCTCCCAAACTAAATCGAGTGGGAGGTCAAATAAATAAAACCACCTTGAATCAACAGAAGTTGGTCCAATAAAAGATATTGCCTCGCCCACCTTATCTGTCTAATATCCTGGGACTCACAGGGCTACATCAAGACTGCATACTCTTGGAGCTCTGTCAGTATATACCAGTTCCTTCTCTGATTTATAGGAAAGTTGCTCCCTCTACTGCTCAATGAAGTAGGAGCAATATCTGTTCACTTAGACCATAAGGGCTTGTCTACACATTGAAACTGTATCACTTTTAACTTTACTGATACAGTTACTGCAGCACAACTGGCCTAGGGGTTGTCATAACAAATCAACTCTTTTGTGAGTCTGGTTCAGTCTGCTGCTTTCAGAAATGGACAGTACTCAATGCTTCAGAGGAGACATCCACCCAGCAGCACTGTGTGTACTGCACGGCGCAATGTGGGGGATCTCTGTCTGGTCCCTGCAGGGAACTGTTCCTGAAGTGTGAGATAAATTATCCACCACGTTCAGCAATCCAGACCCAGGGGCCTGGTCTCCTTGGGCAGTCACTGAATCCTGTGGCAGATGGATGCAAAACACAGTCTGGCTGAGGGCTTGATTACACTGGCACTTTATAGCGCTATAAAGCCGCCAGGAGCGCTATAACCTCCTACCCGTCCACACTGGCGAGGCACTTAGAGCGCTATAACCACGGAGTTATAGCGCTCCTGGTAATCCACCTCCGCACGGGGAATAAGGGCTGTAGCGCTGCTACTGTAGCGCTACGGCGTGAATGTGGACACCCAATGCGCATTAATTGGCCTCCAGCCTGTCCCATAATTCCCGTTCGAGCCACTCTGCTCATCACTTGCAAACTCTTTTGTCCTGTCCTCAGGTGACCACACGTCTGACCTGCCCTTTAAATTTCCAGGGAAATTTGAAAATCCCCTTCCTGTTCCAGTGGCAGCACTGGCGACTTGCAGATTTTGCAAAGAGCTGGACGCAATATTTGGGGGGGGATCCTACATGCACTCCATCGACCACCACGGACACTTCCGAGCCCACCAGTGCAAGGTGGGGGAGGAAGAGGAGGCGACAGCGGCAGCGAGCCAGGGCATGGAGGACTCCCAGGAGGCATGCAGCCAGGAGCTGTTCTCCAGCCAGGAGGAGGGAAACCAGCTGCAGCGTCTGGCGGTTGCTGAGGGCAGAGCAGCAGCGGATTACGGAGGTAAAGCTACTTTTCCATTGGGAAGGCAGGCACTGTGGTTTCTGACTACTTGGGCGAGGGTGGAAAGGGATGCTTGGATGCATGCCTACGTGTGGAATAGTGCATTGATGTAGTCTACCACATCGCGGTAATCCTCATCAGTGATTTCTTCAAAGGTCTCAGTAAGAGCAGGGGCAATGCGCCTGCGCAGGTTTGTTGGAAGAGCCAGCATGTTCCCCGTCCTGGTCACTAGCCCCCCACCACTGTGCTACGAGGGGAGGGGAAACATTGCTGCACAGAGGCAAGCTGCATATGGGCCTGGGCGGAAGCCACATCGCATTAGAATGCCCTCCTTTTCCTCATCGGTCACCCGCAGCAGTGAGATATCTTCCAGGATCAACACCTACAGAGAACGTTGGGACAGTGTTCAGTGTAGGGTTCCTGCCACTGCGCTGCGGTCCCCCCGCAAGGCAACCCATAGGACAGCACGACAGGCAAACAGTCGGTCCCCCTGCATCCCCAGATTACTCACCATGGCAGCGGCTCCTGTGAGTTCTGTGCACTCTCTCCGGGACAGGCAAACTGTGGGTTTCTTTGGACAGGGAATGCAGGGGAATCATTGCCCTGTGTGTTGTGTACAATGCTGCCTGTGTGTAATGTAACATTCTCTCTTGATAGGTTCGACCTTGACTTCTTTGCCACTGTTATGTGCTGCTGACAGGCTGAGAAGCCTCAGGAGACCACAAAAAAGGAGGATCTGCTACAACAAGTGATGCAACAACCTGTACAAGAAAATCGAATTGCACAGAAGTGGAGGGAGAATGAAAGCAAATTGAGGGAGAGGGAGAGGAAGTTCCGCCAGGAGAACGCAACTCACCGGCGGGAAATCGCTGATAAGCTGGTCATATTAATGGAGTGGCAAGTAGAGACTATGCAGCGGATTGCTGACATGCAGGAGGAGCAGTATTGGGCTCGCCGCCCCCTTCATCAGTTGCCTCAAAAACCCTTCTTCTGGCCCTCTGTCCCCTCCAGCCTGCTATCACCAGCTTCCTGGTTATTACCACCCACAGCTGCCTCCAACCCCCGTGTTTTCACCGACCAACCCCCATATCCAGGACCCTTATCCACTGCACTCAACCCCTGATAACATGCCTTATTGCCATCCAGAAATGGGGTTCGGAGGACACAGCAATTCGGAGAGCATTGCAGAGTATGAGAACCGGACATACTCCAATCTCTGACTGACCCCATCCCACCCCAATCGCACCCCACCCACTTCCACCACACATTCTGCATCCATAACCTTTCCTTTCAGCAAATGAAGTAGCTGTTCAATAAATGAATTGTCTTTTTAATCAATGGGTTTTTTTTATTCATAGTACATAGATTAGTAATGCCTAAAGAAAAACACATGCCTTAGTCTGTGAAAACAATGAGCCCTCCCTCCCTCCGCACTTCCCATTAGAACTGGCTTTCAGCCTCAAAATGCTCCCTCAAGGCATCTCTGATCCTTGCAGCCTCACGCTGGGCCCCTCTAAAAGCCCTGCTCTCTGGCTGTGCATAAGTGGCCTCCAGCTATTGAACCTCCAAGGACCATGCCTGAGTGAAGCCTTCGCCCTTCCATTCACAAAGATTATGTAGGTCATAGCATGCGGAAATAACCTTGGAGATACTACCCTCAGCCAAGTCTAGCCTCCCATAAAGATAGTGCCAGCGTGCTTTGAGACGCCCAAAGGCACACTCCACAGTCATTTGACACCGGCTAAGCCTGTAGTTGAACTTTTCCTGGCTGCTGTCCAGGTTCCCTGTGTAGGGTTTCAAGAGCCAGGGCATTAAAGGGTAAGCGGGGTTGCCAAGAATCACAATGGGCATTTCGACTTCCCCCACGGGGATCCTTTGCTCTGGGAAAAAAAGTCCTGGCTTGCAGCTTCCTGAACAGGCCAGTGTTGCGGAAGATGCGTGCGTCATGCACCTTTCCCGACCAGCCTGCATTAATGTCAGTAAAACGCCCACGGTGATCCACAAGTGCCTGGAGAACCATGGAGAAGTACCACTTTTGGTTAATATACTCTCCCACTAGGTGGTCGGGCGCCAGAATAGGTACATGGATCCCTTCTATCGCCCCTCCACAATTAGGCAAACCCATTTGCTCAAAGCCAGCCACGATGTCATGAACATTACCAAGAGTCACGATTTTTCGTAGCAAGATGCGATTAATGGCCCTGCACACTTGCATCAACACGACTCCAACAGTGGACTTTCCTATGCCAAAGTGGTTGGCCACCGATCGGTAGCTGTCTGGGGTGGCCAGCTTCCAGACTGCAATAGCCACCCGCTTCTCCACCAAGAGGGCAGCTCTCAATCTGGTGTCCTTGCGCCGCAGGGCGGGGGCAAGTTCAGCACACAGTCCCATGAAAGTGGCTTTTCTCATGCGAAAGTTTTGCAGCCACTGCTCGTTGTCCCAGACTTGCATGACGATGGGATCCCACCACTCAGTGCTAGTTTCCCATGCCCAGAAGCGGCGTTCCACGGCCGTAAGCATGTCGGTTAGTGAGACAAGCAGTTTCATGTCAAATGCATTCAGCGCCTCAATCTCGTCTTCAGACCCCTCACTGTCACCTTGCATGTCAAGGATTAACTCCACCACGCTGCGAGATGTGCTGGCGAGACTCGTCAGCATGTTCCTAAGCAGTCGGGGCTCCCTTACGGCACACCAAAATGGACGACGGAGCGCGCCTCGCTGAAGCTGTTGAAAGATGGCACCAGAGGCGGACGGAAACATAGGGAGTGCTGGGATGTGACGCGAAGCATCAGGGGAGTTGGAACAGGATGCAGAATGCCCCACAAGCAACGCCCCCCTTCCCACAAGTCATTGCACCAGATTGGGAAGAGGTGCTCTGTGGGATACCTGCCCTAATGCGCTGCTCCCAATGCCGCCTGAAGGGCGGCAAATGTGGCCACGCTATACTGCTGGCGGGTGTCAGTGTGGCCACGCTATAGCACTATAGCTATAGCTGTATATGAGGACAGCTATAACCAATAGCGCTATAAACCTGTAAGTGTAACCAAGCCCTGAGTTTGGAGCATTGTCTAATATCTTGGGACTCACAGGGCTACACTTTAAACAGGTGTAAACAGCAACAGAAGGGGCCCAGCAATGGAAAATCAGGCTCACATAATTGGTCTCAATGCACTGCTGCAGCACTGAATCCCAGTGACTCTATGCTGTGTAGTGGGTTCCAAATGTCCCACCCTTTAGTTTTGTTGAGTATTGCATGATAGGCTGGCAGAAGGATGGAAGGGACAGATTTTCAATCCCCCTTCAGAATTTCTAATACCTAAATTAAAAGCAGAATAACTGATATCTGAACATATTCGAGACAGATCCTCAGTCGGTAAAAACCACTGTAGCTTGGCCAGAGTAGGAGTTATAACAATTTATATGTGAAGTCATGAAGGTGCACTGATTTATACCTGAAGTCAGAGCTCCAATTTAACAGCAGCTATCACTTCCAATCCAGCAAAGCATTAGCCAATGTTCTTAGGTTCATCTTATCCAGTAAAGCACTTAAGGTCCTGTTTAATTTTAAGGACTACTTAAGTCTCATTGAAGCTGATGGGACCTCAGCATGCATCTGAAAATAAGCATGGTCTGAAACTGCTTTGCTAATAAGGTAGGACTGCTGAATCAAAACTTTATTGCTCAGGTTTCCAGAAAAATAAAGGACAGCTGAGTACATTTTCTCTTTGTTAATTTTATTTGATGTCCCCCTTTTCCACCTACTAGACAGAAGCTCTAATCAGTGAAGGGCCATTATGTGTCCTGCAAAATCTCTTGAAACTTTGACTTTGAAGTTGAGTGCACAAGGAACTGCCCATATACAGCGTACATCACTCAGCGTAAGGCATGTGAAGTCCTCTCACAACTACCTTCTGTTGGGAGTTCTCTTTCTTTTGGGTGTAACCCGTCTGCCAGGATGTTGTCACCAGCAACAAGCACTGGGTTCAAAATGCTAGGAGTCCCTCTTCAAACTGGCAAAAATCACTGGCTCAAGCCCCCACTCAGAGTTTCTGGGATCACTAAATACCTTTGCTAGGTATCCTCAACAGGCAACTGTTCTCCACTGTGGGCAGTGGGCCTGGATATGAAACAAGGAAAACATTGGGGGATAACAGTGTGAACGATTCACCCCCCTCCTCTAAGCGCCCCCTAGTGGCTGAACATCTTAACACAAGGGTTTCTCATTTCTTCTCTTGGGCCTCTAAGGACTCCACCACATGCTCTCAAATCTCAATAATACCCATCCTTGGGGGCAGTTTATAATGAAAACAAGCTGCAAATAATTCATAACAAGTGTCTCAAAACATAGGCCATTTATCACATCTAGTGCGCATAGTCCTTAAAATCCACCAGCTTAGCCCATAGCTCTGGTGTCTTCTACTTAATCCAAGCCCTTCTTTGGTCCTCTCCCATCCTTTTGCCAGGACAGCCACCTCAGCCCTTCCAGCCAGAGTGCAATCCTGCTCTCCCCCACAGGAACCCCACAGCCTCTTTGGTGCTCACCCTCACTAGAAGGGCATCCACCACTCGCCTGCTCCGTTAGCCTTTTCCCGCTTGCCAGGGTGCCAATGTCGGCATGTAAGCCCTTCTGCTGCTCCCTTGCCTTCAGCTTTCTGGCTCTTGGCCTCAGTTCTCCAGCATAGACATGTCAGTGGGAAAGCTCCTGTCCTTCCCTCAGATCTCTAGCCCTGGCTCTCAGCATGGGGAGACCATCTGGCAAATGCCTCTGCTGCTCTCCAGCCTTCCTTCAGGAACCTCTTCCCTGGCTGATTCTCCCTCATCCCTTTTTAACCCCAGGTGATGCCCTTCCCTCTTATTGGCTAACCTGGGAGCTCCTGTGCTGACACAGGGAGCAGGACACATCTCATGTAAAAGGGCCAACCACCCGATGACACACAGCAACAATATATGAATGATAAATAAAAACCCTCCCCCCAGTAACTTTGCCAGTAGCCCAATACCAGCTCCCCAGCCACCAGTAATGAATAACCAATAGGTAAACAATAGAAAAAACAACTGATGGGAAAACTTAAGCAATTTGTATACAGCCATATTTTCACAGCGATTCCATCCCCACCTCTAAATTCCTGCACTCAAAAACTAGTGTGTGCTCATGAAAACTGGGTGACTTGCACATGCACAATGTGGTCATTTTGGCTGTGCAATAGCGGCCACATGGGCTTAAAAGGCTGTCTTTGAAAAGTGACTTCACAATATCCTGGAAGAGAGGTGTGAAACAGATGGATGTCAGGGCAAGTCAATCTCATGGATGTGTGGTGTGTTTACACCACTAGTCACATACAACTATTGGGAGAAATGAAAATTGCAAAACCAAGAGAGAATTTATATAATTTTTTTTGACTGGCATACTCAGCCAGGCCCTGACACAAGGCCCACTGAAGTCAATGGGAATCCTTCCATTGACTGTCACGGGCTTTGGATCAACCCCACAGGGACACCGCAGTGAACACAAGTATAGTCCTAACTCGAAGCACTGGCACGTACTAGTGGGGTTTATTTGTGCACTTAAGGGAATGGAAGACAGGAAACTCACCAATTGGACTGAGTTCTAACTGCTTATCTACAGCTGCTATGGACTTTGATTTTCTCTTGTGTTTACATCAGCTCCTGGATTTTAAATTCTCAAGGACGATGAACCTTTGGCAAAAATAGTAAACCAACGGCATCCAGGAAACTACGGCTGTTTGGATATTATTTCCTTGTTCCCGCCCAGTCTCAATCATTTCTCTCTCACACACACCTTTTCAACAAGGTGCCATCATAGATCAAGGACAATGCCTAGATTAGAGTCCTTGGGTCAAATACTCAGCTGTCATAAATCACTATAGTTACATTGACAGTAAATGCTATACTGATTTACACCCACAGAGAACATTCCTTTTGATTCTTAGCACACTACCATCAATTGAGCCAATGAATCAAAGTAGGGGGCTTATGCTGACCTGTGTAAGCTTGGCCTGGTGCATGACATTCTCACATTTCTGTGAAGCAGGCCCGCTCAATGTGAATAAGTCTTTAATCAACAACTAAATATAAAAGCCAGGTTTTTACATTTGACCAGCAGAATGGATTGGCTGTAGGGTTCAGTGTAGTTCATCTGCTGTGCAGCCTCCAACCAGACATACGGCTCCCTTTCTAACAGCTCTTAGCCATACCACTTTGTCCATTTTTATGGCTAAGACCAGCGGCAAAGATTTTTACATTAAGCTGCAGCAGTGAGATTGGTCTGAACAGTGTGGAGTTTGTCAGAACTGACAGTCCATTTGGGATTTAACTGCATTTATTCCCTCTTTAATTTTAAAATGAATATATTCCGGGAGTTGAACTCTCAGCCGATGTAAATTGGCATATGCCTTCTAATGAATCATGTTTACTCCTTATGAAACAAAAATGAATTCTCATATATTGCATTTAATTATGCCTGAGCTATAAGACCATAGGCTGTAATTCTTCTGGGTTTGTCAGTTACCTCATGGAGTGCCTTAAAAGTCTTAACGAGTTTTCCATTCTCTCTAATCCTGAGACATTTAATCCTCCTCTAATCACAGCTCTCTTTAATAAAGTCACAGGGCCTGACTGACCACTAAGTTACAGCAGTTTATACCATTGCACCGTGGCTGAGGCATCCATTGGAGATCCAAAGTTTTATGCTAGTGTTTCCATAGATTCAAACATTCTGAGGCTAGAAGGGGCCATTATGATGATCTGACCTCCCCTAGTATTGTCTGACCTCCTGCATCTCACAGGCCACAGAATTTCACCCAGTGATTCCTGCATTAAGCCCAACAACACAGGCCGGGACTAAAGAATGTCTTTTAGAAAGATATCAAATTTTGATTTATGGTCTCTAAGTGATGGGGAAATGACCCAAACCCCGGTAAGATGTTCCAATGGCTAACTACCCTCTCTGGTAAATCAGGCCCTTAGATTGTATTCAGACTTTGCACTGTCTGGGTCACCTTTCCATACAAGTTTATTCAAAATGTTTCCAGTAGCCTGCTGCAGACCTAATACACTAATGCCAGCCTGAGATATACGAAGTTCTGAAACCATCTGATTCATTGTTTTATGATGGAGACTGTTTTTATAGAAAAAAGTATAGATGGATGAACACCATTCAGCTAGCCCCCTGTACACTCATGCATCAGGGCATCAAGGCCTACCTTTCCAGAAGTCACCAAGATGATGTACCAGTGGTGTTCCTCTTGGAAGAGGAAACTCAGGGGCTGGGGCCCTCATCTTCCGGTAGATTTGGGCTTAAGAACACATGAACATAAGAGCGGCCATACTGGGTCAGACCAAAGATTCATCTAGCCCAGTATCCTGTCTGCCGACAGTGGCCAATGCCAGGTGCTTCAGAGGGAATAAACAGAACAGGTAATGACCAAGTGATCCATCTCCTGTCATTCATTCCCAGCTTCTGGCAAACAGAGACTAGGACACCACCCCTGCCCACCCTGGCTAATAGCCATTGATATCCTCCATGAATTTATCTAGTTCTTTTTTGAAGCCTGCTGTAATCTTGGCCTTCACAACATCCTCTGGCAAAGAGTTCCACAGACTGACTGTGGGTTGTGTTAAAAATACTTCCTTCTGTTTAAAACCTGCTGCCTATTAATTTCATTTGGTGACCCCTACTTCTTGTGTCATGAGAGGGAGTAAATAATGCCTCATTTACTTTTTCCACACCAGTCATGATTTTAGTGACCTCAGTCATATCCCCTCCCCATTAGTCCTCTCTGTTCCAAGCTGAAAAGTACCAATCTTATTAATCACTCTTCATATGGAAGCCATTCCATACCCCTAATCATTTTTGATTCTTGGTCAACTGGATAGATAAAGAAACATTTTTCAGCAAAAGATGTTCAGAATCCACGCCTAGATTCCTCAGCTGCAGCAGAAGAGCATTTGGGGGCAGTTGAACGGCTATGTGCCCTAAACTATCTTGAACAGGCTTTTGTTCCCTGTCCTGATCCTAGAGGAGTGCTAACTGGACCACTGTTAAAAACTAGAGCACCATCAAAGCTGCTCTAATTTGTGCTGGCTGCCAATGTCCTTACGGGGCCATTCTGATAGCAGCAGGGATGTCAGGGCACAGAACTGATCTGGCCATCACCCCTGCACCAGCAACCACGGAAAGGAAAGAGGAGTAGAAGGCATTACATGGGAGCTGCATCACGGAGGATGCACACATGGGGCCCTCCAGAGACTGGATACATTAGCTTAAGCAACCTCAGTGTTCTGGAGGACCAGGGCCCCAGTCTCTTTAGGGCAGTGGTTCTCAAACTTGTTAATTCGGTGACCTCTTTTTGCTCTGCCGTGACTTCTCGCGCCCCGGGTACGTCTGCCAAAATGCCACCAAATTGAACTCTTCTGGTTTCGGCGGCATTTCGATGGACACGCAGTGTTCGTCTCTATGTCCGCCGAAACGCCACCGATAGCGGAAGCTTGCACTTCGGCGGTTTTTTGGCGGACTCACTCGCGTGTTTGGAGCTTCCGCCTAAATGCCGCCAAAGGCATCGGTGGCTCACGACCCCCTTGGAATTGGCCTGTGACCCCCCAGGAGGGTCACAACCCCCAGTTTGAGCACCACTGATGTATATGAATCCTAATTCTCACTCAGTCCTCAAGGAGAGACCTTGAGAAGGAGACATGCTGCAGCAAAACTACAGAGGTCTCTGAGGCTGCCCCTGCCCTGCAACTCTGTCCTGCCTGGCTGATGTCAGGGTCTCTCTGTGAGGTCACTGCCTCCCAAACACTTTTGCCCAATAGGCTGAGGTTCTGCAAAAGGGCTTTGTGATGTCACTGCCACATCCACTCCTCCCCTGCAACGCTGATGCCCTGCCCCTAGCCAGCTTTTTTGGAGACAATGACTGATCAGAATAAAGTGCTCTCAAATGAGCTACAGACCAACAATTGTTCCTAGTCATTATTCAGCAAGTATTTTAGAAAAACTAGAACATTAGAATCATCAACCGTTCAGAGACAATGATTGGAGAGAAGCAGCAATATTAATCAAATACCTGATTGGTTATGACTTACATGCAAGGTGTACAAAGAAAACAAAAAGGACCAGAGTCCTTCCTGTCAATAGCCCCCTTCTTGGCCAATCAGTATGGAGACTCTGACTGATGGGTGCTGAGGGGTCTCATCAGATGTCCCAAAGGGTGGCCCAGGTCACCACCGGAGGGGGTCAGTCTCACAGCACTATTCCAGCCCCACCTCTTTGTGAGGGCCTCCCACAATAAGAATAACCCTCCTCCCCAGACACACACATACCTCTTTGGTGGAGGGATGGAAGCAGAAAAAATGGGGAAAAAGCAAGAGAAATAGAAAGGAGGGAAGAAAAGGGAAAACAAAAAGGACAAGCCCCAATGTCCCCAGTGGTTCTAAGGGACAAAGTCCTTGGTAGGAAATCAAATTCTGCCCCCCTAACGTTGCGATTTCTCTGCTTAGAATTGTGCCGGCACCAAGTGGATCAGACTGAACAGGTTCCAAACTTCTCAGAGGCTCTTACCTTCTAAACAGGGACTGCAAAATCAGTAGTAGGAAAGGAGACAGCTTTGAAGAGGTTTATCTTCATGTTCATGTATATCAGTGGTTCTCAAACTTGTTGGTTCTGTGACCCCTTTTTGCTCTGCCGTGTCCTCTTGCGCCCCGGGTATGTCCGCCGAAATGGCACCGAATTGAACTCTTCTGGTTTCGGCAGCATTTCGGCAGACACGTAGCGTTCGTCTCTGTGTCCACCAAAATGCTGCCGATAGCAGAAGCTTGCACTTCGGCGGTTTTTCGGCAGACTCACTCACATGTTTGGAGCTTGCACTGAAATGTGCCGAAGGCGTTGGCAGCTCACGACCTCCCTGGAATTGCCCTGTGACCCTCCGTTTCAGAAGCACTGCTTTAGGGTATGTCTACACTGCAATCAAAGGTCTGACTGCAGCTCGGGTAGGCATATCTGCTCTAACGTTAATCTTTCAAAGTAGCAGTGAAAGTGTGGGGGCCTGGGCTCCAGTGTGGCCTTTACAAACCTGTCCAGAACCCACAGGCCTGTACTCGCACTATTAGCCTGCACAGGAGTTCATGCTGATATGTCTTCAGTGCTATGTCTGGCTGTGCGACAGTCACTGTAAACATACTCTTAGACAGTTACCAAGAATCACAACTACACAGCTCCTCAGATGTCCACATCATCTTGTTCTACTTCTCAGTGATTTATGTTCCCAGATTAACATAACAGCCAGGTCCATTTGGGCTCCTTGTTTAAGATTTAATTATAAAACAGAGTTCTCTCCATGTTTTACACAGGTCCCTGTCAGTTCCATTTTCTTTTCCATGACACAGTGGATTGTTGGTTAGAATCCATTGTTTTATTCATGGCAAAATGTATTCCTGAGTGCTTCAAAATGTCTCCACATGCCAGTGTCCATTTGATTGCGAGGGTTAGTGGATGGAGATGTCACCATTGTTGCCTCAAGTTTCATACTTTCCCCCAGTTCCTCCAGGACAAGGTGTTGAGAAGGTTGGAGTCTGGCCCTTTCTGATCAGAGCCCCAACACTGGGGAAACATTTCACTATCAGCATTTAAAGCGAAATGAGATGAAGCTATAGTAAGGGGAATAATTTTCCCTCTCTGACTTCTGTGATTCTAGGTCACAGAGTACAGGGCTGTCCTGGTGGCTGGAGTGGTTCACAGCTGTGAGTGCCAACCTCAGGGTAGGCTGTCAAAAAGCAGGACAGACACTCCCATTGTGCTAGAAGTAGATTTTACCAACCCAGTAACAAATGTGAACTCCTAAAGCACTATACCAGTCTTACCCTGGAGTCACAGACAGTCCCCTTGGGCATTCAAGTCTATCTTGCCATCCAGTAAGCTGGACTTCTTGATAGTTGGCTGCCATACGCCAAAGAACACAAAAGATTCAGGTTGCTTCCAGTCCCAAGAGACCCCAGTCACTTAGCTCAGGTCAATTTGTACCTCAGATCTCCCACCAATAACAATGTTTGTAGCCAATCCTATAGTAAGCTAACTAACGGTAACATCTCTACACAAATGAGTTGCAATCCGTGGTTCCAAAAGGTGACAGAATTGTAGTAATCTGTCGGCACTGAATGTCTTTTAAGACTAACCCAGGTTGACCCTGGTGTTTCTGCTCCTGTCTCCCAGCTCCAGCCCTGTGAGAGTTCAAACGCAAAGAGAGATCCAGTTTCTCCTTATCCAAGATTTTTATCCTCTCCAAACTCATGGGATGAGTTCACACATAGCTCTCTCCTTGCTGGAGGGAGTTAGGGAAGCCTCTGTCCTATAAGGCTACACAATGCCTTCTTTGCCTTCAGTCGGCCATCTTGTGTGTGGGATGAGCACTTTACCGTAATTAATACCTCTTTTCCTGTTTGGTGAGTTATGTAATGACAGAGATTTACAATGCAAACACTCAATATAACTTTATAGCATGGTCTATAGAAATTTTAATGAGATCAATACATGCAGCAGCCTACAAGCATTTCGTAAAGTCTAAACAATCTTATCTACTTACCATCTAATACAGAGGTGGGCAAACTACTGCCCGCAGGTCACATCCGGCGCGCAGGACCGTCCTGAGCCCCTGAGCTCCTGGCCCGGGAGGCTACCTCTGGCCCCTCCCCTGCTGTTCCCCCTCCTGCGCAGCCTCAGCTCACTGCACCACCGGTGCAATGCTCTGGGCGGTGGGGCTGTGAGCTTTTGCCGGACAGCGCAGTGGCAGAGCTGTTGCCTGACCCAGTGCTCTGTGCTGTGCGGTGGCATGGCTGGCTCTAGCCAGGAAGCATGGCTGCCACCAGCCACTGGTGCTCCAGGCAGTGTGGTAAGGGGGCAGGGAGTGGGGGCGGGGCGGTTGGATAGAGGACAGGGGAATTCGGGGTGGTCAGGGACAGGAGTGTGGATAGGGGTTGCGGGGGTCAGAGGGCAGGGAACAGGGGGCTGAATGGGGGCAAGGGTCCCGTCAGGAAGGAGAAGGGAGGTTGGATGGGGCAATGGGGGGCAGTCGGGCAGGAGTTCCAGGGGCGGTCGGGGGACAGGGGTTCCAGGGGGGCTGTCACGGGACAGGGAATGGGGAGTTGGATGGGGTAGGAGTAACAGGGGTCTGTGAGGGAGTGAGAAGCAGAGGGGTCAGACAGGGAGCAGGGGCCGGGTCACACCTGGCCATTTGAGGAGGCACAGCCTCCCCTAACCAGCCCTCCATACAATTTTGGAAACCCAATGTGGCCCTGAGGCCAAAAAGTTTGCCCACGCTGATGCAATATCTATTTTGAGAATGCTGACCCCCAGGGGAGCTGGGGTGGTTTCCAGCTATGAATTTACCAGGGCTCAGCTGATGGCTACAGCCTTGGCAAGAGCTGGCACCCGGTCTGTCAGCACCACAAGGGCATAGACAGCTGCTTCTAAGACTCTATACTTTGTACGGAATTGGAGGAAGTAGAGATGAGCAACAGGGTGGGATGGAGTTTGGGAGAAATAGCTGAATCTTTGTTTTTGGTTCAGGTGATTACTTAGTATAGTTGTAATTTGGGCCAAATTCACCGCCAACATAAATGGGCACATCTCCATCGAAATCAATTGAGGTGCTTTAATTTATGCCAGCTGTGAATTTATCCTTATGAAAAGTCCTCTGCTTAGCCAAACATTAAGGACAAGCTCACCCTATATTTCCAAAAAAGCCAGGTGACTGCAAACTTATTTGACAACTGTAGCCGTTTTCACTCTTCAGCAATGATCCATGAACAGCTGCCCTAAGATACTTATTAATTCTTTTTTCTCTCTATGATTCTACAATTCTAGAAGACTGTGTTGACCAAAAAAAAAAAAAAAGGGAATAATTTTGGTCTCCCCTTCCCGATTTATTTTGAAACTCAAAATTTTTTTTTTTCTAAATGTAAAATTTTTTTGACCCTTGAATAATCGGTCAAAAAACAGTTTGGCCAAAAAACCCCACTGAAAGTTTAACAGAATTTTTTCAAATGATAAATCCCTCAGATTGACTTCAGTGGGAGCAATGTTAGGCCAATGCTAAGTGCTTTTAACAACGCCCCCCCACCATCATCTCTGATATTTACCAGAATGACTGGTGAGTGTCTATATTTTTTAAGAATGTGCTGTATGTTTTAGCTGCTGCATATGTATCCCGGATAGAGGAGTTTTTATATTAAACAGCAAAAGGCTCTAGTAAAACCAGTTTTTATATTAAACAGCAAAAGGCTCTAGTAAAACCAGTTCAACTTGTTGCTTAATAAATTTTTGTTGCTTCTATCTAAACATCCCTATCTGCCATATTATAATGTCTGTCTCTCACATCCACTGCAGTGTATCTTTGCAATCAATCAGAAGAATTATTCTGTGATACTAAATGAGTTATAAGTGGCATTGATTGAACTAACATCTGGCGTTCTTGTATTGCAATTAATTGCCAGGGGATAGGACCTGGAGACTGAGGAATACTCTTAATCAGTGATATTACCTCAGTTTGCAAGCGCTGGAAAACATTTACTGAGGTTTTAAATGAATATACTGGATGTATATCTCTTCTTTAATTCTGAGTCCTCAAAAATCAAGGTGAACTGAATGATCATTTGAGCCCCGGCTTCCTGTACAGAGGACTGTAAATCTAGGGAGAAAGCCTAGTGGGACAGAATGGAAAGGCCAGACAGTAATGCTGGACATAATCCCTTCACCCTTACAGTCCCACACCCTTACTGAGAATGGTTCTAGGTAGCAACACGACTGGTGACTTCCATTCAGCCATCCTCTAATCCCCACAGCTGGACACAGGATACTGGACTAGGTGATCTGATATAGTGCAGCTATTCTAAGCTCCTGTATTTATATAATCTTCTTTGAGTTGTTTGATTTTTTTCCTCCAGGGCATGTTCCTAAAAGCTTAGTTCACATTTTAGTAACGCTACTGCATATGTCACTGCCTATTTGTGCATCAGTGTGTGATTCCTCCAGGCTGTGCTTTGCATGGTCTACTCAGAACGGCTATCAGGAGGTGAAAATGTGGCATCCCGGGTTCCCTATTGATTGTTTCAGACTGCACAGCACCAGAACATTTCCACTTATTTCCCCAACAACAAGAGTTAGCCTTAGTTATAAATTTGACCCCCATTCCTCCTAAAAGCCTTTAGGAAGGTTGTATAAACATTGACCAGAACTAGATAAATTAATGGAAGATGGCCACTGATGAATCCTCCAAACCTCTCCTATTAGCCAAGATGGGCAGAGATGGTGTCCCTGGTTGCCAGAAGCTAGGAATGGGCAACAGGAGATGGATCACTTGATGATTGCTTGTTCTGTTCATTCCCTCTGGGGCACCTGGCACTGGTCACCATCGGAAGACAGGATACTAGGCTAGGTTGACCTTTGGTCTGAAGCAGTATGGCCATTCTTATGTTCTAATTGCATTTTGTGTGTGGAGGAGGGGAATGGGGGGGATATTTCCTTTCATTAGTATTACATTTGTGCCTCACAATTAAAATTTGCTCTTTCACTCAGATCAGTTATTCACGCACATGGAAGAAGATTTGCCAGAGCATGTCGCATTTTAACAAAAGAGAGGTTGTAAAAGGGTTAATGGCTTGACATAAGGAGGTATCTGACCCTGCTCTCACTGCACCATATTGAGAGGATCAGACGGCGCACTGCTACAAAAGCAAATGGGAGGCTTGCTGCAAGAATCTTCCAGAGGGCAGTTACTGTAAAATATCCATCTTCCTACAGCATGAATCACAATCCCTGCTTTCCGGACGCTTTGAGAGTCAACACGGAGGTTAGCAGCTGCATCCCTCCGCTGTTCACTGCCTCCAGACTTTGAGAACTAGTCTGGCAGTTTGAACTACACAATTAGTTCATCAGTTTACTGCTTGGTTGGGTGGGAAAAGTAAGGACCTGATCCAAAGTCAGTGGGCATCTTACCACTGACTTCACTAGGCTCTAGTTCATCAGGACAGGAGACACTGGTTCAAAGGTGACACTGATGACTGGGCCCTTTGTATCTGAGGCCACAGAAGCCTAGAGAAGACGCATTTATTCTCCAGTGATGCAGGGGAAGAATAAAGAGCATAGGCCCTGACCGGGAAAAGGTCTCTTGAATCAGTAAAAGTATTACTAGTGTCTCTGGTCTGTGCTCTTCCGGAAAAGTGAGCCCTCAAAATTATTTACACTTCAAACTGAGGCGGCCATGCCGCATGCAATAAAAAGGAGGAAATGGTAAAAGTTAGTTCACCTCATGCATCATTTGCAGATGGGAAGAAACACCCTGTGGGTCATTTACAGCATGCTATGTAACGAGCTCTGCAATATTTCAGTTTATCTTTATTATTTGCTTTTATGAGCCCACTATGGCCGACACGGGGTTCTTCTGAGACTGCTACCTTTTTCTTTTGCTCTTGAACAGGGGGGGAAAAAACCCTAGGAGGATTTATTAGCATGAGAAAAAACAAAGGAATTTGAAACAGCTCATTTTAGTTGGGTATTTTTATATAGTTCAGTTTCTGTCTAAAGGGCAACGGTTTAAATGGCTAGAGAATGTATTCCCAGGTTTCTGAGCACTGTTAAAGATTTCTGCAACAGTGGAAAGTCTCCTTGGCAGAGAAATGAATCAACACAAATCAAGGATTTTTTTGTTCGCTAGAGCCATCCAATTGTTATTATTTGTATTACAATAGTGCCCAGATGTCTGAACTGTCAAGGCTGGGTATACACACACATATTAAGAGACAGACCCTGCCCCATTATGAGTCCATAATCTAAATACACAACACAAAACTGGTGTGTGTGTTGGGGGAATCAGAGGCACAGATAAGCCATGGGACTTGCCCATGGCCACACAGCAGGTCAGTGGCCATGAACAGAACCATTCTGTGCATTATTAGCACCTCAGAGCCAAATCCTGACATAAAAGCCCCACTGTACTAGGGGCTGTACAAACACTAGGTAAGAAACAGTTCCTGCCTCAAAATGGGAGGTTATATTACCTCTGCAGTTGGCACTAGTGGAGGACTGTGTCCAGTTCTGGGGTTCACAATTCAAGAAGGATGCTGATCAATTTGAGCGGGTTCAGAGAAGAGCCAGAAGAATGATTAAAGAATTGGAAAACATGCCTGATAGTGATTGGCTCCAGGAACACATCTTGTTTAGCTTCACAAAGAGCAGATGTAAATAGGTGATGGATCACAGTCTAAGTACCTACAATGGGAACAAATATTTAATAATTGGGCTTTCACTCTAGAAAAGATATAACAAGATTGAATGGCTAGAAATTGAAGCTAGACAAATTCAGATGGAAATGAAGTGCAAATATTTCACAGTGAGGGTAATTAACCATTAGAACAACTTACCAGGGATGGTGCTGATGGATTTGCCATCACTGGTAATTTTAAAATCAAGATTGGAAATTTTTTTAAAGGACATGATCTAGCTCAAACAGGAATTAATTCAGGGAAGTTCTATGGCCTTTGTAACGGAGGTGGTCGCACTAGATGATCCATGAGGTCTGTTACAGAACCAGAAATTGAGTCCAAATCTCCCAAGTTCCACTCCTCTGCTTTAACCCACAAGAGTAACCTTCCTCTCTAATACCTAACACATTTAGCCCCTTTATCTGTTTATAAATGTGTCGCGAGCAGCTTACAATTTTCATTTGATATTTGAAGTTATCCGCTGAGTAATTTTTGCAATTCATTGTGACTATTTGATGCCCAACACTGGGCACCTAGATCAAATATTACTGCCTCGTTTTCCTCATGGGATGAACACATGTCCTAGAATTAGGCTTTCAGTACAAATACTCACATTTGCCTTCCTAGTCTGTCAATCTAGTATTTCTCTTATGGTTAGCTGATTCCTGACACTCACACTCCAACTGTGATGCAGAAGATATTTCATTGCATGCATATCCCTGGTTGATCCCAGTGGGACAGATTCTGATACCTGTTGTAATAATTTAGATGGAATACATGCGTCCAAAAAGTTAAAACTGTTAACCTGACTCTGAAACTTTAAAACATTAAACAGTTTTAAACATAGTTTGGGGTTGGGTAGACAGAGAGCTCAGCATGCTTAGTACTGAACACCATTAAAAACCCTCTTTTAACCTTTAATTAAATATACAGAAAAGAAGGATAAACAGCTACAGTATTTGAAATGTAAACCATTAAAGCTTTCATTGTAACAACATCTCTTGTTCCCTTTAGAAGGGGGAAAAAACCCTTGTTTAACAGTCTTTTCGGTGGTATTGAAGATGACAACAAATGGGGAAAGGAGAAGACAGTTATGACAGCTCAGCCCAGCTTTACCCTGACTCATGTTGGGTAGCACCATACTCAGTAGTTCCAATGACTTCAGTAGGATTATTTGCGGCATAGCGTCATGTTCAACATGAATTAGGATTTCAGAACCTGCCCCTTACACTGCGAAGAAGAGTGACTGGGACTGTGCTGAGCGGCTTCCTACAAACGATTGGCTCTTTCTTTTGCTGTATGCACAGAGTATGCAGTCGGTGGACGTTACCTTGGAAACGTCTGCGATCTTTGAAGTTTCTCTTATGTGTGGCACTGCCTGAAGTCTTGTCACTTGCGTTTGTAGAACAAGAATCTCTGTCCATCATTCCTGGCTCGGCAGCGCGGAGACAGAACTGGGTCTGTGAAGAAAGTGAAGAGCGCAGACGCTGCAAAGCACTGTGACTCACAGCCCGGCCATAGCTTAACAGCCATATTTTGATCTGCTCACCATGAATGTTTATGCTGTATTTAGAAATCCGAGCCGGGTCCGATCTTCTTAGCTGTGACACCTTGCTTAGGTTTATTCAGAAGATACCCTGGCTTCAGAGACAATCCTCTCTCATTTAGGCCCTGTCTGTCACAGGTAGCTGGTCCCAGCAGATAGATGAAGCCCCGCGCCCCCTGGACTAGAGCAGTTGAAACCAATCCAGACAATTCAAGAGGGCCGAGCTATACCTGGGCCTGTAAAGGGCTGCTGGACCAGAAGAAGACTGAGACAGGCCAAGCCCTGGGGAGTGAAGACCCCAGCAGAGTTTGCTCCTGGGGCCAGGGACTCAGGGAAGCAGCCCCATTGCCACGGCTGCTTCAGGAAGGGAGAAGAGCCAACAGAGGGCTGGGAATGCCAGAGACTCCCGGGAGGGGTGGCCCAGAAGTCTGTGGCCAAGGACGGAGTTACGACAGCTTTCTGCTTGTTCGACAACCTCTGGTAAAGAAATACACCTCCTGGACTGAGACGGGGTGCGGCAGTGCATGCTTTGGAGCCTGGGAGAAGCTCCAGCCCTGGTGACCGGCCTGAACCCTGTAAACTTTGAAAGCCCAGCTCCACTCCTCTTTGGAAAAACAGAACCAACTATGCCCTTGCTGCAGCTCTGCCATGTGGTGTTAAAGACTCGCCCTGCTTCATTTATACATCTTCTGGGGTCTGCCCTGGTAGTCCTCCACACAGCACCAAGGTCCCCCGGTCACCACATCCAGCTGAACTGACAGGCCTGCTTTCCATTCTCACCTTCTGCAGCCCATGACACACAGTCTCACCCTCCTTCTAGCCTCTCTCTTTCCTAAGACTTCCGAGAGGGTGTATTCTGCTGATTCACTTCCTCCTTCCACTACTTCTCCATTGCCTCCTTTGGGGACTCTTCCTCCACTGCTCTCCCACTCCCTGCAGGAATCCCTGTTCCTGAGCTTGTCTTCTTCATGTCCTCCCTTGGTGACCTCATCCGCTCCCACAGCTTTACCTGTGACATCTCTGCGGACAGTTCACAAGTCTCCATCTACATCTTCACACCGTTCAGTCGTATGTCTCTGATAATCTCCCTGACACCTCACTCCAGACGTAACAACACCCACTCCACTGAGCAGTGAACCTAAGCCTTCCCCTTACTCTTCACCATGCTCCCAGGCATGTAAGCTAGCAACCTTGCTGTAGCACAGTCCAATGGACAGAGCCTCAGACTGAGAGTCAGAAGACTTGGGCTCTGCCATTGACTTGCTGCGTGATCTTGAGAAAGGAGTTGTAAAAGGAGGCTAGTGGTACACAGCTCCCTTTGTAAATCAGGCTGAGATCCAGGAATCGTATCATAACTGAGGATTATATACGGGGTGCATCAAATTCCAGTGAGCTGTTACATCTGAATTTCTTCAGATGCACGAAAGCAATGTTTAGCAGCGGTGTTTTCCGTTGATTCCTTCCTTTCATCTCTTTCTTTTGGTGGAAACAGACAGAATTTTTTATGAGTCCCTAACAGATAGAAATGTCCATGGTTCTATAATTTGATTAGCTTATAATTACTATGAGTCATGAATCGGCTCTGAAGAGTTAAAATCCCCCTACACAAACACTCTGCAGCGGTCTGGACAATGACATGTAGAGATATGACTTGACATGTAAAATAACTATAATCAGCATGACTTATTGATTATACCCCAGTATATGACAGGAACTACGTTTGTTGTTCATTAAAATACCGATTCAAACTGATCAACATCATCATATATCCTGGAGAAAAATAATCTAAAGCACATATACTTATTTGGAGAGGGATGCATAGAAAGCAACTGCTGATGATAACGGGCAGTATATTAGACGTGAGTTTGCAGGGTGATAGGGGTAGAAAAAAGGCCAGTGCAAATTTGAGCCCAAATGGAGGAGATCAAACCTGTAGAGATTGATAATGGGAAACAGTTTTTCAGTGCTAGGGCAGCAGAGAGGCAGGTGGTCCAACAGTTAGGGCACTAACTTAGGACTCAAAATACCTGGAATTAACTCCCTGCTCTGCCACAGACATCTTGGGTAACCTTCAGCAAGTCACTTAGCCTCTCTGTGCCTCGGTTCCCCACCTGTACAATGGGGATAACAGCACTGCCCTACCTCACAGGGTTGTGTTAACATATTTCTCCTCACAACTGGGAGGTGCTCAGAGACTACAGTAATGAGGCCACCTAAGCAGTCTAGATAGTTCAAATCCAGCACACGGGGTGACAGAGTGGCTAATGTAGGGTGGCTTTTGGGTGGCCTGTGTCAAATGACGTGGTGGACTCAGTGCAGCTCTCTGTGCTCAGTTGTCCATAACACAAAATCCACTATTGGGTGAGCTTCTGTGGCCTGTGTCAGACTAGATAATAATAATGGTCCCTTCCGGCCTTAAAATCCATGAATGACTATGGCACTAGCTGGCAGCCCTACGGCAGCTCAGCACTGAGGCTGAGAACTGGATGGATATGGAAGTAGAGCTACTCTCTTACCCCTAGAGGTTGTCCCAGCAAGTCCGGTTTGGGGAACACTGGAGGAGCACTGGGGGAAATCTTGCATTGCCACCACTTATGTTGCACCTCTTCTGAATGGACAGCTTCAGTTTCCTGGATTGTAAACCTTTCTCCAGCATTAAAATCACCCTGCTGCATTTTAAGTGGCTGGTTATGAACTAACAAATCCTAGAATTATAAATAACAAAAAAATTAGTGGCAAATCCTCTTTTTCTTCCCCTTTTCACTGTGCTCATATAGTGTCTGAAAAATAGATTAGATATGGTATCTGCTCGCATAAGCAAAACTTAAGAAGTATCAGGCAGATATATATTACTAAAGCTAAATGAGAGTTCATGCTACATACAGCCAACTGCATTTAGTGCAATTGCTTTTGGGTTTTTTCGCTCTGACATTTGACGATCTGCTCTGAAATACAATCAAGTTGCTCCACAGTGGGCTTTGCCAATGAAATTAAGGGCAAAAGATCAACTTCATTCCTTTTTTTACAAGCCTTCCCTCTTCCATGCTGACTTGTGAAGGGCAAATCCGTGGTAAGAAAGGAAACAAATAAGAGTAGGTGACTGATCATTTAGGGTCTAACCCAAAGCCCACTGAAGACAATGAAAAGCCCTCCACTGCTTTCAGTGGGCTTTAGATCAGGTCTTTAGTGCTTTAGACTCAGCAGTCCACGATCCGAGGAAGAAACCAGAATCAAGTAATGGCACTTCCCTCTCCTCTCCATATGCCAAAGCAGCTGAAGATGTCAGCTGGACACCGGGCTCAGACAAGCCTCGGACAAGAAGGTTCTACTAAATTGGAGTAAGAGCCTCATCATTAGGTCCAGGGTAAAACAACTGTCTTTCAGTTTGATGCCATACATTCAGCACAGCGGTACTTCTGTAACTTGGGTGGGACATCACCTGCATTCCAGCTCCAGACCTGGGTTGCTCCGTCAGGTTGACTCTCCTCCCTTCCAGTTTAAGAGTGAAGTCCAGGCCCCACTGAAATCAATGACAAAACTCCAATTGATTTGAATGGGGCCAGGACTTGTCCGTAAGTATTTTCACATCTCAGTGTAATTCCTCCACACACGCAGGTCGAGGTCCAGGTCCAACACGAGTGGGAGGCACTTCCTGTAAACAGCCACTACATCATCTCATTATCCTCCTTCCAACCCCTCCTCACAACTCTCCTTTGCCGGGAGGCCTACAAAAACCTGGCAACAGAGAGCCATGTGAGGGCTGAGACCACGGCCTATCACACTAACCTCATCTCCATGTTTTCTTATACTCCCGTCTGTCTTCCTCTATCCAACTGTTGTCTTGTTTTGTGTCTCCAGCTGCTGTATAGTTCTGACTCCCAGCTTAGGCAGACATACACACACTAGCTCTGCTTGAGCCAGTGCGCCAAAGATAGCAGTGTGGGCAGGACAGTATGGGCAGAGGCTCGGCCTAACCACCCAAGTATATACATGCGATGTTGGATGGAACTGTACTCAGGTGGCCAGTCTGAGATGCTACCCATGACACTGTGGTCACACGACTAGTAGCTCTAACTTGCTACCTTAATCAGAGCTAGCTCCAGGTATGTTGGCATGAGCTGGGAATTACACCTCCCAGCAGCAGGCTAGCCACGCCCTTAGACTGCAATCTCCTTGGCGCAGGGACCATCTTTTTGCTCTATGTTTGTACCATGGGGTACAAACATGTTTGTACCATTGCACGATGGGGTCTTGATCCATGACTGAGGCTCTGGTAATACACATCTAAATCATAATGTCGCTGCTGTGAATTAAAACTGAAATGATAATACTGTATTAGCAGAAAGGCTGAGAGAGCAAAGTGATTTTCACAAACATGAATTAAGGCTCATAAGCCCATTGCCCTGTAACATGATCAAGTGTTATCCAATTTTACTCAAGCAAATAAGTTAAGGGCTCTTATCTACACTGAACGCATACTCACACGAGTAACACAATTCACTTCAGTGGGATTACTCAAGCCAGCAAGACCCAGATCCACACTGGGAGTTAGGCTGCTAAAGGCCTTTGAGGATCCGGGCCAAAGCAAAGAAGGTTTGTCTAGATCAGACTAACAACTTGCCACGAATACAGCCCAAGCCTCCCGAGTTTAAATCGTCCCCATTTGGGGGAGAGGGGCCTCCCACCCTCCTTGCATCGCTCAGTGACCCTGTACCCGCGGGGGGAAAGGGATGCTCCTACCTGTCTGTTACCAGGGAAGAAGGAGGCAGATGTTTGAGTCTTTTCATTATAAACCTTTCCTGCCTTCTCACCTGCTTTTGCTTCGTGCGGTACCGGCCTCCATGGGGCTTGGGGCGGCGGCGGCCCGTCCGAGCATCCCCTCCCCAGCCGGCGGAGTCTGCTGCCAGGCCGGAGGGTCGCTGCTGCGCACACGTGCCAGGCTAAGCAGCCGGCCTCGCTTCCCGGGCGGATCGGGGTCACCCCCCAGCGCGGCCTGGCGGGGACATAAGGGGGCCGGCCGGAGTTTCCCTCCCCCGTGGGTGCCAGGAGCCGGCGGGATTTTCCCGCCCCGCCCCGCGGGCCTGCAGCCGGAGCTCCCCGGGGAGCGGAGGCGGCGGGAGCGGGCGGCCCATGCGCAGCGGGCGCGGGCCGGGGAAGCCCGGAGCCGGGCAGACGCGCTCGCCATGGTAGCGCGGCCAGGCGCTGGCCCCGCCCGCGCACAGCGGCGGCGGCGCTCGGCCGGGAGGGCGCCCGGGGGCTGCGCGGGGCAGGCGGCGGCGGCGGCGGCGGGGCAGAGCCGCGGCGGCCCCATGGGGCTGCGGGACTGGCTGGGCGCGCTGGGCGGCTGCTGCTGCTGCTGCCCGGGCGATGCTACGCGGGCAGAGAAGGAGCCGCTGGTCAGGTAAGGGGGACGGGAGGGACCCAGCCCCCCGCCTTTGGGCTGCCCCTGCCGGCGCGGACAGTCGGATCGGCTCCCCGCTCCGCTCCCCGGCTGGCGATCGCTGCCCGGCACCTGCCGCGGCTCCCGCCGGGGCGATCGGCGGCTGCCCTGGCACAGGAGACTCGGGAGGAACTCGGCGGAGGGGCCGGGGAAAGCGGGGCGTGGGGGTCGCTTAGGGTGACCTGATGATCCCATTTCATAGGGACTATCCCGCTTTTGGGGTCTTATAGGCTCCTATTACCCCCCGCCCCGTCTTGACTTTTCACACTCGCTGTCTGGTCACTTCCCTTTAGGTTCTTGGCTGGTGACCGAAGTGGAGGGCAGGGATCAGACTGGGCTGAGATCCAGGACACAGATTCGTTTCTCTTGATAAAAATGTGCCCCGTTTAGCCCCTGGTCGCTTTGGATCCCGAGGGTTGCGGGGCTGATTTGCGTGTCAAGCGGCGGGATCGCAGACTGGGAAGAGCAGGAAGTTTTTGGGATTCTTCCCCATTAAAATGGTTGGTAGCGTTCAGCTCTGGTAGGGGTAGGGGCTGGAAGACCTCAACAGGTAGCGATTATAATCTGAACTCCCTTTACAAACTCACACTGGGAGGGTGATTCCCCCTTCACCTGGCACACAATATCATTTAGTATTTTTCTTACCTGGGACAATTTTAAAGGGGGTGAGTGGGGATTATCCAGGTTCATTTTTATACCAACAACCACTGCTTACTAAAGTACTTAGAAATGCGAGTGAATGCAGGCGCTTGAAGGTACAATGTCCATTTATTGTCCATTTAAATTCAATACTGTAGAGAATATGCTGCAAAATCACCCTGGACATCTGGAATAAAGACCGGTATCTGTATGTGTCCTACTTTAAACAGGAATCCTATTAAGCAGAATTACTTAATTAATTAATTCCCAGAGGGAGTCGAGAAGTATACGGATAAGGGGGATCCAGTTGATATGATGTACTTGGGTTTTCAGAAAGCTTTGGACGAGACCCCTCATCAAAGGCTCTTAAGGAAGCTAAGCGGCCGTGGGCCAAGAGGGAAGGACCTGTCATGGATCAATAACTGGTTAAAATATGGGGGGAGGGACACATGGGGGCGAAGGGTAGGAATTAAACCGTCCATTTTCAGAACAGAGAGACGTGACCAGTGGGGTGCCCCTCCAGGAACTGTACTGGGACCTGTGTAGTGTGACACATCCATTAATGATCTGGAAAAGGGATGGACAGCGAGGTAGCAAAGTTTGCAGATGATACAAAAGAATCTGAGATGCCTAATTCCTGGCAGTCTGCTTTTGATTTACAGAGAGATCTAACGAAACCAGATGACTGGGAAACAAAATGTAGACGAAATGCAATATTCATAAATGCAAAGTAATGCGTATTGGGATTATTTTTTCTAACTATACATTTATAACGATGGGTGGTAACTGTTAATTTAGAACCCAAGAAAGAGATCTTGGAGTCACTGTGGATAGTTCTCTGAAAGCGTCCACTCCATAGGCGTGCGCAGCACATTTCATTAGGGTGTGCACCCAGGGAGCCCCGCCCCACCCCGTCCCGATCCACTCCCTCCCACTTCCCATCCTCTGACTGCCCCCTCAAAAACCCAATCCCCCCTGCTCCTTGTCCCCTGACTGCCCACTCCTGAGACCCCCCCACCCTAACTGCCCCCCTAGGACCCTACCTGTCCCCTGACTGCCCCAACCCTAATCCACACCCCCTCCCCTAGGCAGACCCTGGGACTCCCAACCCCTCCTGCTCCCTGCCTGCCCCGAAGCCTCTCCACACCCCCGTAACCTGACAGCCCCCCCCAGAACTCCTGACCCATCCAACCCCACCGACCTTGTTCCCGACTTCCCCTTCTAAAGACCCCTCACCACCCCCCGTACCCCACCCCATACCTAACTCCCCTGCTCCCTGCCTGCGCTGCCCCATCCACCCTCCCACCCCCTGACAGACCCCCAGGACTCCCACGCTCCATCCAACCTGCCTGCTCCCTGACCGCCCCTAACCACCCCCCCCAGAACCCGACCCCCTATCCAACCCTCCCTGTTCCCTGACTGCCCCGACCCCTATCCACCCCATCACTTCCTGACAGACCCCCGGGACTCCCACGCCTTATCCAACCCCCCCGTCCCCTGACCGCCCCCCCAAACCTTTGCCCCATCCACTCCCCGTCCCTGCTCCCTGTCCCCTGAGTGCACCTGGGATTCTTTGCACCTTATCCAGCTCCCTGCCGCCCTGGTCCCAGCCCCCTTACCATGCCGCTTACCCCCACCTTCCTCCTTTCCCAGAGCCTCAGCGCCCCGCGTCCAGGAGCGGCCCTGGACAAGGCCGCAGCAGCGTGGCTCTGGCGGGGACTGAGCTCCTGTCGCTCGGCCCGCTGGAGCTCGCAGCCCTGACCCCTTACCACGCAGCCCCCAGCGGCAGGAGCTCAGGTCCTGCCAGAGCCACGCCTCTGCAGCGCTGTCCAGGGCCGCTCCTGGATGCGGGGCTCTGAGGCTCCGGGGGATGGGGAGAGGTGGGGGAGGGGCAGCCTCTCTGGCCGGCAGCACAGGTGTGCCGGGCAGGATGAGCTTGCACAGCCCTGCATTCGGGTGTGCCTGGGCACACCCCGTGCGCCCGCCTACAATGCACAGCAGCAATCAAAAAAGCTAGCCGGCCATGAGGCGCTATTAGGAGAGGGATAGAAAAAAAGACCGAAGGTATCGTAATACCACTTAAATCCATGGTGTTCCCACACCTTGAATCCTATATCCAGTCTGGTCACCCCATCTCAAAAAAGATGTACTGGAGAAGGTTCAGAGAAGGGCAACACAGATGATCAAGGGCATGGAACGGCTTCTGTATGAGGCACGTCTTAAAAAAATTAAACCTGTTCAGCTTAGACAAGAGACCATTAAGGGGGGATACGATGAAGCTCTATAAAGTAATGTGTGGTGTGGGAACAGAAGTGTGTTTACCGTTTCACAAAAATGATACAGAATTCAAAAAGCAAGGGTCACTTGGTGAAATGAATAGGCAGCAGGTTTAATATGAACAAAAGGAAGCAGTTTTTCACACAACCTGTGGAACTCACTGCTGGAGGTTGTTCCAATGGCGAAAAATATAACTGGATAAATTCGTGCAAGGTAGGTCCATTGGCGGCTATTAGCCAATGTGGTCAGGGACACAACTTCATCCTCGAAGTGACCCTAAATCTCTGATTGCCAGAAGCCAGGAGTGGAAGACTGGGATTGATCACTCCATAAGTGCCCTGTTCTGTGTACTCCCCCTGAAGCTCTGGTATGGGCCACTGTCAAAAGTGGACAAGATGGATCATGGTCTGACCCAGTATGGCAGCTCCTATGTTCCAAATAGCCAGAGTATTAAGAGGGCATGTTATGAGTTTATTGGTCTCAATAAAAGCAGTAGCAGCAACTAGAACTATGTAAAACTTCATATAAAAGGAGCTAGTCTCCTTTTGAAATTCCTATCCCTAGTCACTAAGGCTATTCTTCCTAAGGAACAGAAGCACTATTTTTTTTAAAAGGGGACTCAGACTTTGTCCGAAGAGATTGTGAGCTTTCAGTAATGTCCTGAAACTGACTCAGAACATGGTATTTCATGTCCTGTTCATGTTATGCAATCCATTTTATTAGTGGCTTCCCCACGCCCTCATAATGCAACCTGCTCTACCCAAATGCTGCTTCTCTAAGAGCACCATCTGATGTTTCAAGTTTAGCACTGAACATCCAGCTCCTGTCAGACACACCTTAAACAATAGGCTTCGACTGTAAAGCTTGGGTCAGTGGAGTAAATCGTTCTTAGCATGTGGATTAATTCAGTTGATTGGACCCTTATGGTATTTGTTGTTCATCCAACAGCTGAGCCCTGCATTCTGGCCATGTGCTATGAATCTGTTACATTTTAACTGGCACATGATGCACCTTATTGATGCACATGAGTAGTAAACAGCTCTTCTCTAAGTATTTACAGTGTCCTCCCCCACCCACCCCCCAATAATACAAATAGAAGAGGAGAGGTGTTTGTTTTACACTTAGGAAAGCTTGTATTGTAGTTTTTATAGTGGTAAGCACTAAATTCAGCATCCGTCAGCACTCACTATGGTGTCCAAGATCCTCCTGGTGTTACCTCCCTATTCTAAAGGCCTGATCCTGTCACTTCTGCATGTGGAACTCCTGTAGATTAGGGGATGAGGTGTGGTGTCAGTAGCCATTGTGTGGTAAAGGCAGGGTTTATGGAGACTGCTGTGTTTGTTAGAGCTTCAAATATTTTAAGGCAATATATTTAATGAAATGAATCTACATCTGTGTCTAAGCTAGATTCTATGGCAATGAACACATTAGAAAGATCCATTTTATATATTTGTATCCATTTCTACCTAGTGTAAGATTTTAAGTAGGAGAGACAGAGACTTTGAACAAAAGGGGGCTCCATTCTGGCCTTCTTAGGCCTGGGGTGCTAATGGCTCTACCCCTGGCATGTAAATACCCTGGGTCTGATTCTCTAGTTCACTAAAACCTTAAGGCCCCAATCCTACACAAGATTTACTCATGCACTGTGAGTAGTCCCCCTGACTTCAGTGTGACTGGTCAATGTGTAGTTTAAGCACGTACAGTAAGGCCCCTGATCTTGTGTACCCGTTATCCCATTGACGTCAAGGGGATGGCTCTGACATACTAGTCAGCATAAAGCTGGCCAAATCTGGCCTTGCGTTTAATATGTGGTACAAGAATTCTGCGGCATTCCCTGGGTGATCTGAATTTTCACACTCTCTCTATTAATCTGTGATTACAAAACACCAGACATCTTTTTTCAGCATTATAAAAGCATCAAAGCTATATTGCACCTCCAGTTTCTTCTTTTTTGCAAATGGTGGATGCATGACTTAAAATGCTTCAGATTTTGTCTGAAAATGGCAAAAAAAAAAAAAAACCCCGACCAATTTCTCCCTCAGTCGTTTAAATTAGGACTTTGATCCTGCAAAGCACATGCATGACTTTGAGCGCTGTGAATAGTCTCCTTGAAGTTGGTGCAAAGTGAAGCGTTCCAATAAAATTGGTTAGGATTGGGGAGCTTAAGGTCCAACTCCTGGAGACTGTTGCGACTATGTGTCGACATCAGTGTTAACAATGTGCATAGGTAAGTCTCTGCAGGATCTGCTCTGTTTCTAGTGCCATGTCACATAAATGGACCCCTCTTTACCACTGGCCCTGTGAATAAGAACCCAGGATTCTAGGCAGGTTGGTCAGACCACACTGAAGTTGCCCCTCAGATCATCATCTATTCGAGCTCCAGCCACACCTCATGACTAGTATAAACCTACGCAGATTCTTCAGGCCTGTTTCAGAGGCTTGTGTAAACGGTGCTGTGAAGGGAGAGGAGGAACATCAGTCTCCAGGGCTGTCAAAGCAGCACCAAAGTGACCTAGAGGCACTTCAGCTGCGGAAGGCCCACACAGTCGGGCTCTACGTGGATGAACTATGGAAGTGTGGAGGGTTGGAAATCCTTGCCTCACCCTGGAGCAGGGCGCAGAGTTGCGGTCTGGTGACTGGAGTAGCAGGTGCTTGCAGCCCCTCTCCTTCCCAGGCTCCTGCTAACATCACTCGTGCTTTTAGAGCCTGATCCAGAGCTTCCTGAAATCAAAGGGCGAAATCTTTCCACTGACTTCGCTAACTCTGGCTCTCCAGGCCTTTGCATATGCTAACAAATTCCGTAGTCTTGCCCCTCTCACACATCAGTCCCTCCTATGCACCAGTCTGCTCAGGCCTAATGCAAAGTCTATCTCCCTAGATGGGGAGAACCCCACTATCTTTAATGAGCAAGTGCAGGACTTCAGTGGCAGGGCGGTGACAAACGAAGGTGGGGAGCAATAAGGATCTAACTGTCTTGAGTTCATGCTTTTAACTACACTACCTAAATAATAACACGGATAAACGTTTAATCCGGACCTTGGTGCGCACAGCTACAGGAAATGCCCATTAACTTAATGAGAGTTAAACAGCTGCATGGAGCAAGGAATAGCCCCTTATCGTTTCGTTGTCTTGCAAAGCCTTGTGCGTCTTCAGTCTGTGAGCTGATTGCAGGGAACACCTTTCTTTAGTAACACATTACAGAGATGATCCTGCTAGTTAATGCTGGCTTTTCACAGGAAATCCTATAGAAGTACTGTCTGACAGTCACTTTGTATCATGAGTCCCTCCTGGCTATTAGTGTCCCCACAACCCAGTAGCCATTATATAAGAGTTGTGCTTTTGTTTAAACTGAGGACCTTGCCACCATCTTTTTATTGTTTAGCATTTTAGCTCCTGTTACTGGGTTTTAGAAGATTATTCTGGCCGTTCTAATTCCCGAAGAAGTGAGTTTTGAATGAAAATCATTAAAATTTCCCCAAACCCCAGTTGAAGGAATCCAACCAAATTAAAATAACACATTACTCAACTGGTGTTAGAGAGAGACTTTTTCCCCAGTATTGTTAGGTCTCGCTCTAGACCCAAACTTTAACAACTTGCGAACCCTGTTCACTAAAATGTCAAGTCTTGCAAACCTCCTCCTAAAAATGAATATATCTAGGGATTTTCTCCTTTATCTGAGTGTAAATTCTAAAAGAAGTGATCTTGGAAATATAAAAAAAAAATTTATTGTGTGCTTGCTTATTTGTGTGCTTATAACACACTATTATTAATTATTTATCATTATAGTATTTTTATTACATTATGAAAATGGCAACACTCTTCCAGGAGCTCACTTTCGTACCTTATATCACTTTGAATAAGCCTGTTATAAGACAAGGCTCCTATGTTTCATCAAGGAGTAGCAGATGTGAAACAGCATCAAGGTATTTAAGAAGCCAGCTCAAATTGTTCCTCCTACACAAGCATTCAGGTCTTGAGCAGTCCAGGCAAACACACATTACAATGAACCTTAAACTTGTTCTTCGTAAGAATTTTAAAAACAATACTAGCTGCCTATTTAATTTTTAAAACATCAAAAAATATCCACCTCCCTTTCCATTTCTTATAAGGAGTCTTGAAGTTTAAATCTCCTCAGTGGGATAGATATACTTGCTTAGCTCTTAGAAGTCCAGGGCTCCAGGCTGCTGGCCCAGTGCTGTCTGGGGTTCCTACGGACAGCTCTGTCCACCATTAGGGAATTTTCCCTCAAATGTTCCCTGTAACATTTCACGAACCCCAGTTTAGGAACCGCTGCTGTAGACAACAGTGAAATCTAGTATGGAAGAGCTTTCAGTCTAAATGAATTGCGGCACGTTTAATGTAACCTTTGTAAATGGCAGACTGTGTTTTAAAAATTGCTTTGGTAGCCTCTTCCATCAGACACAAGGTAATCTGTCTCACTCTGGAAGGGGGGCCTTCCCAGGAGGCAGCTGAAGAGAGCAAATCTGCGTTTTTAGTGTAGATAATATGTTCTCAAATATTGAAAGCTCCTTGGAGCAGCGACCTGTTTATGAAACACTAACTCTCGGCCACTGCTGGAGAGAGGCCAGGCTGGGCAATGCGCCAAATGCTCTCAACTTGGCTTGTGTACCTGGAAGGGTGTGATGCGAATGAGGGTAATCTAGTGCCGGTTTTTCCCCATCTCTTCGTTCCACATGTCATGGAGGAGGATACATCACTATAGGAATAATCATCGTTAGGGTCTCTGTGAGTTATGTGGTGGCCCGGTGCCTTTAGGAGTGGAGGATGCATGGAATTTTGTTTGGTTGCGTTTTTTTTTTTTTTCTTTTTTAAGACCAGCGGCAGGGATTGGCTTAGCATTTGGAACACAAGGTTTCCGAACCCACTAGGATGGAGTCAGCCCTGTAGTCTTCTACAGGAGACAAAATGAGGACTAAGTGCCGTGGGTCGATATGTGGGAGCAATTCCACTGAAGACAATAGGTTGGGGTTGCCTTATTCCAGCAGTAAATCTCATCCTATGAGGGACTTCGTAATGATACCTTAGAAGCTGAGAACCTGTCTTAAAACACTTAAAACAACCCCCCTCCGGCTCTAGCAGGAATTTGCCCTAGCATCACAACAATATCCCTCCTCGTACACTCTTGTGTAGTGCGCTACATGGTGAGATGCTACTGCCCTCCTCCCCAGAGGTGGCTACATTATAGTGGTGTCATGTAAACCACTTGTGGAGCACTTCCTGGACTGGAAAAAAAGAATTGCTGCTCTAAAAGTATGAATAACAAAATATTTGAGGTTCACACTTTGCTTTGTTTTGACCTAATTGACCGAAATCACGGTCACTTAAAGTTCAATCTTGTACTTCCTGGAAGATGGTCCAAAAAGATGATTTTTGTGGAATGGGGCAGTTTGAACATACAAGATGAACAGCTCAGGAAATCCTGCATCAGCCCAGTGACTCAAACTTTTTGCTCACACTTAAGCTCAAATCAGGGTGTACAATTGAAATGCAGCTTGAGAACATATTAAAATGTAGCAAGCATGCTGATTTTTTTTATGACATCTTGGTCATGTAGAAATTAAGAGCAGAACTCCATTTAGTCTTAATGGGAGCAGGGTTGCACCTTAATTGAAGTGCTTGGGATATAGTGGTGAAGTCCAAAAAGATTTTAATTTGGAAATGCTTTACTGAACACATGCCAGCACTAGTCTAGAAATAATAGTGTTGTGCGATTCTTGCATCTGAAGTTTCTTTCCTTGTCTCGTTTGTTAATTATAGTTTTGCAAGAGATTAAGCAACAGATAATACAAGGAAAAATAGCTTCCTGGCCTAGTCGAAGCCTAAATAACCTTCCTGTATGGATATTTATGATAAAGTATCAAAATGATTCTTTACAAGCTAGCACTCCTATAAGTATAATTTATAAGGGGCCTTATTCGCAGGTAAACTGCCTATAGGGCTGTTAATGGCTGTACTAAATACAATTTTTTTAAAGTCCTAAATTTAAGGAAGCAAACAGTATAAATATTTGGTCCAGTCAGCTTGTCCCTCACAAGAATTGAGCCGATTTACTCCTCTCCTTTCAGAATCCCGATCTGATATTATTTCTTTAAATTTAAGGGGTAATTTGAAAATACTCACAAAAAAGATCTAGCCCCCTTGATTAAGAAAACTGAATGAGTGTTACAACAACATCATAATGACCAGCCAGCAGGATTACACAACCCTCGCTCGACAGCACAAACAAGTGAGTTAAACAATCAGGTTATAAATCAAAACAACAGAAAAGCTCTTTGTATCACTGTAGCACCAAGGGACCCCACCAAAGTGTCAGCTAGCCATTGAGCAGTAGAAAGAGACCATCCCTGCCCCAAAGAGCTTGCAATCTAAATAGACCAGCAAAGGCAGTGTTGTTATCCCCATTTTACAGATAGGGAACTGAGGCCTGTTTTACACTGTGGGTGGTGGAGTGGTTGACCTAAGATACGCAACTTCAGCTACGCAAATAGCGTATCTTAGGTCAACTTACCTAGGCGTCCTCATGGCGACGAGTTGACTGCTGCCGCTCCCCGTTGATTCCGCTTCCGCCTCTTGTGGCGGTGGAGTTCCGGAGTCAACGGGGAGAGCACTCGGGGATCGATTTATCGCGTCTACACGATAGATCGATCACTGCCCGCCGATCTGGCGGGTAGTGTAGACGTACCTTGAGGCACAGAGACCAAACGACTTGCCCGGGATCATAGAGCAGGTCTGGGACAGAGCCAGGAGTGCAGCCCAGTCATAGGCTAATGCTCCAAACACAAATCCATCCTCCTCTAATGCTACTGAGTCCCCAGTGTCCTTACTGGTCAGGTATGTACTCTGCTGCCCTATTTGGGATTTGTATTTATCCAGTGTCTTCAACATCCAGGCTTTGAGGGGTAACACTGTGTCCCTACCCAGAATAAAGTCCCATTGCATTCCAATGCTTTTCCTCATCGGAGGAATGAAAGGAACGGAGACCCCGTTCTACTGGCCCAAGATCCGTGAGGAGGGTAGGAGAGGCATCCTCTTCAAACCTGCCCTCTCCCAAGCTCCATGGGATCCACTGAGGCAATCTGCCTGTGGATGGGCTTCTGTGGGGGAGAGGACATTCCCCATAGTGTCACCCCATCTCTGGAAAGCTGGGGATTTCCTAGCCTACTTTAATTATGACCCTTTCTGCATTAAGATGAGCACTTTCCTGTTCTGCCCATTCAAATCCTATCAGGAGACAAGTGATGAAGTCAAGGCCTCCCAGGTCTTCAGCAAATTGTGCTGCCATGAGGGATGGGGAAGGATCTAGGCCTCTCTGCAGATTCCCCTGCTCTCCTTAAAGGCCCTGTGATCCCTTGGAGAGTTTCCCTTCAATACCTGTGATGTCTGCTGGTTGAGGCAATGACTCCCCTGTGCTGTGGGCGAGCAAACTTCCTGCTCACGGCAGGGTACCTTGGGAACTTAGTGAGTTTGGGCCCATGGAATTAGCAGAGTATTCTCTTACCTTTGATAAGCTTTTCTGGAGGAAGGTGTAATTTTGCCCCTAGCCACTGCTATAATATGCATGGCGCATGAATAACACTTGTGAGAAGTTAATTTCTTACACGATGTGCCTATATATATGTGATCTTTTATAGGCACAACTGGAATTTGTTTGATTTGGGGACTGACATTTCCTGGCATTTAACAGGCGGAGTATTCTGGTTGTTTGCTAGTGTGAAAAAATACCGATGCCACTCCATCCTCCGCATCAACCACTAGACAAAAGCCAGCAATATAAGCAAGCATGAGCTGCAAAGGGTGTGACGAGAGCAGGCACAACAAGGTGAAAAGCTCAAATGACACTATCCTCAGCTTGTGCCTTTTGCGTTTTAAGTAGACTGCAGGTGCTACAATAGCAGGACACAACAGGAATTAAGGATGGAAGGCCAAGCTCCTTGAATTTCCTTGTGTTTTGGCAGTGGCATGAGGTCAAATGTGATGTAAACAGAGATGTTTGGGGCGGGGGGGTGTAAATTGTGTGTTCTGTTTAAATCTCCCTATGTGCCCAACCTACCGTTGCATTGCTTAAATCGCTGACTCAGAGGTCAAGTTTAGAAATGTGTAGTCCCTGGCTCAGTGAAGTCAGGAGCTGGGTGGGGCAGGACAGCAGAGCCCCGCCTTTGAAGATGACAGGCTGGATCCTGGTCTGTGCTGTGACACAGAGTCCCATGGTGAAATCTACAAAGGGTGGGGGCCCACCACCAGCCCTACAAGGGACGGGGAGCTGCTGACCGCTGCCTTGGCTTGTTCTGCAAAGCTGCCAAGGGAGTAAGGAGAGGGGAGTTTTTTGTCCCCTGAGACCCTTGCTCCTTTATTTACCAGCCTCTTCTGCACCACCAGAGAAGTGGCAACAGTTGCCCCGGTCAGACTCCCTCTCCTGATCGATAGTTGTGAAACCTGCCACTGGTTACAGGCCTCCTGAAACAGCGGTGCCTTATCTGAAGGTGGCCTCTCTGAGGTTGGCCTGTCAAAGAGCAAAGGCAGGTTAGAGAGGCCCCTGAAGTCTTTGTGTTCATGCCATGGATTGAGTGGCTACATGGGAACCGGCAGCCAAGATGAAACAGATGTGATGGTCATACTAAGAACTAGGCATGTAATCCTCTTAATGCCGAGGGCTTTGTAATGATCTGGGTGAGCAGCGAAATCTTAGTGACGCTCATGGAAGCCATAGGCTCTGGGAGCCAGTAGAGAGCAGACTTAATTTCTGCTTCTTTTCTTCTGACAAATATTGAGAGCTCCTTGCAAATGTGCTGGAGGTTTGATCTGCGCAGTAGCTAACACTTCAACTCTCCTGCCCCAGGGAGTGAAGGGCTCAGCTAAGTGCACCTGCTGGAGTGACAGCATTCAGAGGAGTCTGACTGTGGGCACCAGAACAGTGTTGACTTGCGATCAGTGGCTGGTGGGATTGAAGTGACTGGACAAGGCTGTTAGTGAAGTGGTAGTGAATGGGTTTTGCTTTGGAGGGGAAACCCTTTTCTCCATATAAGGATGAGATTAGCTTTCTAAGCCAGTGTAAAAGGGAAACTGGGGTGCTGGAGGAAGAAAAGATCAATTACATCTCAGTCTTTGACACTTCCCCCTGTTTCTGATTCAGAAATAGATTCTGGGAGTCGCAAAGCTTTCTCTGCACCCCTTATGTAAGTCTGGGACCCAGGGGACAGACAGTACCGCTTTAAGAACTCGTAAAGGGATGTTTAATCTGCTTTTTGGCTGCAGTAGGTTTGGGAAATTTCCCAAGATAAAGGGAGGTCTCCCAGTACTCCAGCTATTCCTGCCAACTGTAGCAACGCGTGTTGGAGTTGACTGTTGGCAAACCTGGTCAGCATACAGCTGACTTGAACGTTCCAGAGCTGTCACTGATGCACACCAGAACCGGTCGACTGGGAGAAGGCAGCTGTACCAATGCTGAATGGCACTAATGCTATGGGGCTTTAGAATAGAGTATTTAGAAGGATAAGTTCAGTTTTCGTGTCGTGCCTTTCCAAAGCAAGGCATTCAGCTGGGGCCTAGCAGTTCTTGTGTAGATAATAGTGATGGCTATCAGGTGTTTGAATAGTTCAGCGATAGATGTCATGACCTGCTGTATTGTGCAGAAGGATGCTGGTTTGAAAGGTACCCTGTGACTGCTTAAGATGCCTGTCTCATTTAGAGTACCGCACCTTTAACAGAACGACACCTCCAGTAATGCCTAGGCTGAGAGCAGTGAGTACACCTGCATTGCTGTTTCAGGTGCAAAAGTGTTATCAGCTGAGCCATACAGATACCACTTACTGAATACACCTGGCTGGAGAACTTGACTATAGTTGTCCAAAGTCAGTCACTGACAACTGCACTTCAATATCTTCCCCCTTTCAGTAGGAACAACCCTTATGCCTCATTTGGAGCCACTTTGGCGCAGGATGAGGAGAAGAACCTGTGGAGCACCCCTCACGACATGTCCCACACGGAAGCCGATGATGACAGGATACTGTATAATCTGATTGTCGTCAGGAACCAGCTGGAGAAAGATTCTGAGGTAAGGCTAAAGGACTGTTCACGGATGAGCAAAATCATTGAATAAATGCTTGGCACCATTACAAACCAGCCCCAGACTGCTGAACAGCCAAGAACACATGTCATCACAAATCCTAGTGGTTGGTCATATTAGAGATAAACTTAACCATACGGTAAGTCTGGTCATTCTCTGGTTACCTTTCAGGATGGAATGTTCTGTATGGAACATTATTGCTATGGTAGCTTAGCTGAGTAGCAGTATCCAAGAGGAGGAGGTTGTACTTGCTGATATGTAATATAGTTGAGGCAGAGCAGGTGTTTCTCTTCCTTTTAATGAAAGAAAGTGTCTGAAGGACTATATCAAAGAGTTGCTGATGCTTGTATATCTAGGTTGGGTTGGAGGTTGTGTGAACCGTATGGTAAGTATTACTCTGGGAAAAGAGACTTATTTTCCTCCTGTACTAAATTGGGTAAGAGGTGAATTAGGGAAGCCTTTTTATTCCCTGGTCCATGAGTGGTCTCCGTGATAAATTTCCTATTCCAGCACACACTCGTGAGGGTCTTTCAGACGTCTATTAAATTAAACCACTACATAGACCATGTAAGTTCTCTGAGTCCCTGCCCCAAAGAGCTTACTATGTGTTTCTACTGTTTCTAGTGCAGTGGGATCGTCAACATGGCTGGGTCCTCTAAGATGTTACTGGGGGTAGGTTTATCCTGTGGGGGAATAGGGGGAAGAGCCACGATGCCAAATCTTAGCCCCTGGATCAACTGATTTGGGGTGGGTGGGGCCCATGCTGTGGAGCTAGAAATAACAGTGGAGATGTCGGGGCTCAGGCTGGAGATTCCCTCCACCGCACTGGAGATTTCCCCTGCTCCACACTGGGTCCCAAGTCCCAATGTCTACACTGCTGTTACTAGGCCTGCAGCGTGAGCCTGACTCAGTTCAGAAGCTGAGACTCTCTAGTGTGGGAATTTCCCCCTCCCCGTGAGTAGACATACCCTATAATACTTTGCCATTGTAGATGCAGAAGCAGTGATGGCTGAATGGCTGTTCTGATCTCTGGATAAGACACCGCTGACATAAGCTGGCCTCCATCCTGAGCTACGATTCTCCAGAGAGCAGTACTTCTGGAGGGTCACAGGATTTAACTTCCTGCTTGATTATTCATGTTGCCATTATTAGATGCTTCTATGCCTTATTTGCATAGGCTGGCCTTGGCCTGTTCAAAGCTGCTTTCACTATTCCCTTCCCTCGTGTTATCACCACGCCACAAACTTGTCATTTCCACAAGAATGTTCCTGTCATAGAATCATAGAATATCAGGGTTGGAAGGGACCTCAGGAGATCATCTAGTCCAACCCCCTGCTCAAAGCAGGACCAATCCCCAGTTAAATCGTCCAACAGATTTTTGCCCCGTATCCCTAAATGGCCCCCTCAAGGATTGAATTCACAGGTTTAGCAGGCTAGTGCTCAAACCACTGAGCTATCCTCCCGCCCCATTTCCCCCAAGTCCCAGGAACTGAACTTGAACTGCAGTAGCTTGTCAAGTCAAATACTTGTATAATCAGAATATGGTAATAATCAAGTACAGAAGAACTTGTGCAGCTGGCTAGGATAGTGCGGGGAAAATTGTTGTCATTATATCAACTATATTTTATAGGCCGGATTTATTTCCCTAATTGACTTCATGTGTGTGACATTAGTGACCTGGGGCATGCATTGAAACAGGCTGTAGACAATATTCTTAAGATGAAATTGACACATTCTTTTAGGACAGCTATTAAACTGTGAAATGTTTTCAGTAAAACTTGAGAGCATATAATTTCAAATATAATTCATTATGATCCTATGAAAATGTCCCAATTTTATAAAAAAAGTCTGCAATGTAATGGGTTTTTTTTCTTTTCTAGGAATTAGGACTGCTTTTAAGTGAAAATGAGTCATTTTTTAAATGAATCCTTATACTTTGACATTTAGTTGAAATGAGAATATAATTTTTGAATGTATTGTCATGAAGTGGGCTTTTGGGGGTTTTACTGTTGGATGTTTTGTAGGGTTGGGGGAAATTCATATTGGGACTAAATTATGGGAAACAAAATTGCAACACAATTCTCATGACTACATATGACCCTTATTGACAGAGAAACTGTAACTTCTCTAATGCTTTTAGGTTCATGACCAGTTGTTTCTTAATTGACACTAATGGGGATCTTTTCATTAACTTCAAAGGGCCACAATTTGGATCAGTGCTTAAATTATTGTTCAGGAATGTGGGTACTTTTAAGCTAATGTGATGTAAAGGAATGTAGCTGAGTTAGTGGCTTGTGACTTGTGTCCTCACTTGTTAAATGTTTAATTTCTTCTGGATTAGAGCAGTCCTTTAATCTGAATATGAGCTACAACTATTTCCTGATGACTGACTACGAAAGCCATTAGTATTTATGTAACAGTATCATAAATGGGTGTGGTGCTTAAAATGTCACTCCTGAAGAAATCTGAGCCTAAATGAGACTAAACACAAGAAGGGAAGATGGGAAGCTAAGAGAAGAGATCATGAGATGTATTTCTTGACACATGTACAGCCCTGTGCACTTCCCCCGCCCCCAGCACTGTCCCTGCAGTTCCCAATGGCTGGGAACTGGCCAGTGGGAGCTGTGGGGGTGGTGGCTGTGGGTGCGGGCTGCACATGGAGAACCCACTGCCCCCGTTTCCATGGACTGCAGAGATTTGCCAGTAGCCAGATGCTTCTGGGAGTGGCGTGGGCTGAGCCATGCTACCCCACCGGCCAGGAGCCGCCTGTGGTAAGCACCTCCCAGTTGAAGCCTACCCCTCGTACCACAGCCAGGACCCCCTTCCACACCAAACTCCCTCCCAGAGCCAGCACCGATCACCTTCTCCTGCACCCCAACCCCCTGCCCCAGCCCGGTGAAAGTGAGTGGGGATGGGGAAGAGTGAGCGACGGAGTGAGGGGGGAATGGAGAGAGCGGGGCCTCAAGGAGGGGATGAGGTAGATCCTGAGTTGATCTTAAATTCAAAAGGTGAATTTGTGCATAAAAATAAGTGATCTTGTGGAGACCACTGGTGTAGGTGCAGCCTGCACCGACAGAAGGGGGGTTTTCTGTCAGTACAGGAGTACCACCTCCTTGACGGAAGCCGTCTTCTCTTGATGTAGCTGAATGTATGCTGGGAGTTAGGTCTGCGTAGCTATGCTGGTCCAGGGTGTGGGTGTTTCACACCCTTGACTGATGTAGCTAAACGGATACGATGTCTTTGTAGATTGGGCATAAGTTTCTTGAGTCTCAGTCCAAAGCCTCTGTGGTGTTCACACAGCGCTTTTTGGCAAACTTGGGCTCGTTCATGTGGGTTATAACAGCAGAGAAGACCCAGCAACTCTGGGTTAGCAACTTGAGTTAAAGCCTATAAGAGAATCTGGAGCTGAACTCGAGTTGCCATATCTTCATTGCTGTTGTAACAGGAGTTATGAACACTTTTTTTTTTTGCAGTGTAGACTTACTCTCTAAGCCCTCTATCTTTCTTGTTTTCAGATTTTCACTTCAGATGGCTCTGTTCTGTGTGAATTTATTTCCAATGACATTTATATAACTTAGAAGAAAAAAATGTGCCTATGGTAACAATTGGAAACACCCTTGTTGTTGGAGTCTCTGCGGCAGCTTTTGGTTCCAGTTCCTTCTGACAGACCAGAAAAACTTGGCCTGAGAACCCAACATTCCTGTGCACTGTGTAGTAATCACATTTTACCCCAGTGAGCATTTTACAATTAGGCCAAACAGCTTCACCCTCTTCTAATAAGAGCTCAGCACTATGAGAGAAGCAAAGGTTTGAATTGCAACATATAATGCCCTGGTAATGCTAAGCATAATCTTCTTTGGGGAGCTGTTAAATTCTCACTGAGTGAATACAGCTCTGCTCTTCAGCTGCAGTCTTAGCAGAAGAGTTCCCACAGAGAGAGCTGATGGAAGCTGCAAAGCCAATGAGGCTGTCTCTGCTAGAAATGAACAAGGTTCGTGTGCTGGACGACGTGTGGTCTCTCCCATCATCTGATTGTCACTGAGACTTCAGGGTTTGTGTTCTGCTGGTGTCAAATCAGTGTTAGTGAGAGGACAATTCTCTTCTCTTTCTAGGTTCTGATTCAGCAAAGCACTTAAACATGTGTGTAGGTACCAGTAACTTAACTGGACGTGTTTATGTGCTCTGCAGAACTGGTACCCCCGTGTCGTCGTCTTCCTTAACGACGTACAAGTGTTTAGGGAAAGGGCCATATTCACATGCTTGGCATCCACATGGAATTCAGAGGTTTTTTTCAGCACCAAAAACGTGGTGGCTTTTTTAAAAAAAAAAAAAAAAAAAAAAGCAGCAGAGCGAACGTGCATTAGCTATCCCACCTGGACAAGGCTTCTCCCATCGACATGCTTACTGCCTCTAGGGAGGTGGGTTAACTATGGCGATGGGAGAAGCCCTCCCATTGGCGGAGCAGCATCTTCACTGATGTGGCGCAGCTGCGCCATACGTGCAGGCAAGCACTGGGTGATGGTGGTAACAGAAGTTCCGAGTAACAGCAGGGTAAATTTATGGCCCATAATGACTTGATAAAATAAGTATTTATAAACAGAGGCATCTATAGTCTCTCTTTGTTTAGTCCACCCTTGGGATATAAATCAATTCAAAGGTTGTGACTTGTCTGAAACAAATTTTGGTACCATTAGAGCCTTGCTACTTACACTCTGCTCATCAGTAACCTTGTGATTTGGGCACAGAAAGGGCCTGTCTTAGCTCTCTTGCCTGTAAAATGTTTTCACTGGTCGTCTTTAAATCAAGAGTGAATGTCATTCTAGAAGCTATGCTGTACCTCAGGCAGTTTTGGTCTTGATGCCAGAATCACTGGGAGAAATTCTGTGACCTCTGTAGGAGGTCAGGCTAGCTGATGTATTGGTCACTGCTGGCTGTAGAATCTACAACTCTCAATGCACTGTGTACTACAGATAACGTACAGTACTCCATATACCCGTAAATAAATCAAACTGAGGTATGTGTGCTAAAGTTCATTTTGTGATGGATTATCTTGCAAGTTAATGAGTAATTTGTAATGAATCTCCTAGCAGTTATAGCGCAGTGTGATCTAGTGGACGGGGCCTTGGACTGGAAGTCCCGGACAGGGGTCATATTTCCAAATGTGCCACTGAACTGCTGTTTGAGGCTGGGTTGGTCACATCACTGTTCTGTCTCTCTATTTCCCCACCGTTAAAATAGGGATGACGATAACTTGGTTTCCTTTGTGAAGTGCTCTGAGATCTATGACTCAGAGCACAATGATCATGTTGATTAAGTTATTGGAGAAAGCAACCGAAGTGCAGAATTCATGAGACCTCTGCACTTAGTTCTGGCAAAGGTGGGGACTGAGAGGTATGCAGAGAAGGCGGAAGGTGGGATGAAGTTAGAAATGGTCGGCATGTTGGGACAGAGTGCCTCTTTCCTGTTGTATTGTGTTAAAACAAGTCTTACATAGCATAGTCATCCAAGCCATGAGAGAGGTTTACCACGTGCCTCTAATTTCAGGAACAGGATCTTTCTTTTGTACAACTCTAAGGGCTTGTCTCCATGGGGACATCAAGAAAATTAATCCAAGTTAACTAAATGTGTGAATTTAAAGTGGATTAGTTAAACTGCATTAAATCCCCATGTGGACACACTTATTCAGAATTAAAGTGGCTTTAATATGGTTTGCCTTAATTCACTTTTGGAAGTGAATTAAAAGAAAAAGAATTAAAGACTCTTTTTTTTTTTTTTTTTTTTTTATTCTGAGTGAGGGTATTCACATGGGATTTAATGCGGTTTAACTACTCTACTTCAAATTCACATGTTTTAGTTAATTTGGATTAACTTTCCTGCAAGTTGAGACAAGCCCATACACATTGCAAGATGAAAGGAGAAAGTTACCCTTTAAATGGCTCCAATATTGATGATTTGTAAGTGTAGTTCCTCGAGTGCTGTTGTTGCACAGGTGTGAGCATGCAACACAAGCTAGCTCTCCCCTATTTAGCCTGTCTCCAGTTGATTAATGTGGATACTTCTAGCCAAAGAAGTTTCACTCACTGGGGTATCTGCCTGCTTTCTACTCTAGCAAACCCTTTTAAAAATAGAGGGCCTATATTTCTGCTCTTTAGTAATAATCCCTAACTCTTCATCTATAGATCTCAAAGCATTTTTCAAAGGAAGTCAGTATCATTATCCCCATTTTACAGATGGGGAAAGGTGAAGCGCAGGGAGATAACCTAGCAAGCCAATGGCAGAACAGGAAATAGAACTCGGGTCTCCTGAGTGATCCATCCACTTAGCCACACTGCCTTCAATCATATAAAACTAAGTTCCACCAATAAAGCAAACCCGCAAAACAGGCCCTGTAACTGTCCCAGAAATATACCCTCAAACCCTGCTTTTTGCAGGGTACCTGGAAATTAATCTAATTCAGGGTTATTTAGGGTCAACATATAGGGAGGTTTTTGGGTTTTTTTTCAAAGTATGACCATATATCCAAATCTTGCATCTGATCACATCTCCAATGGGCTGAACCACACCACTAGCTCAGAACAACCCTTGAAGGCTGGAGCAGTACAGGTCTGGACTGGTATTTTAAAGTTTGGGCCCATGTCTGATAATCTTTAGGCTGTTTGACCGAACATTTCTGATGGAGGATTGCTTTGACAGCATGAAGAAAACCACCTACTAATTAATAAGTTTCCATATCAGGAGGAGGGCATTTGATATCATTTGTCTCTATTTTCTTTGTCACAACTCTTTGTTCAACTTCCAGTTCTGTGCCAGTCTGGCTGTCATTGAATGCCTAGGATTTCCTTGCTTCAATCTGGCATTTAAGTACTTTGTACACTGCACTGATGATTCCATGGAACTTTTCCAGGTAAATATTTGAACAGCTGAGTGTTCATATCAGCAAGGCAGGCTGGTGTGTGTATCGGCTAACACGGAATTCACACTTTCTCACAAGCCGTCTGTGATCTGTGGAATTAGTCATCACTTCCCTTTGTGAGTTTTCATTGGCCTGAGACTGATTTCCAGGAAAGTGTTACCAATCTGATATTGGAACGGTTGTCGCTGAGAGGCAGCAGCATTAAACAATTAGCAGAAGGGGTGTGTGCGTGTGTGTGTGATCACAGCTTTCTGCTCCAAGCTGGGGAGCAGGATCTGGATGAACTGAAGCTAACACAAATGGCTGTGGATCATTGCCTGGGACGGACTGGTTGGGAAGAGCTGAGTTGGCCGACCTGACAACTACTTGAATGTGATGTTTTTGAAGTTGCCCTGGTGTAACTCCCTCTTTGCCATCTGGGTGCCCTGTGCTACCGTCTAGTGGTAGATTCTTGTGAAACTTCAGTATGTTGCTAAGTGTGTCTATCTGGTCCCAGAGCTGGTGACAGCCCTTTGGACAACTCCTATGAAGAAACAAGTAAGTCTGATGGATTGGCATGTTTGAGTAGCATCACAAAACTGCTTGTTCCTTCACTGAAAATCATTGCCAGTGGTGTAGGGATGGCAGAGGTGGAGGAAATTACATGTTTGTAGTTTGGCCACCACTAGAGCATTAGGATAGCACAGAAAATTCATGCAAGAAGCCACGGTGACTTCTTGGGGTCCTGCAATCTTTAGAACTGCGTTTCTGTGGAAATTCTTATGTTCTCCACTGGTTCCTGTAACTGCTGCTCCTTAGGCTGACATCAAGGCTTTTCTTTAGTCTTCACTGGCAAAAATTGTACCACTCTATGCATGATGGAAAGGAGAAAATTATTTTGCATCTGGGGAACCAAGACTCTGAGAATAAGTAAGATCTGTCCACAATCAGGTGAGAAATCTGGGTGAAGCCAGGAATAGACTCCAGATAAGTGCTCTGACCATAAATCCATCCTGCCTCTTTTGTGGGGATGTCATTTTCCCTGTTGTACTAGACAACATTCAGGAATGCCGTAAGACAGTGGAACTTCCAGTTGGAATAGACAAGAAGTAAAAGGGGAACCAGAGGCACAAAGAAGTGAGTGACTTGCTCAAGGTCACGTAGCAAGTTAAAGGCAAGGACAAGAATAGAAGCGAGGTCTCCAGACTCCCGGTCCAGTGCCCCACCCACAAGACCATGCTGCATCTCCGCTAACTCGTGCTCCAGTGGTACACCACTTCCCCTTCTCCCCACAAAGTGCTGCTGCATCCTTCCCCACAACAGCTGTACAGAGCTTCTAAAGCCACCAGCTGTGGTGGTCTAGCCAAGGGTCTTCTCCTTCCAACCTGTCACTTCCTCCCTAGGCCTCATCTTCAACCCTGGGAGCTGCGATTGCTACTGCACAAGAGTCTGCCATAGGTATGGAAACACGGCATGGTTCCTGCCACACTTATCAGTCAAGTGTGTGTTTCCATTCCTCTGCTCTGGCTTGAGGCTCTATAGCAGAGAAGCGAATCCATCATTTTGTTAATAGTCTGCTGCTATATTCAGCAGGTGCAGACTTTAAAATGGCCCAACATTTAGGGAAAGGGGATAAATTTATTTGATTTTCATAGAAGCAAAGCCAACGTCCCTTCCTAAAGGAAAGAAACTGCTTTCTGCAAGAAGGTTGGCAAAACAGGAAGCGCCCCCTAGTGAGCGTTTCTGCAGGGTTTCTTCTCATTGTCATGCTTTTGTGTGCTTACAGAAACTCTTCTTTCAGCCCTTTGTGTGCCCTCTTTATATTCAGAAAGGGATGGGACAGTTATCTAGATAAAAAGAATACCCAGAGTTAAAATATTAATGCAAACGAAAATGTTAGATGAGTATTAAACCGTATGCTTATCAGGGGTGTCCCAGAAAACAACCTGCAGTACGCAGAGCGATTCCGACTAGGTTGTAGGAACATGCAGCCTCTAATTTATCAACAAGGGAGGTTTGACGGCTTCAAAGGTTGTAACAAGATGTGGGACCTTTTACTTTTGGGTCACTTGTTCTATCCAGCCCATATTAATATTAACTGCCTCTGTTAACCATCAAATAGTCAGAGGCTAATTTGACATAAGTTGGCCTTTGGCCTGCGCTCTGTGGACTGTCATTAAAATTGTCCTCACCTCTGGACCTTTGAATGCCTGGTCCAGGAAAGAAGCCAAGGAGTGATCCTCAGGGTAGGTTCACCGTGAGATGGCATTGTTCGATTCTGTGATGTTTAAGGCATTAGAACATCTAGTCTGATCTTAATCACACAGACCATAGAGTTTGACCCAGATATCCCAGCACTGAGCCCAATAACTTGTGTTTGATCAAAGAATATCATCCAGAAAGACAGCCAGTCTGGATCTGCAGACCACCAGAGATGGAGAATCCACCCCACCTGGCTGCATCACAGTTACTGTTGAGCAGCAGTTTCTGCATAAAGGGGAGATGAACCTGTTACCCAGGCAGTGGGGAGCAAGGGAGGAGAGTTTGCTTTAGCCTTTAAATGTTAATGGAATAATTCAGTGACTAAAGATTTTAAAAGAAAGTGGCCGCCTAGTTTCTAAACAAAACAAAGGAACCAATTCTGCAGTTCCGCCAGTGTAAATCCAGAGCAGCCCCTTTGACGCTAAGGAAATTGCTCTGGGTTTACATTAGAGAGCAGAGTTTGGCCCAGTAATTCTAAGTGTAATTAAAGACCAACCTGAATGAACATTGCTTTGCTGCAGACGGGTTCTATCAAGGTCCCTGTTAATGTAAAATTCAGAGGGGGGGAGGGGAGAGAGAGAGCGCTCAGGGATTTCTCGGGTGATTAGTATACAGCAGTGGTTTTCAACCGTTTTACATTGGCGGACCCCTAAACAAGTTTGAACAGAGGGACAGACACTTTTGGAAATCTTACACCATAGTTTGCAGACCCCCAGAGGTCCATGGACCACAGGTTGAAAACCATTGGTATAAAACAATATGGTACAAACACTTTCCACTCATCCAGGGCTCCTAATAGTTATTGGATTCAACTCAAATTCTTAATATACAAACTATTTGCTCATTTATTTGTCTAAAGAAGAGGTCAGAGAATCACTGCTTATTTTTTGCATAGACCTTTCCTTCCTTCCTTTCTTTCTTGTCAGTACTTTGGGTCATGAGGACGTTGGGAGGATTCCAAGGGATTGGTGCCAAACCGGGCCTAGGCAGTACGTGCCTCACGCTGGAAAGGCTTAACTTTGGGGGTTGGTTTTGCTCTCTAGATTGCAGTCAACTTCCCCTCGAGCTCTCACTTACAAACTGCAGACTCTTCTTCCATAAAAAAAATTATCTCTTTCCCTTCTCGCTGAACCAGAGTTCACGTCCTAACATCCGGGCTGTGTCACAAAAGAGAGGACTTCCAGGTCGTTACTGTATCCTCTCCTTTTCTGAACTTATGGCATATCGGGTCATGTGCAAAACTGGAACAAGAAGGCCATTTTCTGGCTCCAAGGGAGGAGGTGGGGAAGGGCAACGCCTTTGCTTTGCTGATCAGTGAACGGCACTAATACTCTCTCAGCTAAAAATGAAGGAGTTCTTCCTACTCCCAGGCTGTGGGAAAAACCAGCATAAGCTGCTCTGTGCTGATATGAATTTCCCTTGCTCTCCTGACATAAATTCATGATTATCTTAACAGTGATCCTTGCCCTCAAAATCATAATCTCAGAGGATTTCCTTTGGTTATATTTGAGTATATGGGGGGGGCGGCGGGAACTGATTATTCACTTGGAGCACTACAGTCTTGACTTGGCTGGCTGCTCACAGAAGAAGTGTAAAATTGTTCTGTCCGTAACCGGAGAAGCTGCAGGCCAACATTTTCAAATCTGTACCTAAAGTTTGGATACTAATCAGAGTTAGTTGCTGATAGGCCTGATCTGTACTAGATATCCACAAGTCAGCACCTCTGACAATCAGGACACTTCTAATTAGGAGTCTAACCTTAGCACCTGGGTTTACATTATTTTTTGGCATAAGTATCTAATCCTGTTTGTTACAAACAAATGAAAATACTTGAGTCACCTCAGTGGTTTGTAGGTACAAAAGAACAGTTCAATTGAGTGACGTCTTAAAGTGACTTTCTTACAGGTTGCGTGGCTAGTGTACCTCAAGGGCCCAACCCAGTTCTCAATTAGAGCAATGGAAGTTTTTCCCCGCTGATTTGAATCGCTGGATCAAGGCCTAAATGGATGTGTGCTCCTGTGAGAGAGAAATTTTGCCCAGTAGGCTGCATATCTGAGAAACGAGGTTCTGATTTAATTGGTCTGATGCACAGCCAGTACTACTCGGTTAATTCATCTGATTTCACAGTGCAATGGTGAAATGCATGGATTGTGACATAGTTAAAAATCCTTTTCACATCATTCAAATACAAGAACTCAGACTAAACTTAGGCCAGGAAAACACTTGAAATTGAAAACCCCTCTTAACCGTATAATGCCACCTTGGAGAACGATTGTATGACAGCAAGTCCTAGGGCTACATGTTGGTATTAGACACTGCATCATCGAGACAAATTCTGACCTAGGGTACTGTAGATTGTGCTTATGTATGATTTCAATGGGAGATGCATATCAGTGGTGTGTGTGTGTGTTTTATGGCTTGGCTTCTTTATAACTTTCAGACCAACGAGGCAGGCAGTAGGAGGAGTTAGTGTCTCTGTTCTTATCTAAGGTCCTGCTTCCTAGATGTGGGTCATTTTGTGCGGTTTCTTCTTCCCTCAGACCTGGTCACGGTTCCAGCTTGGTTTGTTCCCTATCCAGAGTCCTTGAATCCATTCTAAGGTCATTCTCTTTGACACCGCCTGGAGGCTCCTCTTGCTAGATGGTTGTTGCTAGTCCTGTCCCATACAAGTCCAGGAGCGGCAAACCTGGAGCTCCACTCTCATGTCACCAACTTCAAAGTCACAGGGCCAACATGTGACTGAAGAGCACTTAGTGCAGCTGGGTGGGCCAATGGGTAGAAAGTGGCCTTAAGCCACTTTTGCACTCCCTGATCTTAGAGCCATTCTTTTGACCAGGCCAGTCCCTAGGGAGAAGCAAGACCAGCCTAGGGAGAAGCAAACTGCTGGGCCACAATCATGGGGATGGTCCTCTTGGTCCGGGTGGCCCAGTCACCATTCTAAACCTGGGTGGGATCGGAACCACAGGGCTATTTGTATTCTTGGCTCTTTTTCTGGCTCACATGCCCGTGGTTCGGTGCAGCGCTGGAGTTCGGCTTTAGTCACACGTTGGCATCTTGACAAGATGGCAACAAGGACTGGTGATGAGCAGAGGGAATGCTCCTGCTTGGTACTGTCTGGAAACTGAGGCGGATAGGTTCAAAATCAGTTAAGGGATTTAGCTCCTAATTCCATGAATTCATTTGGGAGAGGTGTGCCTAAATCCCCCAACATGGCCAAGCTGAAAATCTCCGCCTGAAACTCTTATGTATTACCAAAGTCAGATCTGGATTTCCCAGTCCTGTAAACCTAGCTCATCCCAGACACAAGGAGTCAGCAGCCCACACCCACGTGGCTCTGAGATGTGGCAGGGCGAGAGAATTCGTTAGTGAGTCAGGAGAAAATGAGTGAGACATTCTTGTCTTCATCTTTTCTTGCTGACTCTCAATTTGATGGACCACGCTCCACCCTGCTCTAAATATGACTGGTACCCAACTGTCTTGAGTCATCAGTGGAAGAACATGGTGTCCTTCTGTTCAGTGCACCCAGGGCCCTTTTCCATTCCAGTTCAGAGGCGCATACAGTAATTACAGAAAGCACTCAAAGTATGAATGTGCTAGATGTGCAATATGAAAACATTGCATCCAGTTTGTCTCCTAGTAACACGCAGGTGTTGTCACGAGTCATTTTAGGTAGAGTTGGTATTGAGGGCTATAGAGCCAGGCAAACTTCACTTCCAATATAACACCCTGTTTACAGTTGCCTTTAGCTTTGCCAAACTGCAGTAGTTCAGGCTGAAATTTCCTTTGCCTGCCTCAATTAATCGTTTTTTCCAGAGAGGTTTTTTTCAGGGAGGGAGTTGGCTATTTAAATAAGAGGGGCCCAAGTTTTCTAAAGGGCTCAATTTTCATTGTTCTCTAAGCACTTCTGAAAATCTTCATTTAGCTGCCTAAGTGGGAGCTGATCTCTTCTGCAGATCCCTGGCCTAACTGAAATGTGTCACCAGGTTATGCTCCAACTTTAAAAACAAAGCCACAAATCCTGTGGGTTGTGATCAGAGCTGGAGAATTGCGAGCAAAAGGTGCCATTTCTTTGAAATAGAAGCCTGGGAAAATCAGAAGTTGCAATGGAAGATCTGGTATAACTAGATAAGAGATCGTCACAGGAACAGCTTTTTGTGTCTCCAAATTCCCGGAAAAGCTCTTTGATGATAGGGTGTATCTAGGGTTTCAGCTGGGCTTCAGACCAACTGAGTGGGAGTGGGAATGAACCAGTTCCCACCAGCACACCTTGCTCTCCATCCTAGGAGAGCATTGTAGAATGCAGCAGAAAGGTTGGCTCTGTTTCTAGATTATTCCCCTCTCTCTCCTCTACTCCAAATGAGGAGTTCATTTTCAGCGACTGGACCCATAAATCACGGGCAGTGTTTTCAAAAATTATAGGCTAAATTACGCAATACAGCACAACTTGAAGAGTTGTACTGTACTGGAGTTTCTTAGGGATTACACCAGTGTAACGGAGAGCAGAATACATTCACGAGGAAACCTGAGTTGAACTAGTGTTGAGCAGAGCTTGTCCATGTTTTGAAGAGATCAACCTAACTTTGAAATAAACGGGAGTTAGGAAGAGAACTGGGTCCAACTGAGACTGACTGAAATGTTCTGGTCCGTTTGTTTTTGGTGGAAAAAAATTGCCTTTTCTAGGGGTGGGGGAATGGAAGTGTTCTGTTTTTTCGACAGTAATAGAAGCGTTCCTGTTCTTGATTTAAAAAAATAACCCCTTGCTTCAGCATTTTTTCACTGATAACGCTTCACGCTTTTCAACCAGCAGTAGGTCCAGTGCTATGGACAGATGAGCACGTATTTTAAAATGCAGTTACACTGGGCCTTCTGATTAGAGGTTAGTTCATTCTGTTGATGCCTGAGCCAAACTCATGCCCGTTCTCCCATAGCTGTGGCAAGAAGGTTAAAATAGGAAAAAAAATATTTTAATTGGTAAAGTAAGCGGCTATGGCCAGGAATCAACAAAGGGAACAGGGAGTGAGACATTCCTCTTTCATAGCCCGCTGAATGTGGCTGGGTCGCTGGGAGTAGAAATCCCGGGAAGAGAGCTAAGTGAGACAAGCCATGCGAAGCGAAGAAGGCTGAATCTGTCTTCCCCTTGCCTTGCAGGAATGGCAAAAACTGAACTACGACATCTACACCTTGCGGCAAATCCGTAGGGAAGTGAGGAGCAAATGGAAGCGTATTTTGGAAGAATTAGGTAAACTCGAGGTCATGGCGGTTTTATTTGCAGCGGCAGAGCTGTTCCGCAAAGGCTGTTACTGATGCCTTCATATCTTGGGGGTAATCTGCCCCCCCTTTCTTTCATTTTGCATAAATGCAAAATGACAGAGCCATCAAGGCTTCACTGAAGAGGGGTGCAGATGGAAAGAGGTAGCGCAGAGGGACCCCGGATCCTTTCCCTCCCACCTGCCGCACCATGCAAAGGAGTGTTGTGCCGTGGCTCTCTGCAGCAGCTCATGGGTGGGTGGGCTTGGAGGAGGGGACTGGCCACTGATTCTGCAGGCTCGGGGTGAGTCCACTGGTCAAAAGGTTGCCTAGGACGGTTCCACGGAGCGGCGGTGGGTGTACCTTGCACCCTGCCACAACAGTCCTCGCAGAGTCCTGGCCAGGGGTCTCTACTCTGCCCCACACCTTGTGCCTGCAGGAGTCGAATGTCACCTGCCCTGTAGCTGGGCAGGGAACCTTTGCAGTCCGCCTGTCATGGGAGTGAGGGAGCTGGGCAGAGCAGAGACCCCGGCCAGGACTGCAAAGAGGAGAAGGATGAGCCCCCCGCCCTGGGGGAGGCCACCCTGCTGCTGAATGGTCCAGCCCCCTTGATTAAGCAAATTCCTGATTATCCAAATAAAATCCCCATCACCAGGCACAAGTAAAAGTGCCCCTTAATCAGGAAAGCGCAATGCGCCTGTTGCAGTTTTCAGTGTTCTCACTGGTGGCCTCCCGTTCACCCTACAGCCAGGGTACACAGTGGAGCCTGCTCAGAGGAAAGGCTAGTTCATTTTATCCAAGTGTGTTGTATTTTTTCCTGTCATGGGGTATAAATTAGGAACACTAAAAAGCGAACACACAAGGCAAAGGTGGAATAGCGAACCTTCAAATATATACCGAGCTGTCTACTAGCAGAGAGCTGGATTGGGTTGGCTGGTTTTTTGCAGTAATGTTATTGTCCACTCACATCCTGCCATGTTCTGTGCCCTTCATTTAAACTGGATCTCTGTTGTAGGGTTTCAGAAGGAAGCTGACTCTCTGTTATCGGTGACTAAACTGAGCATCGTCAGCGATTCTCAGAACATGAGCAAAGCCCGGGAGATCCTGTTAAAGCTCTCAGAGGAGACCAACATTTTCCCAAACAGCTGGGAGCTGTCTGAGCGCTACCTCTTTGTGGTGGTAGGTAGCTAAACGTTCCTTTCTTATCTAACCCCCTCGGTCTCTGCTAATGAGGTCACAAAAGTGGCATGAGTAGTGAAATACAAGAGATCAAAGTCCCGTGTACCTCAGTCTCCTTGATAAGACTGTTCAGCCCAAAATTGCACGGGTGGCCCGTTTGGGCCCAAATGGAAACACGTCTACACGGTAGACCATGAACCTGATTCAGCCGAGAGTTACTCTAGTTTTATGCCATTATTTCTCTTGGAGGCCTGACACTGGCAAGACATAGTGAAGGATGAGGCCTGGTGTCTTTTCAAGCCTGTCTGAGAGGGCGTTTTTGAATGGATACCGGCAATTCTGACTCCTCCATTATTTTGACAGGATCGTCTTATTGCTCTGGACGCTGCCGATGAATTCTTTAAGATGGCCAGCATCGCCTACCCAAAGAGACCCCGGGCAGCGAAAGCGGGAGACCATCAGAAAGAAATGCAGCACATCCTTGCTCCATTGCCCTGAAGAGACTGCTTGGGCAGGGGGTGTGCTGGGTTTCCTTTCCCTCCCGGGAGTTGGCTCACTCGCTGAGGTTAGCCGACGTGATGCGATTTCTTTCCTTCGGAGGAAATGAGTGGATCCGCAAGAGCAGAGTGCCCAAGTGAAATGACTTTCTTGTGAGCAAAGAGTGCAAGGGTGGCACAATAAAAAAGATCTGGGGGGGAGGTGGGCTAAGAGTGACATCGGTGCCGGGATGTCTCCCAGTGGAAAGGAACAAGTGCTGCTATGAACCCAAGCTCTGCTGGTGGAAGGATGTACGAGACCAATGTCTGAACAAGGACGTGGGTGTGTGTTTGGGGAGGAGGGAACTCACTATACAAAGTGTTATAAAGGCTGGGATGCCTCTAGTAAGAGCAGTGTATAAAGTTCTGTGTTTCCGGTGGCTCCCAGTGGCACCTCATAACTAGATGTTCCCTACATTGTCCTTTGTAGTCAGGAGAACTCCTGAGAGAGGCTATTTTTTAACCGCCTTGGACTAGAAACGTATCAAACCTCTCTCCATGGCAGTCTCATCCCTCGACTAAAATGGACTGTATTTTGCATTATGTAAATGAGACTTCCCTCAGCAGCCAAGGTCAGACACATGGCTGACTGCTCATTTTTGGCAGTGGGAAGCTTCAACGGGCAGCGAGCGGGTAAGTTTTTAAGTGGATTTAGTTGCATGCGCCAAGGACTGAACTTGTCCAATGATGCGGAAAGATTCCGACGTGGGTATGATTTCAGCAGCAGTGCTACATGAAGAGACCGTTCCTTCCCTTCTAATGTATTCAGCCTGGTAGCTACTCTTGCAGGTGTGGTGGCAGAACATCAAATCCTATTCCTCCAGCTGGCATCTCCCACCCCCTCCCCTGAGATTGAAAATGGGTTGCTCAGGTCTGAGCTCTAACTCAAGCATGAAGCCTATGCTGAGATGAAGGCTCCTTATTCCAGGCTTAACTCCCAGTGAGATTTTGTTCTAAAGACTTGTTTTGCAAAGCACGTGTGACACTGCGTTATTGAAACCTGTTCACTGGATCTCTCGAAACAAATCGGCCAAGACCTTCCGACGTGACTAGTGGTTTTGGGATGCCTCCATTGTTTGATACGCAACTTGACTCTTTAGAGGAAACTGGTTTTCAGGGTGCGCTAAGAACTCACCTGTGAAGAGCAGGCCCCTTTAAGGCATCTCTGGGTGGGCACCCAAAATCACTAGCTGCTTTTGGAAAACCTTGGTCGTCATAACTGCATTATTTTAAATGGGGAAAAAAATGTGTATTGTGCAAAAAAGTATGTTGTTACACAGCTTGTGACATGAGATTTTTAATAATGACCCTTAAGATGTCATCCTGCTCTTTTATCTGGTAATAAGCAATAATTTTAAAATACTGGATGTTAAGAATAAGTAGGAGTTCTGGTTCATCAGTGGTTAATAGAACTGCGGCAGAGTGGCCAGCTGACAGAGCTGGTTTCACTGGAGGCTTCCCAGGAAACAAAATAGCAAGATAGAACTTTTTTATTTGTTTATACCTACGGTGTTAAAATATATATTTATGAATTGTAAAGGTTTGTCTATCTTCCTGGAAATTTTTTGTCCGTTCTGTACATTGATGAAACCTTACTTTATTAAACACAAAGTTCTGTGACAATCGGGCAAAATTCTCTTTTGATGGGGTGGGGATCTGCCTCCAGGGGGACCTGCTCAGTGGACCCCCACCAGAAAAGCAGTTCCACCAGCCACTCAAGCAGTAGTGAAACGCAGAGCATCTACTTCACGCACCTGGGTAGGACACTCAGGGTGTGTCAGCGCTAGATGTGCGATAGCCGTGGTGCTGGAATGCAGACACTTGCTACGGAGATGGAAAGAGGTCTTCTGAGGCTGCTATAAGTCCGCCACTGAAAGGCAGGAGCTAGGTCAAGCAAAGAATTCTTTCCTCTGCTGCCTACGCCATGTGCTTATTACCCAGCACAGGGAGCGGCCATTTTCCCAGCCCTGAGCGATGTAGTTAAGCCAACCGAACTTCGTGTCCCCCGTGCAGTTCAGCGGGCGTTCTGCCCCCCGTAAGGAGTACAGCTGAGATTTTTCAAAGGAGCCTGTGAGGATTAGGCCCCCCAGCCACGATGGATTTCAAGGGGATTTGGACACCTCCCTTGGTCAAACTCCTCTGAGAATCCTGCCCTATTGTGGAGGTGGGATTTTAAAGGCACAAACAACAGCTGGGGGCTGGAGTCACAAAAGGATTTAGACATCTAACTGCCACTTTAGGAGTCTCAATCCCAGAATCAGGCCCCTCTGGGCTTCAGAAAGCCCCTGCTCAGCTGTTGTTGAATCCTATAGGTGCCTAAACTCACTCAGCACCTATATTTTTGCAGTAAAAGTTCCCTAGGTGCCCATGTTTCTGCTTCTGGGCATGTGCCCTGCAGCCCCACTTCAGGCGTGCAGACACCTAAGCCCCAGACTGATGGATGAACGAGGGAAGGTCGGCATTCCTCCACTTAACTCGCTTGCAGGGTCCAATCCAGTAAACGTGTTCAGAGCTCAACTACTGCACTGGGTCGCTATTGATTGATAGACCTGCAGGACCAGAAGGGATCTCAAAAAGGCATCAAATCCAGCCCCCTGTGCTGAAACAGGACCAAGTAAACCTAGAGCATCCCTGACAGGTGTTTGTCCAACCTGTTCTTAAAAACCGCCAACGCTGGGGATTCTGAAGCCTAGTCCAGAATTTAACTAGGATTATAGTTGAATTAGTTTTTTCCTAATATCTAACCTAATTTTCTTTTGCAGCAGATTAAGCCCATTACTGCCTGTCGTATCTTCAGTGGGCATAGGGAACAGTTGATCACCATCCACATTTTAACAGCCCTTTAATGTATGTAAAGATAATCAGCCCCCCTCTCCTCCCACCGCCTTCTCTTCTCAAGGGTAAATGTGTCCAGTCCCTTTAACCTTTCTTTAGAAAAACTGACGTCTGAACATTTAATCAATTTTTGTTGCTCTCCTTTGGCCTCTTTCCAATTTATTCACATCTTTCCTGCAGTGTGGCCCCCCAGAATTGGATCGAATACTCCAGCTGAGGTCTCACCAGTGTGAAGTAGAATGGGACGGTAACCTCCCATGTCTTACATATGACACTCCTTTTAATACACGTCAGAATAATATTAGCCCCTTTTTTTTGGCAGCTCTAACCCATTGTTAACTCAGATTCAATTTGTGATTCACTAACTCTCCCAGGTCCTTTTCAGCAGTACTGCCACCTAGCCAGTTATTCCCTGTTTTATAGCTGTGCATTTGATTTTTTTTTTTCCTTCTGAAGTGTAGTACCTAGCACTTATCTTTACTAAATTTCATCTGGTTGATTTTTTTTTTTTCCCAGACCAATTCTCTAGTTTGCCAAAATTGTCCCACATTCTAATTCTGTTCTCCAAAGTGCTAGCAGTCCCTTCCAGCCTGTGGTCATCTGCAGATTTTATAAGCACACTGTCCGCTCCATTATCCAAGTCATTTATGATAATATTGATGAGTACTGCATCAGGACAGACCCACTGGGATCCCACTAGATACCCTCCCAGGTAGACAGTGAGTCATTGATAACTACTGAGTTCGATCTTTCAGCCAACTATGCACTCACCTAATTGTAATTTCATCTATATTTCCCTAGTTTGCTTAGGAGAATGTCATGTGGGACTGTCAAAAGCTGTACCAAAATCAAACCACTGCTTCTCCCCATTCACTAGGCCAGTAACCCTGTCAAAGAAGGAAATGAGGTTGGTCTGGCATGATTTGTTTTTGAGAAATCCATGTTGGCTATTCCTTTTCACCCGTGTCTCTTTTGGGTGCTTACAAACAGTTGTTTAATAATTGGTTCCAGTATCTCTCCTGGTATCAAAGTTAGCCTAACTGGTGGATAATTCCCTGGATCCTGTTTGTTCCCCTTTTTAAGGACATGTGGTGTCTGCCCTTATAGGTGACCTTACACAGAACTGGGGGTTATGGGATGGGGGAGGAGAGAGGACTTTCCTCCATAAGTTTTAGCCCAGTCGTTAAGATATTTCCCTGGGATGCAGAAGACCTCCGGGTCAATTCCCTGCTCCACCTGAAGGGCGGGATCTGCTATCACCCAGTGCCCTTGCCACTGAGCTGTGAGATATTCTGACGTGGGCTCCCTCATCCTCTCCCATTGGAAGCTGTTCCACTGTGGATAAATAATGGGGGGAAAATCATCGGTGCAGGGGGAACTGGATCCTGGGTCCCCCACCTCCCAGGTGAGTGCACCAGCTACCAGGCTCCTGTGTCATTCTCATGACTTGCGTCTTCGTTGGCCCAATGACTCATTCATGATTTAGCCACAATGCAACAGCTTCAACAGGCGTGTCACCAGGAGCCCTACATCAAAATATCCCATAGGCCTGAGAGGTCACAGATCCCAGTTCAAATCCCTTCTGCTCCTTACACAGAGGCGGCACTTGAACTGGGATGGGTACCCTAACCACTGGGCTACGTTATGAGGGAGGTGGTGGTCCTTTTCCAGGCTAAAATAGTACCAGTCCAGCAAGAGGATTTGCCGCTGAGCATCCCAAGCAGAGTGTTACCTCCCCGCAGCCTGAACCTGGGTGCTGAAGTCCCTGAGAGAGCAGGGCTTAGGACACACCCCTCTCCATTGGCTAGCATAGGTGGGGAGCCGCCAAGCCTGCTGGCTTCTGTATTCGGTCCTGGTGAGGCCTCCTCTGGAGTACTGTGCCCGGCTTTGAGCCCCACACTACAAGAAGAATGTGGATAAATTGGAACGAGTCCAGCGGAGGGCAACAAAAATTATTAGGGGGCTGGAGTACATGACTTGTGAGGAGAAGCCTGAGGGAACTGGGATTGTTTAGTCTGCAGAAGAGAAGACTTGGAGGGGATTTGATAGCTTTCAACTACCTGAAAGGGGGTTCCAAAGACGATGGATCTAGACTGTTCTCAGTGGTACCAGATGACAGAACAAGGAATAATGAACATAAGAATGGCTGTACTGGGTCAGTCCAAAGATCCATCCAGCCCAGTATCCTGTCTACCGACAGTGGCCAATGCCAGGTGCCCCAGAGTGAGTGAACCTAACAGGTAATGATCAAGTGATCTCTCTTGAGCAGTGCACAGGCCATGTGCTGGCCCTCTGAGCAGAGATCAGTTTTACTACACAAGCACCGTGATTGCCCAGTTCACTACCAATCAATTTGTTTTCCACCTAGTCTCTGAACATCCCCCTCTCTTAAAACCTTGATGGCTAGAAAGCTGACTGAACACTAGATGCCACTGTTGTCTCATCCCCGCGATGCTGGGCTGATGGAAACCAAAGGCAAGGCCGAGCAAGAGAATTTTTCAGACCCTCTGTTGCCCGCATCGGCGCTCCTTCACTGTGCTAGAGCTGACTTTATGTTACCGATTGATTTTCTTTTAACATTTGCTCTCTGCTGGCAGTTTCTAGATGGGCTCATCCCATCTCCCTTCCCTTGCAAAGGACAGCAGGGCCCCGTTGTTGCCGCTCCACCCTGCTTTTTCTGTAAATACCTTTCCCAGTCAGTGAGACATGAACAAATTCTGGGGGTTGTAGCTTGTTCCCTTTCTTAATTTTAGGGAGAGATTGGCTTTTTTTTCTTGTTTTACCCTCTTACCAGCAATTTTTCTTTCTCATCATTTGAGCTGTTTTTAAATACCATGTCTCTGGGTGTATTTGGCCCTTGAATAGGAAAATAACACCTCACATTGGCTTTGAATCCAGCCGCTACTTCAACAGGAGAAAAAAAATTGTTTTCCCCACCCCTTCAAATAAATAAGGGTATGTTCCAGTTGGGTCGGTTTTTCTTTTTCCAAGCAACACTGGTAGGAAGTAGACACAATCTCCACCATCTGGTACAACTACCTGGGTCGGGTTTTCAGTTGATATAAATCAGCGTAGCTCCACTGAGTTCCTCTGATTTATGCCAGGTGACAAGCAGACATCACAGAATCACAGAGTATCAGCGTTGGAAGGGACCTCAGGAGGTATCTAGTCCAACCCCCTGCTCAAAGCAGGACCAGTCCTCAACTATTACCAACTCCCTGGCCCAGTAACTCTCTCTATCCTGAGCACTTAATCAGGTCTGTGCAAAAGTCTGCAGCTGTTGCTGGACAAATGAGTTGGTTTGACAATGTGGACGCCGTGCGTTGTCTCAGCATGAGTATGATGGAGACAGTAGGATGTAGTCCTTTGCAAATGTAATGTTAGACTTCAACTCTGCTCCATTTAGATCAAGTAACTGAGCAAGAAAGGAACTGGGGGTATGTGTGGTGAAGTGGAGAAAGCATCTTTGTCACAATATGACATGGGAGTTCAGCTGCAACAAAGCAGTTGAGAGTATTTTTGCTGACAGCAGGGCTTGGATGTGCACATGTGAATCACAAGTTCAAGAATGTGAAAAAGCGTATTTTTGTTTTCTCTTGATCACACGCTGCAAGTCATGGGCTAGCTGCTGTAATATGAAATAGCCCAAGGGTGGCAGTGTAGGTGTTCTCTTAAAGGGAATCAAATGTGTGTGGGGGCGGAGGGGATGGCCTGTGAAAGTGAGACTTGCACTTTTATTTGCAAAGGAGCGACATAAGCACCATCTGAAATTAATTCTAAGGAATAATGGGAATGAACTGTGTAGGAGAAAATGGGTATTTTTTCCCTTTGTATAAGTGCTATAAAATGAAAACATCATTTTTGAATGAGTCAGTTTAATCAGTTTCCAGTATTAGGAACTATATCAGGTTGTGTCCTACTCTCTCTCTTTTGGGGAGAAGGTTGTACTTTTCTAATATAATGAAGACAAAGAGACTGAGTCAATTACAAAATAAATCGCCACAGGCATTGATCTGTGTAAGAACGGTGACCTTGGTTTGCTACCATTTGCCATCCTTTTCATGCATTTCCTGTGAACGTTTATCTGCGGGGTTTCTTTGTGAGAACATTTGGAAAGTGAAAGTCTTATAAACACATTTATGTCAGAAGCAGGGCAGCAGCCATATTGAAATCTCATTGCCCTTCTGTCTTTAAAAGATCAGTAACTGAAAGAGCTGACATTTATTTTGATGTAAAAGAACAAAAACCTATCCAAGGCTCTAATAATAACCTCATTATTAACGTAAATGGATTTAGATGATCGGACACCATGACTAAAGAATAGTCAAAGAGAGAATCAAAGTGTCTAGTTTGAGAATGATCCACAGGAGGAAATATTTTGATGTCAGGTGGGCATGAAACAACTTTGAATGACAAATACATTAGAAAAATCAAAGTCTGTTTTCAGATCATTCATCAAGGCGGTGGGGGGAATAAATTCACGGACGAAGTGATTTGCCACTGAAATGATATAGTCCCTATGCTCTAGCAATGCAGTCTAACATCTACGGAAGTCATTGGGACGCTTCCCACTGGGTTGGATCTTACAGAGACAACAGATGAAATGCTGGACCCCTTAAAGTCAATGGCAAAACTCCCTATGTCTGGGCCTGAACCCTGATTCTGTAAAGACGCATGCAAGTGCTTAGCTTTTATATATGGTCAGAAGCAGGGGTGCCCCACAGCCGTACAGACGTTACGCATGGTGTCTGTCACTGGCGCGGGCAAAGAGGAGCAGCGCTGGCTGCCCCGCTGCCCACTCAGGGTTGGCCCCGCGGCTTTCTGTCGGTGCTGTCGTGACCTGGTGCGTGGGGGTCACAGTGCCACAGGTTTGGCCTCGAGGCTCCTCCGTCATGACCAGGAGGAACCGCAAGGCCGAAAGTGAGAATGTGTCACAGCTCGCAGTGCCTTTGGCCCCTCTACCGTCATGATCGAGAGGCCACAAGGCCAAACCTGAGGGGGCTTCTCCTTGCTGCTGTCATGGGGACAGCCCCTGCACTAGTCCCCTGTCCGGTCTTACCCTGCTTCCAGCAGCCCAAGTCCCCTCTCAGGGAGGAGAGAGAGACTGCCCCAGGGCAGGCAGGCCTGGAAGGCAAAGGCTGAGCGTGGTGCAGACTCAGTAGGTGAGGCTGCAGTGGGGATGGTTCCACATGGATTAGATGTTGGGTAGCCAAGGGTGCCCTGTGAAGAAGTCACGTGGGGACTGTTCACGGTGCACAAAGTTCAGCATGTGCGCAAGTCTTTGCAGGATGAGGAACTGACTCTCGTTCCCTTCCCTCTGCTCTGAATTATTCCCTCCCATCCCTTGCTTATAGTCTGCTACCCAAACCACCCTCTCTTTTACGGCTGCGAGACAAGTGTCCACAAGGGTCTCAAAGCCCATGGCCTCTCCCAACCGCTGTGTCTCCAGCTGCTCCTGGAGTAAGGCTCTCTCTGGGAAGCAGGGTGACCGGTATCTGAGATTCCCAGGTTTCCCCTAGACATAGAAGAAGACGTAAGGATGTTGCCATGTGAATAATAGTCAGCAAATCTTCACTTTTAAGAACTCCTTTTGCAGCTAGGAAAGGCACAAGTTTAACTAATCACTAGGGGCTCAATCCATTGTCCATCAAAATCAATGGAGACCAGACCCCCCAGCCAGAACAAGGAGACTACCTTAAAATGGATAAGCCAGTTACAAATCAGACAGGCGGCAGCCATGCCACCATCTGGAGCTACATTGATTTGCACCAGGTGAGGCCCCACACTTTGCTATTCAGTCAGGGGAGAAAGAGCCAGCTGCAAAGAGAAACACAAATGGATGGTATTTGAAAACCATTTATCAAAATAACTGTTCAGTCCCCACCCCCAGCCTCCCTTATCTCGGGCATATTTGATTCCGACCAGGCAGGCATGTCTGATGTACCGTGCTGGGGACACTTGCTTGAGTTCTCCTGCAGCACTTTCCCTGCCTCTCATTTCCAAATCAGGAGAGAATTTAGTCTTTGTTCTCTCCAGCTCATCACCTGACTGGTGCAAAATGTATTTACAGTGGCCCTGCTTTTTCCATCAAATGTCTACGCAAATAGGGGAGAGAGAAAACCTGGCGTTCTCTTGTGACCTGCTTGAGAGAGAGAGCGAGAGACACACACACACACAAATGATGAAGGCATCCCATACCAACACAGCCTGCAGCTGATCACAATGAAATAAAGGAGCTTTCTGTCTAAGCACTCGTGGGTGTACGAGGAGTCAATATGCAGTTAAGTGTTAGATTTTATTAATTAAGCAGGTGATGTTTTTCGTGAGATCAAGGTGACACGCTCCAGCTGTCTGCACTGAGCAAGACTACGGTCTAGATAAACAGCGGAGCTGGCTCCTTCGAGCGCCTGCTCTGATTACTCAATGTTTTCCTCTTGTCTCCAGACGCCACTTCTCATAAATCCCTTTGCTGTTCAAATACGGAGCAGAGCTGGAAGGTTTAAACAAATTTGTTCAGCGGTGCTCCCTGCTTCCCTGTTAACATGGATCACTTGAAACAAACCGGGAGGTATCCAGATTCTGCGCAAGCAAAGCAGCCTTACGCAGGACATCACAGGCAAGCTTTCAAAGGGAGGATTTGTTTAGGGAGCATACGTTTCAGCCGGCTCCTTCGATACTGATATGCAATTACTAGACAACCTCGAGACAGGCGGTGGGACTGCAGGCTTGGGCTACCGCAAGGTGAATACCATGCATGTGTTGCTTTGGTTGGCAGCTGGGGGAGATGAAATTGCGGTGTGATGTCTGTTTTGTGTTCGTTCTGGCCTATCAGAACAACCAGGTGTACACTGCTGATTTCACACAGATGGAAGCTTTGCTGTCAGCACCAGTTTGTTCCCCGTACCTCTGTCAGTAAAGACTCAGGGGTCGATGAAAGCCTGACAAAACAGAGAAGATTATCTACAACCCATGAAAAAGCCACCCCATTAATCCCAGTACGCCTGGAGTACGTATACCACCAGCATCACCCTTCCATCCTACATCCTGCATCCCAAAAAGCAGTGTGGAGACCTCAGGTTTCTGATGTACCAGGGTGATGCTTTAATCCATCCCTGTTATGCACAGGCGGAGAATTCTTGATTGTACAAAGAGTCTTGGATAGGCATCACTGAAAAAGAAGAGAGATTTCATCAGAGCTGAATCCTAATTTGATTCACTACTAGAAATTCAATCATTAGAAAGAGTTCAAATGTTGAACACACTGGGAGGATACCAGATGTTCCTGAAGGTGCTTTACTAGCCATTGTTCATCAGGTAAATTGTCCAGAGAAATTCCAGCCCAAACTGAGTTCTTTGATTGTTAGTTGTGTGATTGGTCTCCTAAGTCACATGATATTATTTATGTTCCCTGACTGGATGATTTAAGTTCAGTCATTGGAGTTTGACTATTACACGGACAGGAGCACTTCTGAGAAAGAGTGAAGGGCTGTATTTGTGGCCCTGTGCCCTTTACTGAGGTGATTCATAGGACAGTTGTCCCCAGATGCTGTCGTCTCTGCGTCCTTGTCTAACCACCCTCTAGACACCTTGCTCCATGGTTTCCGGCTGGGGTAGATTCAAAATATTTCCTTTCCTTTACTACAAATCCCCACTCCTGCCTCCCCCTTCTTCTCATGCTACGTGAATGACAACTCAGTTTGCTAAATCTCGGCCTATGTTAAGGAGGTTGGCACCACTGTAGGTATGTTGGTGTACACTGTGCTGTTGGTACCACTTGGTGCCAGTATGGTGTATCTACATTCAGGGTTGGCATCAGTATAAGTGGTTATCCTGGTACACATTTCTATAATGTACTCAGGGCCTACAGGTTTAAATCTCTGACTCTCACAGAGCTAGTCATTCCCTGCCTCCTAATAACTAAAACCCTCTTGCTTCCAAACGAACAACGTCAGTGGAGGGGTGTGTGTGGGGGACATGCCAGTACTTCTGGCATAAATGGCCAGCATTGTGTGTGACGACTGATACTGGAATGACTTACAGCGCCTCTATGAATATTCACACGGACACACACATGGTCATCTAAATGGACATTGACACAAAAGGGACACCAGTATGGTTGAATCAGACTGCAGGCTGGATTTCATGAGCACACTCATGAATAGAGTTCTCCTGATCATACAACAACATAGTCACCGCTCCGGCAAAATGGGGCCTTTGCTCTGATCGGGCTGCTCAATACTGTACCAAAAGCTGCATGGAGCTAGCTAGAACTGCCTGCAACCGTTTGAGATATTTGCAACGTATCAAGACGCAAAAGGCAGTTCCAAGTGGTCATGAAGAAGGTCTAAAACCCGAAACAATTTGCCAACTTCAGAAGCAAGAATCTGGATTTCTAGGAACCCCACGGTGCAGGCAGTATCTTATCAACAGTTTGGATTACAGAGGGCTGCATAGCAAATTAAAAAAGACACAGGAGCTGATCAAAAGCCCTTCACATGTGGAAATACGGGGTGCTGCCCTCCAAGCGATCTGGGATCCCGAAACTTCTTTATCTAAGACCACCACTAGAAATGACAGTGTAGTTCCGTCTCCATAGCCATGTAGTTCTTGGCCTCTTTGCAGAGCTTCTCACTAAGAATACTCGACATTATAACTGGTCTGATGCCAGTGACCACCAGCTCACTTCATTTCGGTTTCCACGGAGCTTTCAGGGAGTAACAACCAGTTTGAATGGGACTCAAACCATTGATCTAAAAAGTGAGAGCCACCCGGTGCCTCGTTTACTTTTCTTTGGAAAATACAATACCCACAACTCCCCCTGCAATTGTACTGATGGGCAAGATTTTCAGAAATGAATAAGGATTTTCAGTTCCTCGACTTCTGCATGGCCAGCTGGAGACAGAGGTCTATAATTTGAGAGTAAATGCTCAATGCTTCTGACAATCAGGCCCCTTTAATATCTGCAGCATCTCACCCACGGGTGAGCTAGGTCTTTTCTCTCAGTAACAGGAAGCCCATGTTCTAATGCCAAAAGGCCCACTAATAGAAAAGAAAATGATATTCCAGGCTGGAGTGCAGGAAGATACTCGAAATCACAGATACTATGGGGATGGCCACACTGAACGTACGTATGGTGAATATCAAGGAGAGCTGTGGACATGGAGTACAGTTACCTTATTAACGTGCGTAATAAGAACAAATAGAATTAAATGCTGATCTAAGGTATTTTACCTGCCAAGACCTGAGTCCAGGCCCTTAGGTGTCTCCTTTACCTGTTTATGGCATTACCAACTCTTAAAGCACTTAAAGCAGCTGCCTCTTAATTGTTGATGTCAATGTTAGGTGATGGCAACAGTCGAAATCAGCTCTGGTTATGAAGTTGTGTTTCAAAACGTAGTTATTTGTTTGCCACTATATTTCGCCAGAGAAATGCTTTAGGAGCTCAAAAAAAGAAAAAGCTCACCGTTCAAAATATGTTTTTTAAAATAGACTGTAGGAAGCTGAGGCTACTAAATGATCTGCCCACAATTCCACCTCCTGATTCTTCAAACAGTGTACTCTGCTTTCCTCTCCTCTTGTTAAATATTTACTGTCTGTCTGAATTTATAAGGGAGATCCCATGCCCAAAACAAATGTTTGTCATTGTGGTGATGTCTCCTTCCAGGCCAGCCTGTTCTTTTGGGAGGAAACACTTCATACACACAAAAACAGAGTGCAGAAGAGCCAAACATAAGTCATGGCAAAAAAAAAATTAAAAAAGGATTAGTAAAAGTTTCATGCACAAAGGAAAAGCAATCAACGCCCTGTCTTTCGATGAGTTAGCAAGCATGCAAAGTCAAAGCCATGCTTGGGTTAAGTGGATGCGACTCCAGTGGACTCAATCGACCATGTTATATACCCCTTCGGAATTGGCCCTTTTTGTTTTTACAGCAGGGCTTATTAGAAGTTAACTGCCCAAATCCTCAGACTTACAGGCCTCTTTAGGCCCAAGATAATAAATGCTAAGGAAAATAAGAGCTGAGAAAGGAGGCATCTGTCGTTAGCAAGGGTTCCTTGCCCTCCCGTTGCTTTGTTACCATGTTCGCCTGCAGCAGAGCTATGCAAAGCATTCAATTTGACAAACATTCAGTCTGTGTTAATGACATAGCCGTGGCTTGCGTTACCTTTTCTTTGGGTCTGAGGCTGTTGCATTACAGATAAATATGAAGAGCAGGGATCTCAAACTCGAATCACCAGGAGGGTCACATGAAGACTAGCACATTGGCTGGGAGCCGCATCCCTAACACCCAACAACAGGAAATAACCCCGCAGGCTTCATGGTTGAGATCTCTGCAGTAGAGGCTCATGCACTAAGCTCCAGAGGTCTCTGGTTCGATCCTGCCTGCCAACGACTGGGCTCTGTCAGTGTTACACAGCTACATGAGGGGCTGACCATGGATTGCTTGAACTGGGGCAAATTCCCTTGTAGACAAGGCCTCGGGATCCTCTTTGCTGGAGCAATTCAAAACTGACCAAACATCCCTGTGGGGGAGTGGAGGGAGCTGACCTGTCCCTGTGAGTTCATTATGCCAACATCTACCCCTTCTGGGGCATGCTGCTGGCACCACGGGCCAGACCCTTCCCAAGTGTGCTCACTAGCCTTCTGCAGCCGCATTACAGACGTGCAGGTACTTTCCTCTAGTGCAGCCAAGGAGGCAAACACATTGGCCCTTCAATGACAAGCTTCCCATGTGCATGGGTTAGTCTGTGGTGATGGAATCAGATACAGCTGTGTAGTTTCTAAATGGGAAAGACAGATAACTTAACAGAATGGAACATGCTCTCCCTCTTATGTGCAAAATCAAACTGCTTCCCTAAGCTTTTCTCTCTCTCTTCTCTGTCGATCCTTCCCAGGCTCTCGGCTGGGGTTATCACCAATGCTGCAGGGTCTCCAAGAAAAGAGAAAGTGGCTCCATCCTAAGCAAGCAGCCTTCTAAATGTTGAACCTTTCAATCCACAAGAGCCCGCAAAGCCCAGGGAAACAAACCAACAAACCAGGTCAAGTTGTTTCCATGGAGTCAGCACTTTGTGGAAAGAAGAGCAAATGCATGGTTGCTTTGCTAGTGCCAAAAATTAGATCGGTCATAGAAGTGCCGTGGTGTTTTAAACAGTAAAACAAGAACCTTCTGTATGAAATTCAGCATTAAGCTATTCGTTGCAATTTTCATTTGTACTGTGGTAGCTGGGATCAGGGCCCCACTGAACTAGGCACTGTGAAACCATAACGAAAAATCTTGTCCCGAAGAGCTTGCAATCCGGTTCCTCGGAGAACGGCAGAGGTCGCCATTCTGAGTCTAGGTGTTACAAGAATTACCGGAGGAAAATTCTGACTGACCCCACTACTTCACCTTGTTCAGAGACCTGACGAAGTGAAATTTACCAGTATGAGCCTACACAACACTGAAGTCACTTGTGACCTACAGTGAGGCACATAAGCTAATATATTTATCAGTTCCTCTGAGTAACTAATACAGCCGTAGAACGGGGATACCATTGTTTTCAGTTTAAATAGTGTTTGCCTACTGTTTGACAGAGATCAGAGATTATTAGAAATGAGTAGGTCAAAAAGTTCTCTAGTGCAATGGACATGACAGGGTGATCCAAACTACTATATTACAGATAAGCAAAAGATTCATCACTCTTTGTTGCTTTATCTTGATGTGTTGTTTTTAGAAAGCCCACAGCAAGGACAGCATTACTCAGCAAGCGGTACCAGCAAGCGTCTCAGCCGTGAAAATCAGGTAGCTGTAAAATATGACATGCTCCGTCCCTGGTTGTCCTGGACAGAGGGGCTTCCGCAGAACCGGGGTTCGGAACAGGGTCGTGCACGCACACAGTTACTGAAACGTTCTCTGATGCTACTCAGATCCTCTTAAAGACAGATGCAGGTCACGGATCCGTTAGTGCACTAATTAGCGAAGTCTTGTTGCAGGGTGACTTATATCCCATTCTAGAGTCTACTACCCTGACACAAAAGTTCTCACACGTTAGCAAGTCATCTTGCATCCTACACGTGCAAGATTGGCAGCTAGCCGGTACCCTTCTGGCTCCTTTACTGGTCTGTTTTTTGCAGCATCCATTTCCAGCTCACTCACAGCCATGCTCCTGTGCATATAGAGTCCTTGGCCTGTGAAATGTCTGTCTGGGTCATTTGCTCCCCAAAAGGAAGGCAGGATCTGGCTCTTTATGAGGTAGTACTCCCACAGAAATCCACTGCGGGCTACAAAATCAGAACAAGCCAAACACCCTTCCAGACAGTGGAATTGGGGCGTGTAAGAAAATAGCAGCAAAAAGACCCCAGAATGACCTTGCTATCTCTACCCCTGGAAAAGATATGTTTTTGAAACAGTCTTTGTTTTGCTGCATTGTGTTTGCTCCTCTAATACTCTCTGAGAGATAAGTGTAGGAAATGAATAGAAATCTGTAGAAAAGCAGTGACATCATACATTATTTCTGTGGTAAAGCTGCAATCATACAAAGAAGACTGGGGTTCTTATCGCAGGTGACACTCTGAGCAATGGCCAGTGAAGAAAGAGCAGATTTTGTCTATAGTGAGAAAAAAGACCCACACTGTACGGCAGCATTAAAAGTCCTCCTGTCCTGTGGAAAAGGGACCTTTTCTCCCTTAAAGCCCAGTGTTATTTACAGCAAGCCAAAAAACTGGGGGTGCCAGGAGGAGGCATGTTGTGGACATTTTTGCTAATTTCTTCTCTTTTCCTTGAAATTTCAAAATCTGAAAACATTTTGACCCGCTACAGAGTTAATCACATTTTTCCCATTTTGAGGGGGGCTGAAATTTCCGCAACAACACCAAATGTAAGAACATAAGAATGGCCATACTGGGTGAGACCAACGGTCTTCCTAGCCCACTGTTCAGTCTCCAACAGTGGCCAGTACCATAGCTGCAGGGGGAGGGTACAGAACAGGGAAAGATCCATCCCGTCTGCCCCTCCTGCTAGTTAGATGGACATTTACAACTCAAGGAGGCACTGAATGTAATTCAAAGGAACAACTGTGTGTCCTTCCTTGCTCTCCCGCTTTTCTAAGCCTTGACACCCCACCACATTTAAAGCGACCCTGACTTCCTGTTTATTACTGCGTTGCTCAACTTTACTAATGGAAATGAAAAACAGAGGTCAATGAAGGAGATGAATGGATCATGCAAGCCTTCCAGGGATACTAAAGAAGACATGTAATTTGATTTGTTTAGAACAGTGTGCATTGCCAGAGTAGGGGGATACCAGCACTATAATAGTGCACAGATGAGAAAAAAAAAACAGGTGGCAAAAAAGAATGATTATAAATAGGATATATTTAACCACTGAGGGCAGGAGAAGTAGAAATGGGCTTAAATTGCAGCAGGGGGAGGTTTAGGTTGGACATTAGGATAAACTTCTTAACTGTCAGGGTAGTTATGCACTGGAACACATTACACAGGGAGGTTGTGGAATCTCCATCACAGGAGGTTAGGCAAACACCTGTCAGGGATGGTCTAAATCAGCACTTCTCAAGCAGGGGAACACCAAAATAAATGAAGGCCAGCGTTAGACTCACTGGGGCCCAGGGCAGAAAGCCAAAGCCCAAGTCCAGCTGCTCAGGGCTGAAGCTGAAGCCCAAACCACTTAGTTTTATGGGCTCCCGGGTGGCATGAGGCCCGGGCAATTGCTCTGCTTGCTATCCCCTAACACAGGCCCTGGTATTTAATCTACTGAAAAACAGTTGTTGTGGCATGGGTGGGTCATGGAATTTTTATAGCATGTTGCGGTGGAGGGCAGGGGCACAGGAGTCAGAAGGAAAAAGAACCCCTGGGCTCGACAATACTTAGTCCTGCTTCAGTGCAAGGGATTGGACTAGATGACCCATTGAGGTCCCTTCCAGCCCTCCTTTCTATTACTCTATTCTGTGCCTCCAAAATCATGCAACATTTCATGAGCCTTTGGGGTGTTTTTTATTTTCCTATCGCCTACCTATCAGGAAAAGAACGTGAAACTGGCAGGATGCATCCACAGAACAAAGCAACCACAAGTGCAGATGGGGAAGAGAGCCCTGGCTGTTCACTTCTGTCCCCCACTCAACAGGGCACCGTGACTCATTACTGGAATGCGACTTTAGAACACATGCAAGTGTTTTGCTGCACTGGGGCCACTGTCTAGGGCCCAAGACTGAAGCCTTGACTTCACGGTTCCCCTCTGCTCTCAGCAGGATGGAATCCAGAGAGTGGGGTCCCGGGGGTGCGGAAGCGCCTGGCAGGGACAGAAACCCCTGGGGAGCCGCCGTTTGGAGTATTATTTTACTTTTACTACAAAGTTTCAAGTCTGTTTACTTTGGATTCTGCAGATCCCCAGGAGAAATGCCTGGGGGAAATGGCACCTCACTCCAGTCCATCCCAGGGTGGGGCTGCATTGGAGGGGTGTGTGTTTGTTTGTTTTTAAAACCTTCCTGGGCCTGGCCCTCTCCTAGCTGTGGCTAGGGCACTGATCTCTTGCTGCGCTACCATAACTCTCAGCCGACACCACCTCCAGCCCCTGATCTGCTGCATTTGCCAACCCTTTCTTACCACTTCAGGCAAAAAATAAATGATGCTATCAGCTCTTCTGTTGACATTTAGCCAAAATGTAGTCACTAAACTGATGCACCGTTTCCACTCAGCAGCTCCCAAATCACTTTGGTCTTTTACATTTGAAAGAGAAATCGTTCGCTCGGTCCCTAGCCAAAGCCAACACAGCTGTCTGATCAGATTATTCCTACCCCTGATCCCCATTGTCCTGAGATATTTTATGACTTGCCTATGTGTACCCAGTGTCGGCAACCCCAAGCATTCAAAAATCGGGAGTCAGCTTCACACCCAAGTCATGAATTTTGGATTAAAAATCATGAGCTTTAAAAATTACTGGAATTTTTAAATTTTCCTTTTTAGTTTCTGAGCCACATTTTTAAGCTTTTTCTCCACCACCATGAAGACTAGATGTGTATTTAATCTATTTATTTGTGCATTTTGTTAAAAAACACTGGTTTTCACCCAGTTAACCCTCTCCAGGACCTTGGGCAATAAGCTAAACAGAACTGCGCTAAAATGGTGGAGTTAGCCACTCTGACACAGGGAGCTGGTATGTGGTTGAGTGGCTATAGGTACCACTGACCAGCTTGTCTCTGAATTCAAGTGGGATGTGCATTTAAAGAAACCAAACATCTTTGCATGATTGCATCCCTGCCACTTGAGCATGGAAACGTTTCCCTCTCCCTCCGCCAGCATGGATCATTCTGTGAGAAGGCGGACACTTTGCAAAAGTAAATCTGATGGGCCGCGGCAGGAGACAGAGAAGGGATGGGACTTGGCCTCCCAGAAAACCACAGCATTGTAGGAAGGAAAAAAACCCAAAGCAGGTCATTAGGGTAGTGGTGGGAAAAGAGGGGGAAATACACTAAATCATTCATTCAAACAATAGAATAAAATGTAACAAAAAGCAAGGCATATGTTTGTACTTACTGCAAATAATTCACAATGTAGAAAAGGCCATCTTGTTGGGTAAACCTAGAATGGCTGCACAGTGGAGTATAACTTGAAACACATGTATCAGCCCATGGGCTCCCATGGAATTTACAGAAATAGCACACTTAAATTTACTGTGCTTCTCCCAGTTATATTTTAATCATCTGCAGTATCAGATTAACCCTCATGTGTCCCACAATGGATATTTTTCCCCCATTGTCTGCAGCTCTTGGTGCATAATACCGCATGCAAGAATGTATTGCCTGGACATTAGAGGACTTAGTCATAGCAGAGTAATACTTCTACTGCCACAGCTAATAGTGCAGGAGTGGATGCTGATGCATGTCAATGATACTTTTGCTACTGACTTTAATGGGAGCAGGTTCGAGCCATTAGTCTGCAAAGATTTGGGACTAAATATAAATTGCCCTTGAATACTGCACTATTACTGTATTATAAAGGGGGAAAATAACTTCTAAAAGCTGGAAATTCAGTTAAGATTCCAACATGAACCTTAATGCCATGCCAGTGTCCTCGCCCACTTTTCACCTGTGGGTGGAGACGTCTCTGTTTGCCCCACCACTGCCCTGTGGATTTAAATGGTATATTCTTTAGCTGCAGAAGGATCTAAACTGCACTTACCCTTCCAGGCTCTGGTCAGCAGAGACCCTTCTGTGCTATGTACCAGGGAGTGTCAGAGTAGATTAAAGGCAGATCCTCAGGTTTGGACCTAATCATACCCCCTTTTCCAAGCAGAAGTGAGTGCCAGCTCCACACCATGGTCCCTTCCCACATGCACACCCAGGTCCACATGTAAGAAAGAAATAGGCCAAGCACAGGAAGGGACATGAAGCATGGAGATCCAGGGATATGATGATGTTCCACCCACTGTCTCCCCAACAATCCTGCAGCAGCAGCAGGTTCACATGTCTATGACAGGGATGGTGGTTCTTAGAATGAACTTCTATCTTGAACAATCCCTTGCTAGTCGTCTTCTTTCAGCAAGGGTCAGTATGGGCGGAGTTAGGCAGCTTAAATCCCTCAAAATTGCATGTTCCAACCTCACTCATGATCAGCTTCATGCTCTACTTCCTTTGACCTCAGCCTTGTGAAACGTCTGTGAAAGTGGACCTTCTTCTGCATGTTGGACGTGATCCCACCACGGCAGTTCTCTTGTTCACAACTGGTGCAAGTCTGCAACTGACCAGGATCATCTCAGTATCTCTTCATTTGCAACAAAAATCAATGGAGGTTAAGAACACACCATAACTTTTGATACTGAAAACTGTTTAGTTTCCTCTGTTCAGCTCTTTAACAGCCATGTTTCTGCATTATATAGCAGGGTTGTCTTCACTACCATGTCCTGTAGGAAATCTTTTTAAAGGTTAATATGCACATACACTCCTACACTTATCCACCCCAGGTGGCTGGCCCAAATTCCAAATCAGACTCCTTCAAAGCACAGCAGGTACCCAGACCAAAGCACTCACCCTTCACTTCTCTCCTTCCGTTGTTTAATTGACCTAGTTGTGTGTTTGCAGTTTGCCACATGCATATTGCAGATTTTAGAAGTATCAGGGGCTTTTCGTCTACTTCCATTGACAAAACTGGTCACCTGATCCTGACCCCAATGTCCAGTAAGTTAGAGAATACTTGCATGGATTTCATTAAACGGTTATGCACTGGAGGAGGGATTTGGTAGTGTATAAACAGAACAAGAGGGTTTGGATTTTTACACGGATACTTTTCACCGTATGATATGGTAAGAATAAAGATCAGATCCTCAGCTGGTGTAAGCCAACATTGCTCCATGAACTTCAAAGGAGCCACAGAAATTTACCCCAGCTGAGAATCTGGCCCATAACATTTAGTGTAATAAATGTCTGTGTTGTTTCATGCTGGACAATTCTGCTGAGTGTGTTATTGAGAATTTAGTTAATGCTGAAAATGAATTCATTTTGATGTGTTTTATGCCAATATTTCATTAAGCCAATGAGTATTAATTTTTGCATCATACCCTAAACTTGGCTTCAAATAATTCCAAAGGTTGTACTACCGTAATGCAAAGTGTTAAGTTAAAAGGAACACATTAGAAGCTGGCCATTCTGGTTATATTATGACAGAAGAAAAATGCAATATGTATATTTGCATAGAATTAGGCATAGAGCAATACACGCAGAAAACTGTTTTTCCCATCCCACAAAAAAGTTGAAAAAGAACTCTCACCCTCATCTGGGAAAAATATGTTTGCAAACCACAACTCCAGAAAAATTTTGGTTCAGGTTAATAAAATATTTTATTTATTTTCTTTTTATTATTATTATAATTAGTTTAAATTTCAAAAGAGTATTTTTGAACCAGAAAATTAGAAAATGTTGAAACAAATTTCAAGCAGGTGCTTTCCTGTGAAAAGATTCTGTTTTGACAAATTGGCATTTTCCAACCGCCCCCTCTTTCCCCCCCAAAAAAGGGTTTCACTGAAAAATTCCTCCCCATCTCAAATAACTAGGACTTGGGTTTTAATTCTGCTTCTATGAAGTTCCATGGTTTCCCTTTATAAAATAACCATTAGATATAGCAATAGTTTTAGAGGGCAGGAAAGTATCTGGTCTGTTTTCTGGCAGCCAAAGAAAGGGAAAAACAAAAACAAACAATACAAAAACAAACGTTACTTGTTTAGCAGTTTTTTGTATAGAGACATCCACTCCAAATTGTCCTGGAGACCTACCGATCATGAGGGTTACTTAGCCAATGAAAATGTGTTACAACCAGTGGGATTTACACTTTGAACTTCCCCTCGCTGCACTGATGTTGGTACGAAGCCAGAAAAGAAGGAAAACTGAACCCATGAAAGTGAACGACTTTTTCACCTTTGTGGAAAAACATTTTTTTTAAAAAAGCTAAACTTCTCCCATCTCCTTTAGTATCAGAGATGTTTCACATCCTGCTGGCTGGATCCTCTGACCACAGGTTGTTGGTGTATAGTGGAGGAGATTGCCTTGACCGCAGCATTGCTAATGATGACAGTACACAATTAGAAAAAAACAAAAAGTGTAGGCATTATAGTTTTCCTCCGCTTCAAAATATTCATCCAGTTTGTTTGATCATGTATTTGCTTTGCAAGCAGACGGCATGTGTCTGGCCATGAACTTACTGCTGTGGTTGAAAGGTATATCTGAAAGCTCTCAGCTCTTGCCCTGTTTATCTTTTAGTTCAAGGGACAGTTGTTTTGTCATGTGCCAACCCAGCCTTGGCTTTTACCTTTCTCCTCAGCCATAGCCCTTTTGGTTCTATCCTTGCTTCAGGCTTTTCTATTCTCCTGGCTCTCCAGACTCAGACGCCGAGGTTCCGTCAGGGACAAAACTGGACCCAGGGAAAGGACAGTCAATCATCAAGGAAGGGATCTTCGGTGGATTATCTACTTTCCCAGCACAATGTCATTGTTTGTGTTAAGGCAGAACCTAAGCGTCCCAATCAGAGATTGAGGCCTCACTGTGATAAGAGTTTGTTTGTACAGTGCATACCAAAGAGACAGTTCACATGGTTAGACGCCTGCACCTTTGTGCAGCCCCACTGATGTTAGTGGGCACAAAGGGCAGGATTATGGCCTAGGTTACAAAAAAGTGGATGACATAACCTAACAGTGAAAGCAAAAGAGGAGAGGTGGAGAAGATGTCGGCAACAGTGAAACAAGCATCTCTTTGCCCAAGGAGCATAGTCATGGCTGGCCTCCTGCCTTGCTGGTGTCAGCTGGTCGTGTTTTGTAGGCATCACAGCACTAGAGATACATCAGCAAAAGTGACTCCACCAGGAAATAATTCCTCAAGTTCTTCCTGATGTTGTAAGTCACTTGGGAGAACTCAGCTTTGGGACAGAATGCTACTTTAATTTTTTTAAAAAAAGATCACTGCACTTTATTTTAATTTTAAAAATAAGTAAAAGGCGTGAACTGGTTGGTTTGTTAGAACAGAAGAACAGCCATACTGAGTCAGGCCAAAGGTCCATCTAGCCCAATATCCTTGGGCTAGATGGACCAGTCTTCCCACACTGGCCAATGCCAGGTGCCCCAGAAGGAATGAACAGAAAAGGTAATCATCAAATGATCCATCCCCTGTTGCCCATTCCCAACTTCTGGGAAACAGAGGCTGGGGACACCAGCCCTGCCCATCCTGGCTAATAGCCATTGATGGACCTATCCTCCATGAATTCATCTAGCTCTTTTCTGAATGCTGTTATAGTCTTGGCCTTGATCATATTCTCTGGCAAAGAGTTGCACAGGTTGACTTTTAATATCTACTACACAGGAAAGGACCAGTCAATCTGTGACTGAGAAATGTTGCTTGAATTCATTTGTGACCTGATCCCAAGCCTATTGATGTTAATGCTTTGGATCAGGGCCTTTAAAACATGATCCTGTAACTCCGTGGGTGGCAGCTGAATCAGCACAATTTTTGACTGCCAAGTGCCAGTTCAGACCTTCCTACCAGCCACCACCGCTTGTTCTGCACAGCCAGCTGGAACCAGACACAGAATAAAGCAGAGCTCTTGCAGATGTTTTACACAATTGGGTGATCACTGAAGATCACCCTGTGACATTGCACTCTATATGATTTTATGAAAATATGCTGATGAGTGTGAATATGATGTAACTAAAATGTGTTTCATGCAAAAGGTCTCTTGTAAGGTATCATTACAAAGCTTATAATGCTTATAATCTACTGAGTGTGGTCATCCCATTTGTATAAATGTATCATTCTTGTATCTGAAACTAGAAATATGGAATATAACTCTGCGGTCCTATTATAGTTATGCAAAGTGTGGGCGATTAATCGTAGTTTGGAATCTTGATGGCTCCCATCAACCAGGACAATTGACTGTGGATGGCTCTGTTTGCTTGCAGGCCTTCCTGTGAGTCAGACTGGGAGGAATGAGGGCTTGGGAGTCTTACAGTGACATGTGATCATGTCCCCTGAACTGAAATCCATCTTTAACCTGGTGCTTTTCCATTTAGAAGAAGGGGTGGGAACCCAGAGAGGGACAAAGGAGTCCCACTTTATGCAAAATATATATAAGGGGGTGGAGCAGAACAAAGGGGCGGCAATCATGAGAAATCCCTTAGCTACCACCTGAGCTGGAACAAAAACTGTACCAGGGGAAAGAATTGTGCTCAGACTAGGAAGGCGTCCAGTCTGTGAAAGAAACTTATTGAACCATCTCTGAGGGTGAGATTTTATCAGTATTCAGTTTTATTACTGTATTAGATAAAGACTTGTGTGTTTTATTTTATTTTACTTGGTAATTCACTTTGTCCTATCTGTTACTACTTGGAACTACTTAAATCCTACTTTCTTTATTTAATAAAATCACCTTTTACTTATTAATTAACCTGGAGTACGTATTAGTACTGGGGGGGGGGGGGAACAGCTGTGCATCTCTCTCTATCAGTGTTATAGAGAGGGAACAATCTATGAGTTTACCCTGTATAAGATTTATACAGGGTAAAACGGATTTATTTGTCATTTGGACCCCACTGGGAGTTGAGCATCGGAATGTTAAAGACAGGAACATTTCTTAAGCCCTGGCTGGGATGATTTAGTTGGGGTTAGTCCTGCTTTAAGCAGGGGTTTGGACTAGATGACCTCCCGAGGTCCCTTCCATCCCTGAGGTTCTATGATTCTATGATTAAGCTGCTTCCAGGTAAGTCTACAGCTGTTAGGGGCCGTGATTCAGACCTGGGGCTGGGTTTGCAGCAGGCTAGTGGGCCTGGCTCAAACTTGGCAGGGTAATGGAGTCCAAAACTGGCAGGGTTAGGAAGCAAGGGCAGAAGTAGTCCTGGCACATCAACTGGCAGCCCCAAGGGGGTTTCTGTGATCCAACCCGTCACACACCTCTCCCACACTGGGAACTGCCCTGACCAGCGGGGCATCCCTAGAAGAATAGGCACAGCTCCAAGTCCTTCAATGTAAGGTTTTGAATTAATGACACAGAATTTGCTAATCCTTCGATAACAGCCACACTTAACCCACTATTCCTCTTTCAGATATTGCTCTGGCTGCTCGTGGGGTGTGAGAGGATGGTGATGGATTCCTTTGGGGTCATGGATAGCCTATGGAAATGAGAGAATCATAACGAGAATGGAGGGAAATTGGGGCTTGTAATGGGGGGGGAAGTGCCTAGGGATAAGAGGCTCATGAAGTATGTGGGCTGAGAGAATTGGCAGAATAAGGCTAGACCTGTCGGGAGGTAGGTTTCTGTGGTTGCAATGCAGGATGGGTAGAAGCACTTTGGGGTGCCTTCAAAGTGAACTCACCCTTTGCTGGGGGAGTTTATTCGGTAATAAACTCTGTGGCAACAGAGACCTTTCCACTTCCACCTAGTGGTGCTGGGACCCCATCACCACGGAGACACCACTCACCTGACCACTCCTGTCCCCTCTGTACCATCCTGCCACTCCAGAGCTCAATGGAGTCACTCATGACAGAGCACCAGAAAGAAAATTGACCTCAGGGCATTCTCCATGGAAGGTCCTCGGCTGGGGATTCACTCCCCAAGGCTTGCCTGCCAGAGCCCAGATCGGTCCCACTTCAGGGAAAGCAGCAAGGCCGAGGTTTTTTCTCAGGCTTTGTGAGGTGGGACTGAAAGCTGGAGGGGTTGCGTTGTTTGCTTGGGAGAGGTACTGTATTTGCCAGAATGTCGTTATTTTATGCTGGGGGAAAAACAGTCCCAAAAGAGAGGAGGTTTCACGATGCAATCAAGTTGTGTCAAGCTTCCCAGAATTTGAGATTATACCTATTTATGTCTCTCTAAATGCATACAACAAGCCTGACCTCAAGCATTTTGCTTGACAGAAATCAGAAAAATATGCAAGATTTTAAAAGGAAATCTCAGCTATTGTTTTACAATAATCTCCACCTAGAAACACTTGACTTTGGAACTTTGTGAGTCTATCATCCCATTTGTTCCAAGTTTGTTCCTTGCCTGTAATTTTGATGCCATAAAGCAGACGTGTTCTTAAATAAGCCTCCAGATCTTCCCCGTCCACCCCACCATCTGTCCATCCCCAGAACTAACCCCAGCATGATCCATTCAATCTTAAATCAAATCTGAGTAATCATAGTAGCATGCATTGTTGGAATCCCATTTTATCTCCAAAGAGAAATAAAGACTAATCCAAAGCCCAATGAAATCAATGGCAGTCTCTTTGGATCAGACAGTAATTCCCTTGCACTGGGAGAGCTATCCATGATTTCGTTCAAGAATTGCAATGCTTAAGACTAATTTTCTCTTGTCTGTCTTTTGCCCTTATTTCATTACAAATGACATCATTGTCTGCAAAATGTAATTACAGAAGAATAAACATGAAGTGATTGCTATGTACAGGGGAAACAAAATATTGGTGTTGCTAAGAGAGGGCCAGTCATCCAGCACTCTTCTAGCTTCCACTTTTTAACTAATTGCATAAGAAGCACGGCTTTGAAAACACAGTTTCCCTCCTAGAAATTCATTTCCATTCCTTAGCTTTGTAAATGGCACTCAAAGGTCTGACTCTACCTAGCCCTACCATAGTGAATAGTTCCTTAGAATCTTTAAGGGCCATAATTAACTGAAATTTGGTTTTACATGTCCTCTGAAACACAGTACCTCCAACACAACAATGTCCCGGACACCATGCTGACTGCATTTGTTTAATATAGACACAGAGGAAAAGGTTGCTAACTGATGAATTGTCACACCACTTTCTGCAGAACCCTGGATTTTTCTTTTGATGTGCAGCTTGAGGGATCACAACAGTAGTTAATATGGCTGAGTATTTATCTTTGACCTTTATTTTTGCTTTTCTTTGTATCCTTCCTTTAATACATTAGAGAAAAACATAATATTTCTATCACAAATCATTATTTGTGAATTAGAACTTTGCCTAGAAGTTGTCTTGTAGATATACAGTACATTGGTTTTGCTAAGGGGATATAAAACCACAGAAGAAAGGGAATATGAGGCCAGATCCTCAGTTTATATTCATGAGCATAAACTATATAGATATTGGTGGATCTATGACATTTTACAGAAGGAAAGATCTTCAGGATTAGTTCCATTGACTTCAATAGAGTTATACCAATTTACATCACCAAAGGTTTAGGCTACCCTTAACTTAGCCTCGGTCAGTGATGTCAACACATCATAGAATCTTATTTTACAGAGTCGCAGAAAATGCTGTTAAGTGGATTTCATACAGATCAGAGTTTGGGTTCAGTTTGCCATTTGGGTAGTAAATCTCTTGAGAACAAGCAGAGTGGTGAGATTTCTGGTACTTCCTGCTTTGGGCCAGGATGGAGATATTATTCCTGTGGTATGTATTTCTGCCCTTGTTCCAACCAGAGTTTGCCATTGTATTTTGGCACTTCCTATCTCAGCTGAAATCTGAAAATTCAGAGTTTGATGGGTTTTATAGAGTATCTGATTTTGATTTGCATCGAAAGCCTTGGAGGACATGTCAACAGGAACTTAAACATGAAAAATAATGGAAAAAAAGAGTTACCTACACCTTCAGAACCTCTAAGAAAAGCTATGGTTTGGGGTCAGTTTGAGTTCAGGGTATCAGTTGTTTTAGCCACACTGGGTCCCCTGAAAGGCTTCAGAACCCTTTGGATGGCTCTGCCTTGCCTCGCCATTCTAGGAGTGCTGCAGCTATCACAGAATAAACAGTTACTGCACTGATAACCATACAGCAGCCCTGAGCTCCATGAGTCAAACCAAGCTTCACCGCTGACATTTAGCACTTCTTTTGTTTGTCGCCTTCGTCTCTTGATAAAATCTTGTTTACCCAGACCAGCATTTCTATGGTAAACATTAGTCTCTCATTCGTCTCCTCCTCAAATATATTACAGTAACGAGTGTATTTGTGTAAAGAGAACTGCCCTCTATTCTAGTCCTCTCCAAGCCAGCCAGACCATTTAAATTCATGATTTCTTTTTCAGTGTCAGTTCCACAGGCTTTAGCAAACTGTGAAAACCCTTCTAGGCAAAGATGACACAAATATGCCATTATTTTTTAGATCACCATTCTTGGCATTCGTGGCATCAGAATGGGGACAATGAAAGCTACGGAAATACAGAGGAACTACAGTAAGCCTCAGGTATTTTGCTCTTCTTGCTACTCTTGAGACTTGAATGTTGTGGGCAACAAATGAAATTCAACAAAAATGGCTAGTCCCTATCCTGGTCTTTGTTCCAAAGAGTGGGCCAAATTCAGATTGTCAAACTCAGTTTAATTCGCTCCTCACAGCGTTTCCTCCTTTTACACACCACCACTTCTGTCATCCCTGGGTTGAGATCCAGCCAGCCGCTTTCCAGTCAGCCGCGTCTCTCTTGCAGGCCCTGAGGCATCAGTGCCGTGGTGCCATTGTCTGGCATCTATGGGAAAAGAGAGATTGAAGGCGATTTAATGCTACTCATTTTGTGACCTTAGAGCACAAAGCAAAGGCTTGCATTTTAGCATCCTGACCAAGGCTGGCCTGGAAAACACAGATGTTTTCATTTTTTAACATTAGTTTTAATAAAATTTTATGGATCGCAAATGCCATGTGATGGAACTTTACTCCAGTGATGGCTGGGAAGGGGAGAGGGCGCTTTACTACCTGATCTCTGCAGTCCTACGCTTCTTTCCAGGGCTTTAACCTCTATAAAAATAAAATGATGATCACACAACTTTTGGAGGAGGGTGACTTCAGCCCATCTCATTTCAAAAGCCCCTGCCAATTTTCTGAGTGCGTGTAATAAATTCCATTGGACATCTCCCTAGACACAGACATAAGTACCCTCAGTTCATGAGCAGGCAGAATACTGGGAGATCTATGCTGAACATATCATGTCAAAAGAGCTTTCAATCCTTAGCTATAAATGGCAAAGGACAGAGGTGATGCTAAAAGCCGGGGTTTCCCCTGGAAGCATGGAGCAGATTTGTCTGACTCCTGGCACACTTGGTCATTATTAATCCATCAGAGACAGGCTGAAATATGAGGGGACAGTGGGAGAGTTCTGATGGTTGGGAGCTGATTTGCAGCCCAGTACCAGCCTGTTGAGAAAGGCTGGTGAGCGGGTGTCACTGTAAATGGGTGTTTTTTTCCCAGCACAGAGAGACTGTCGGGGGCTGGCTTGTGGTTGGAGATGACAAAGTTAAAAAAAACCACTAGTTTGAGGCCTCCAGAAACAGTGTGGCTGCATGTCGACTGTACGTATAGTCTGGAACGGGGTCACAGGACATCCAAATATGGTCCTGGCTGCACGAATAAACTCTGTTGCACGATCCTCTGTGGATAGCTGAGCATAAGCTGGGCACTAATAAGACAGCCGCAGCCTGCTTTAAAGTTTGTGGCTCATTAATGAGAAATGGGCATCGACAGGCTGCTTGGAACATCTCAGCCTGAAGACAGAGTGGAATGAAGAGGGGTTCAGAAATCGACAATGAAAATGATCAGAGGCATGGAGGGGTTTTCATGAGGAGGAAGGTCTGGGATGGTTGGGATTGTTTATCTTACAGTCAAAGCAAAAGGAGCATGTTAGGGACAGACAACATAAAGAATGGGATTGACAAGGTGGACAGGGAGCACCTATTTCCTCCCTCTCACACTATAGGAACAAGGGGACTGTCACAGGGCATAGTAGAGCCCCCTTTGCTCCTGCCTCTGCTCTGCTCCAAAAACCACTCAGACCTTCGGGCTCAGCAAGCCCAATCCCACCATCTCTTCCCACATACCGCTGGCGGTTTCAGCCTTCATAGAATAGCAGGGTTAGAAGGGACCTCAGGAGGTCATCTAGTCCAACCCCTGCGCAAAGCAGGACCAATCTTACGGGCTTCTCAGTCCTGCAGCCGGGAAGAAAGAGATACCACTCTCCTTTCACTATCTGGCTTCCCTCTGTCTGTCTGTCTGCCCCTCCTTGGCATCCTTCCCCTGAGACTCTTATGCAGCCCCAGACTAATTTGGCAGCAGCTGTTTCCCCTTTGCCAATCAGGCGCAGATTTCTCTAGACAGCTCCAATCTAACCCCCAGGATTGGAGCTGGCATGACAGAGGGCTGGCTCAGGAGTCCCTGCCCAGCACCTTGTCACAGGGACATAATTGAAACTGAGAGACAACAACTTAAACTGATAAAAGGAGACATTTTTTCTTTACATAACACCATTAGTGAGTGGAAGTCATTGTCACCAGACACTCCCGAGGCCAAGAGCTCACTAGGATTCAAAAAGGATTTGACGTTGATATGGCTAATAGCCACTGTTGCATTAGATAGGATGATAAAAGATTTTCAATACAAATCTACTCGTTTCAGAGCATGAGCTTCCCATGAGTCGGGAAGAAACTTTCCCTCTGGGGACGTTATTATCCACTTTGTGGTTTCTTATACCTCCATCTAAAGCACCTACTGCTGGCCACTGTCAGAGACAGGAGATTGGGTTGTCTGACTGGGTTGCAAGCCCCATGAAGAGAAGGAAAGGCACTAAGAGCATGCACACGGTGAGGAACGGGGACTCTAAATGAAATCAAAACCTGAGGATGAATTTGGGCCTTGTTTGTATTGGGACTCTTGTTTGGGGTTACTTGCATTTGTGTCATTAATAGCGTTTCTGTCACAACCGACACAACCATTGCCAGTTTCCACACCTCCAATATTTCACCTGGAATTAGAACACCGGGGCCTGTTCTGGAGACCTAGTTTGTCCCACTTCCTTGGTCTTTGGCTGTAGCAGAAACAAGTCTGCAGAAATCCATCTCTGACATTTGCCATCCTCTATTTCTGCAAGGGTCAGGAACTCTGATATCTCTGTCATCATCCACAGCTGGGTACTGCCATCTGTGCCACAGCAGTGGTTGCATGGCAACACAGTGCTTATGCTGGCTCCACGCGGGGCCACTGATCTGTCTCCATCTTTTACCACCAGTACCTTTTACTCCTTCAACCTCTAACTAGAACCAGACCATTTATGGGCCACGATGCTCAGCACCTGCCTTTGCAGCCGGTTCCCAGAGTAGGACCACAGGCACACGCTCTGTTAGTCTTTTCCATTATGATTTCCAGCATGGTTCTCCTGAATGCACACCAGGAGTTTGGGTTTCTTAATCCTCTGCCTTTGTTCTGAGAAGGAGATGAAAATGGAGTTTGTACTTGGATTGAACAAGACAAAATCCACTGCTTGTGTGGCACTGTGGTCATGACAGGGTTAACTGGTGGTTCTCCAGACAGGATGGGGCCATGCACTGCCCATCCCTTACTTCCCGTTTGGTAAGTGAGAGTTGCTCCTCCCTCTCTGTTGTGATGCAGTTGAATAAAGGAGCAAGTTCCCAGCCTGCTGTCTGGTGCGTAAAGTGTTTTGTGGTAGAACAGAGTGGTCTCCTCACAAAAATATTTATGTGCAACAGCAAAGAAAAAGGATTAGAGGCAAAAGTGCCTGCTACTGAACGTTACCTATGTTGCTCTATAGAGAACAAATGAATCAGTCTAGTATCAAACATCTGCTAAGCAAAGCGAGAAGAAATGCTACACAAAATCCCTTTCTCCTTATCTAGTTGACCTTTTGCAGCTTAACCTCCCTGCCTACTGCTGGTAAAAGGTTGTCAAATAATTCCAGCTCTTGTTTGAGAACAACTTCAAAAATCCAACTCGTCCATGGAAACATCCACCAACATTATTATCCTGAAAACTGCATGATCTCCACCCTGGCGTCTTTTTAGTTACCAAATGCTCAACTATAGGGTACACACTGTCTGAGGGCCTGACCCAAACCCCACTGAAGTCAGCAATTAGCATCAGTGGAAAGTGGATCAGGCAGAAAGGACCACGGTGGAGGTTCAGCAAGCCTTGGAAAATCAGAGCATTTCAAGTATCTATTTGGGATAAGGGGAAGATTTCTCAGGAGATGTAATTTCACTTTAGTAGCACTGTTTGCATTGTTATGCTGAAGAACATGTCATTCATGTCCATTAAATATTCTAGATGGGCACAGCATCATAGAGCTCAAGTGTAAACATTTGCTCCAGATTGCAAACTAATATATGAATTGTTGCACTAGAAGCAAAAATCAAGTGTTTTAACTGGGTTAGAAGTGATGACCGCAAGATAATAAACAAACACGTTTTTTCCCTAAACTCTTGTGCATGAAATTTTAAACTTTATGGGCTTTGTGAAAATTTGGATAAGGCCACGTCTACACTACAAAATTAAGTTGACCTAACTTATGTCAGCATGCAGCCACCACAGTAATTGCACGGCTTGTGTGTGCCTACACTTTGCTCCTTATGTTGGCGGTGCCCTTCTTCACCAGAAGAGCTTGTACTGATTGTATTGTCAGGTTAGGGCATTGTACGGCAGGTCCGGAAAGCCAGTAACAATCGACATAAGCAATGCAGTATCTACAGGACACTGGAAGGATGGGTCTATATCGACACTGCATTGACCTAAATCCATCGACCTTGACTACATGCGCTTGTGGAGTTGGAGTTATTAAGTCATCATAGTGGGGCATTATGTGGGCAGGAGCGAACTATAAGTGTAGACACTTCCATAATTAGGTCGACGTAAGCTGCTTTGCATGGATCTAACCTTTTAGTGTAGACAAGACCTAAGATCGCTTTTTGACTTTTTTGACTAAGATCTATTTTTGTATTTTGACCACACACAAAAAAAAAAAAAAAAGAAAGAAAGGAATGGATAAGTTATTGCCAAAAGTAGGATAGGCTTGAAATTTGCTTTATCACTTGTGGCAAAATGGCTGATGTTGGTATGGTGGGTCCCACACTTTCCTTGGTCAGGGAGACTAGAAGGGGAGCCACCCCGTGCTCCTGCTCTTGGGGTGCGGAGGGCCCCGCTAGTGGCCCAGGAAGGTGGCAGAAGAGGGAAGCAGGGGAGGGGTCTAGATTTGCTCCTCACTCTGAGCCCCAGTCCTTCTCAGCCCCTGTGGGTTTCTTCTCCTCTTCCCCCTTGGGTAGGGTTACCCCCGGTCCTTGATGCTGGGGGAGGGAGTCTCCCTGCCCTGCTGGGGTCTCCCTTCCTCTGGTTCTCCGGTCTTTCAATTTTCAGCAACACACCTCCAAGCTCCAGTCCTCTCTCCTTTCTCGCTCCACTCTGTGTGCCTGAAGCAAGAGGTTTTTATTGGGTTCCCAACAGGGGCTTAATTGGCTACAGGTGCTCCAATTAACCTGTAGTAACCTTCCCCTAGTCTATAGGGAACCACGCCTTAATTAGCCTAGGGCTTATATATCTCCCCTCTCCCACTGCTCTCTGGCCCTGCTGTATCACACGCTGTAATAAACTAGAGGGGATTTTCTTCTGAATTCTTAGTAGCGGACATTTCAGCATTCCAGCAAAAGGAAATTAACACCAACTAAAACAGCCATTTCAGTGCATGGCCACGCGGTACCTTGATTTGTTGCTGCTGAGGCCTGATCTACACTACAGATTAGGTCAACATAAGGCAGCTTTTGTTAACTGAACTCTGTAAGCATCTACACTAAAATGTAGCTCCCACTGATGTAACTTGCCCATTATACTGACTTAATAACTTCACCTCTGTGAGAGGCATAGTGCTTAAGTCGATGTAGGTAGATCGACACAGTGTCAGTGTAGACGCTGCGTTGCTTATCTTGACTGTTGCTACCTTTCAGAAACCATCCCAAGATGCCACACACTGGCAGTTAAATCAGTGTAAGTGGTCTTAGTGAGAATGCGCACCGCAGACACAAGGAGCATAATGTGGATGTGTATAACTGATTCAATTACTGCGGTGGCTGTACATCAATGTAAACTTAGGTCAAGTTAATTCTGTAGGGTAGACTCGCCCTGAGTTAGCAAAGACTAGTTAGAATATAGGCTACATGGTGTCCTGGGGTCCTGAAGTCAATGGACAGCTGCAATGGAAAATGGATCAGGCCAATAACACACAGAGCACCATGCCAGCATGTGTTCCCAGAACTGGACTGCATACCTATTCATTCATCAATGACAAGGCCGTTAGGCAGCTGAGGAAGTAACAAAAGAACAGAAAAGACAAGCCATGTCTTCTGTTTATAAAATATACTTACTACAGTCTTAAGGTGTTACATACAGACATTTAATATTGCTAAGAGAGCCACAATCACCAAAAAAGTCTCCTCAAGGGGTACCCAGATAGACGATTCATTTAGGTGCCTAAGTATGGATTTAGGTGCCTAGCTTTATGCAATGCTGTATATAGTCATAAGGTTAAGCCTCAGGAGATCTGGGTTCTGTTCCAAGCTCCACCACAAATTATGTCTGTGATTTTGGACAAGTCTCATCTCATCACTCTGTGCCTCCATTGCTCATCTGTAAGAGGGAGCGATTTCCTTTGCTTATCTTGTGTCTTCATGGGATAAATTGATTGGCACAGGCTCTCTCTCACCTATCGCAATGGGGTCCTGATCTCTGTGGGTGCCTTTAGGTGTTACTCTAATACAAAAATTGAATGCCAATAAAACTTTTGGTCTAATGTGCATTTTAAATATTAGTTATGTTGATGGTTCATTTTATTAATTTCTATCTGAGAGTAACTACATTTTATGAGCTAATTACTTACTATTAGGCTGAGGGAAGCTTGTCTATTCATAGCTTAAAAGGATATTACTGCTACTAAAAGTAATAAAACAAAACACGAATTAAAGATCAATCAGCTCCACCAAGGTCTGAATTAATTACCGGGAAATCCTGCATTTTTCTCCAGACCAAGAGTGAATGATTCATGGTTATGTCTTGCTAAACTTAGACTAAAGTTTTGGAGGGGAATCAGTTCTTTTCTTTGTGCACATGGAGAGCCAAAGTAAGCACGAGGGTGTCAGGTAAATAATAGTAATAAATGAAGAATTATTATTTGTATTACGGTTGATTCTAGGAGCCCCTGTCACAGACTGGGACTGTACAAACGGAACAAAGAGAGACTGACCCTGGCCCAAACATCTAACAATCTGAGTATAAAACGGGAGACTGATTGATACGAGTGAGGGAATACAAGGAAACAATGAGATAATATTGGTCAACATGACCTTCAGCCGTGTTCTTTGCACTTCAGGAACTTACAACAAAAGTTGAGGGAGAAAATGTTGAGTCAGGTGTGGAATTTAGTGATTGATCAATGGGATTCAGTTAGCCACATTCGTTCTTTTCTTGTTTCTCTGCAGAACACCTAGTCTAAGAGATATTAGAGAGACAAGGTAGATGAGCTAATACCTGAAGAAGAGCTCTGTGTAGCTCAAAAGCTTGTCTCTGTCACCAGCAGAAGTTGGCCCAGTAAAAGATACTACCTCACCCATCTTGTCTCTCTAATATCCTGGGACCAACAGAGCTACAATAACACTGTACATCTAACAGATTAACGGGACTTCTCACAATGGCACAATAACATATTGGGCCATGTCCTCTGCTAGTGGGCCAGATTCTCAATGGATATTAACTGCAATCATTGGAGCTACATCAATTTACATTAGCGGAGATTCTGGCGCATTGTATTTTGCATAGATGCTTCCAATCAGCTGGTGAGAAACCTTTTGCAAGAAGTTGTTGCACTGCAATGCTGTAGATCCAAGACAAAGCAGAAAATATGTTCCTGTGGCTCACTCCTTGTTTAAATTTACATTCTGAGAGAACAAAGCTGAACTCAAAACTAAGCAGTAACAGATATGATAAAGAAAACAACCTCAGGCTGAGATTCTGAGGAATTAGCATGTACCAAAACTACTGGAAAACTGTTCTTAAAATTAAACCCAGCTCCAACCCATTGTTGACTTGCCCATTGAATGGAGCACCCCATAATGCACACAACAACCCAAAACTATCTGCAGTAATTTCTTGGCTCTTAACAAGGAAACTTTGGGAAACTGCTTTGGGAAACTTTTAAACCCTGTTCACTCAGGAAATTCTCTTGTCAAATAATGCCAAAAAAAATTTTTTAAAAAAAAGGGTGAATATTGGTTTGGATCCCAAGTGGCTTTTCAGTTTGACCATATTCATCATGTCCCTTTTTATTCACCATTTGTGAATCTTCATTTGAAGAGCTGGGAAATGACTTTTACCTGAAGCCCCATATTCCATGTGTGAACAAACATGTTCAGCACATGCTATGTTTTGTTCTCTTGTTTAAGATGTTTTGATCATCAGATTGAGGAGCAGAAACAAAACCATGCGAGGAAGGTATCAAATCGCACATCTCCAAAACATAGGACCTGGCTCGTAGAGGAGTTTAGCACCTCTCACTGACTTCTGCTGGAGTTTTGAGTGCTCAGCACTTCTGAAAAAATAATCAAGCCCATAATAAGTAGTCAAAGTCAGCAAGTTATGAGCAACCTGAACATTTATTTGCATGAAGAGCCGGTCTAATAATTATGATTAGTGAATATGTCCATAGAAAATACAGCCTGTTTATGAGAGTCATTATTGCCAACTCTAAGCTTTCAAAAATCAGGTGCCAGGCCACATACACAAAAACAAAGCCATGAGAGATTTTTTTTAAAATACAATTTTTTTGCTTTTGGATTTTTTTTAATCATTATGGTTCCATTTTCAAGATTTTCTGCAGGACTAGACGCTCTTTTTTTAACATGAAAACTGAGATTCTCATGTAATCACATGACCCCAGGAGTGGAGGGTTAAAGACAAAACATGAAATATTGCAGGACTTGCAATAAAGTAGTGAGAGTTAGAAACACTGAGATTAACAAGCAGAAACATGGGCTACATTCATGTTTTGATCCACTCTCCTTAGGAAAGCCAAGATATTACCCATCTGTATGCTCAAAATCTTAAACTACATGTCATGGTTTTAATACGGTCCTCATTGCCTGCACTAATCACTAAGGTTACTACATTCAAAAGATACCAGATGTTCTAATATTGAAATAATAATAATAGTGACTTCATGGTCCAAAGAGAGATCTTTCAAGGGAAAAAACAAAAAGTCATTATGGGCAAAGCTAGCACCAAAAGGCAACTGGGAAATGAGTAAGATGAACGCCTCATAAAAAGCCAAAATAATAATGGTAACAGTAATACTTCAGTTACATGGCATTTTTCATTTTCAAATATTTGTACAGACATGAATATACAACTATCATTATTAAATACTTTCTAAGAATCTTTTTTTAGCTGCTGTTGATCAATATACTGTACCCCAGTGGAAACCCAAATAAATTCTCATTGGACCGCTGAAACATCACCGGCTCTATAGACCTCGCTGAATGATAAGACCTCTATTTTGGATGTAGCAGCCATTGTGGTTCATCTAGGCACTGAAGGCAGGATTGAAGATACACAGTGTATATAGGGACTTCGGGAACACAATCTAATGTTGCAACTCATTTCTGGCTTGGGCAAACAGAGTTTCAAGGTTTCCTACAGCACCTCCGGTGTTCGTTTATGCTAAGATTATATAGGGGAGAACACACACGCATGCACATGGTGAAATATCAGTGATCCTGATTCTGCAACTCTTACACGGGGCTAGATTGTTCAGCTACAATCTGCCTCAAGTAAGGATTTGAGTTTGAAATGTTTTTCACAATCAAGCGTTTCTGGTACAAAAATCATGTGATTTTTCAACTTTGTTCTTTTCAATAAATATTTGGAACAAAAGTGTTTTTGAAATGTTCACAATTCCTCCACATTTTTCAACCAGCTCTGGCAGTAAGGAAATACCGCAACATGACCATACGCGTTGCATATCTGTGGCCATGTGGGATATGACAGGTCATGGACGGCTATAGAGATTGACACATTTTTCAGTAACATTGCTATGGCTTCTTTTGACCTGCCCCCTTCATTTGTTTTCAGTAGGATCAGAAGAGCCAAACTGCTGTTTTGAGCAAACTATAGCCTATATACATAGCTTGTCTGAACAAACAAAAGAAACGGGAAAACTCTGTAGAGAGGAGAAAACGCCAGGGAGTGGGGAGGTTGCAAAGTTTACGAAGTGCAGACCATGGATCAGTGGGGCAATGATTCTATAATACAGGTTCGTGATGTTCTGCAGGCCACAACACACAAAGCAAGAAGTGGTGCATGTTTTATCCATTGCTCTTCAAGATTTGGTTACTTCCAGGCACAGATACCTCACACTCCACAGGAAACCAATCACATTGCCCTGGAGAGAGTGCGGGAGAGCAATGCAGCCTTGTAAAAGCTGATCTGTCAGGGCCTTTCTTCCAATATCTGTGTCCTTGTCTTTCTAGCCAGCTAGCCTGATGGCTCTCCGGGATTTTGGAATGCTCAGGGAAACCTGCTAAGTTGCTCTTTGTCTTGCTGAAAAGTGAAGCTTTTCAGCATATTAGTTGGCTAATACGCTGCCATTGGCATAAAGCACTAAACTCGACCCCTAGAGCACAGATACAGCTGCAGCAGAAGAAAGGATCTCAGCAGCAGATGTATACATAGGCTGGCACGGCTAATAACCTGCTTAAAAGCTGGACATGAGACAGCAACCACTGCCTGTGGGGTATTTCTATTGCCTAGCTGTATAGCAAATACAATGAGCTGAATCCTCAGCTGTGCTCTGTAAGCGCTGGGGGCTGGCAGAGGACAGAGGAGGCAAACAGAGGCTGTTTCTATGGCTCCCAAATCCTGGGGCTGGATTTCTTCCTGCCCTGTCCCCCGTGTTATTTAGAGCAGCCTCGAGACTGTTGTAAACTATTTTTCTTTTTTATGGCCACTGCAAGACCTGGGGATCGATGATGGGTAGCATGTTCTGAACATGCTCCAAAATATCCTCTGGATTGATGGGCCAGGGAAGTGGTATCATGGAACCAGCAACACTGGTTCTGCACTAACTGGTGATCTCCTCACTCCAGAACAGTTCAAAGGGGCTGAATTTAGGACCAGACTCTGGCCCAGTAACTCCACCAGTGGATGGACTTAGGGCCAGATCCTCAGCTAGTGTAATTAGCATTGCTTCTTGGAAGCCAACAGGGCTACACAGATTTACACCAGCATAGGATCTGGCCCTTACTTCTAATGGAAGCCTTATACACTCCACTCTCTGCCACTCCTTTCATTCTAGCCCTACTTTGTCTCCGCTAGGCCCTTACTACTACCCCACCCTAGCTTGAGGATCATGGCTCTACCACTGTTACAGGACTAAAGATCCTAGGAGTTCGATGCTAAACCAGGGACATCATTTCAAGTGCTGTTTAGGGGAGGTTGTTTGTTTCGCTGTCTCTTCTCCTAGTACATGCTTTTTTGCCAGAAAGTGGGACTTTTATTGTGAAGTGAGCCCCATAACATATCACACAAACGGAGCAGAGTTTGGGCTCTGCCTTGTGTCTCTCCTAGCATTCCTCGCCTTGTCTGCTAAATATCAGCAACTGGGGTTTAAGCACATGGGGGCTCCCACCCAGCTCATCCTTCCCCCTAGCCTGTTCCTGCAGCGAAATCGACTCAAAGGGCCAAATATGCTCCGGCTTGTGTTTCCCCCACCTGAAATTGATTTGGACGTCAGTGCCTTTGGCCTATGGTCCCGAGTCTGTGACCTCACAAACCATTCCAATAGCAACAGACTGCAATAGCACAAAGAGAAGGTTATGGGCTCAGGGCCTAATCCAAAGCCTATTGAAGTGAATGGAAAGACTCTCACTAATGTCAAAGACATTGGATCCGGATTCGGATCCTGAGCCGTGGACATGGGACACGTGGATGTGTGCAAAGATATTATTTGCACCCCGCCCCGCACGGATCCTCAGGGCAGTTTGGTGCACCTTTGAAGGCTGTTCTGCCAGTAGCCCCCGATGCTTTGATATCTAATGATCATAGACAGGCATAGGGAAGCCCCCAGTTTCCTGGTCACATACTTTGTGATGTATGAATCTTGACATGTACTAGTGTAGCCAAAGTGGCTAGAGCATGCACTGTGGGTCAGGAGAGCTGACTTCTACACCCAGCTTGGCCGGTCCCTTGCTGTGTCTCAGTTTCTCCATCTGTAAAATGGGGATATGACACTGAACTCCTTGGAAAAACCCTCTGAGACATACTGAAGAAAAGTGCTCTGTAAGAGCCAGGTATTATTACCAACATTGAAACAGTTCTGCTATCAAATACCTGCAGTGAACTTTTTGCACATGAGCTATGCATCAGGAATTACTTGGCAAGTAATTCTAAATTACAAATGTATTTCAGAAAAGTCAGACAATTTGCAAACAGAAAAAAGAAGAGGAAATCTGATGTATGAATAATCTGTTGTGAACTATTCACCCGTTGCTATTCCTGACACATCTTTAAGAAACTAATAACTAGTACCATTGTTCAAGAAGAATGAGATTATACTACACTTCTGTGGCATGATGTGATCCTTCCTAATTGATTTTGGATGCTGACTTATAATGTACAGCAGATATCTGGGAACTGCAATAATTGTAACATGTAATCATCCTGGTCTGTTACCAAAATCAGCTATTCCTTCAGCAGTACTTGGATAACTCCCTACATAAAAGATGAATGTGTAGATGTAAGCCAAGATTTTCAAGAGAGACTGGTGAGTTTGGGCAACTCAACTTTTGAGTGCCCATCTAGGAACACCTTAAAAGAAACCCTTTGGAGTGTCTTGAAGCTGAGTGCCCAAAATCATGAGTTGCTTTTGAAAAAATTGGCTTTGTTATCACCGTCATCAGAGATTGGGGTGGAATTAAACTTTCTGATAAACACAGACGGCCTTAGGACCATCTGTTATTTTACTTCATACAACTCCTAATGCATTTTCAGTCAGGGACTGCCTGTTTGCTCTGTGTTTGTAGATTGCCTAGTATAATGTGGGCCATAACTGGAGCTCTGTAGCGCTGCTGCAATAAAAATAGATACATTACTAGTAATATATTTGCATATCATTCCGCTGGTTAAACTAATCTAGGAAATTCAGATTGGAGGCCTATTTTAAACCACTGACATCACATTTAACTTTGAATTTCCAGGCCTTTGCCACTTCTGGTGCAGTTTTGGTAGGTTTTTATTTTATTTTAAATACCAAAGCACTCGTCTTTTTTTCAAAGAGGCCAGCAAATCTCTAGAATATGGATTACTGAACGCACTTTGGAGACATGCAGGGCAGCAGCTAAACTGCCCCGAATGGGATTTAGGTGGTACGGTTTAAAAGGGGCTTAAAGCCTCCCTTTGCACTGCCCTGAACTGCCGTGCCACCACTTTCAGCACGCCAGTCCCCTTGCACCAGGCTGTAGTGAGCACAAGTGTCTGAAAAGACTGCACCACACAGGGGCATCCTGGCCAGACCCCTTTTCCTCTGACCAGGCCTCCTCGAGGAAAAAGCACCACTTGCCTTGTCTACACTTTTACATCGAGGTAGTGATCTTGTAAATAATGCACCTTCTTTCCTAGAAAAGATACATCCCCACAGCCAACAGCCATAGGGCCTCGGGATGCCCTTAGGCCTTATCCACATGGGAAAGTTGCATCCATAACTTAAGGTGTCCATGTAAACAGATATTGTTAAACCGGTTCAAACATCCGGGTGGACATTCTTATTTCAGTGTAAATGGAATGGGAATCGGTTTTCATTAAGCCGCAACTCGCACTCTGAAAGGAGTGCGCACACAGGGGGTTAAGCTATGTTGGCATGTAAGTTAAACTAGTGCAACTCAAGATTCTGGATGTGGGAAACACATGGTGAGCCCAGCAGCCAGCTAGCTGGGATCACCTTACACCTCAATCAGTGAGCAACATCAGCTGATGGGAACAGGTTGCGCTCCCTGCAACTAGCACAGGCATTGAGTAAAGGGGAAAGTCTGCCTTCATGAAGGTGCTAAGGACCCCCGTCCTTTCTTCGCTGGCGAGTCTGGATTTCATCCTCCTCAGCCTGGATCGCTTCATGAAAACTGCGCTGTGATGGATAAGCTGCAGCAAGGCAGCGGGGATCAGAGTTTAAAGAGCGCTTCAGCTGAACACTAGCTGAACTTATATGAAGAAAACGGTTGCCAAGTTAACGCCTCAAATACTCAGCTTCTGCCCAGAGGACAAATAATCAACCGAAGGATAAACTCATTGACGTGCTGACACAGCTTTAACTAGAAGAGCACTCACCGCGCGGCTGCCATATAGGGCCAGTATGAAATTCCATTGAGATTGACACTCCACAACCATGTCATTTGGTACCACTCTCCGTCTTCCTCCCCTTCCCCGGCTTTTCACTTCAAGCGACAGAACCCGCAGCAGGGCAGTGTGCTGGGTTTGCCTTCAATCTGATTTCCATTCGAGCCACCTCCTTGGAGGATTGACTCATGCTTCTTGACACAAAACACCACCGCACTGGGCTTGTGTGAGGAAATACCATCAGAGAGTTGTCTAGCTCAATATTTTTGGCAATCCTTACTCTGTGCATTACACGGGAGGTTTCTAGCCAAGATCTCTGCCTTTCTGCGGTCATTTTATAACAGTCTGACATATCCCGCTCTTAGCTCATTTGAAATGGCTAGATACAGTATAAAATGGTGCAAGGATTGTAGTAAACCTGACCTGCTTGGAATTACTTTAATGTATGAACTGTAACCACCCCTCTTCTTTCTCCCATGTTGTTACTAATTCACTTCAAAGCGACTCCAATATTGGCTACAGCAAAATAGGATTTTAGCATCAGACACAGCAGATGGGACACACAGAAGCCCTATTCTGGGAGTTCCCCAGGTTTATCAGTTACCTCTGATAGCCCTAATGCCCAGGGCTGTGAAAAAATGTTCACAGTGAAACAGGAGACCAGACAAAATTGGCCTGGGTTTGAGTTTGGTTACAAGTGGGGAAAGTCAGATGAAGTTCACGAACAGATCTTTAGTGAACCCGGGTCTAGTTTTGACCACGCCTGACCAACCATTTTCTAGCCAACTTGGACTGATCTGGTTTTGAATGGAGAAATCGTGGACAATTAATGGTTTTGATAGGAACCAAGGGGGCAAACTTAGGTGGTTTCCACTGAGTTTAGCTTTCAGGGTCTGAATTAGTTCCAAACTGAAGTTCAAGTCAAAATTCAGGCTAGCGCCTACCCATGTGGAGTTGCAAAACCACCTGTACCAAGACCACGCTCTTCAGACCTGGGACTGTAAATACAGTACAGTACAGTGCACAGTAGCACCTCCATAGTTAAGGTTGGGTTGCATTTTGCTTCACTACATTTGTGTACAACATCTAGCCCAGTGCAGCCCCCTACCTGGAGTCACAGTCTTGTTTGTACATGCCACAGAATGAGCATGCAGCAGAAGAAGCAGAGGGTGCTGTGGGGCAGGGTTGAGGTGCATTGGCGGGGCAGGGTGAGTGGCCTCCCCACAGGACAGCTGGTTCACACCTTGCTCTATTGAACAGTGAGCAAATTCACTCCGAAAGCTAAGAGGGAAGGGGAGCGGGAGTGAAGTCAGGCTCCTCTAGTCAGCACGAAGAAAAGTTTTCACAGCCAGAAGTTGTTCTTCCGAGTGACCTAAAAGCTCTCCTCACTTTCCTCTAAAAACCTCTTTATTTTGATGGGCAAAGGCTTAGGAATAATGAGAGAACAGTGGCGTAAATGCCCTCAATAATAACTTCCTCATACAGCTCCTTTGCCAGAGGATACCTAATAAAGCTTATTTTGTTGGTATGGCACCCACAGTAATACATGGCCCGGATCTTTCTCCTGCTCTCAGCTGAATGAGAAAAAAGTCAACAATTATTTTGTTAAGAGAGAAGCTATTTTATTTGAGATGCTTTAGGACCAGATTGCAACTGGTCCTTGTGCCAGTCCACATAACGGAAAAGTTGTCCAGTGGTTAGGCGAGCAAGCCTGGAATTTGGGAGACCTGGGTTCATTCCCTCCTCTGCCACAGACTTCCTGTGGGATTGTGGGTAATTCACTCTGTGCCTTAATTCCCCATCTGTAAAATGGGACAGTAGTACTTCCCTACCTCACGCAGGCTTGGGGAAGATAAAAGACTGAGACGCTCCAATACTATGGTAACGGGGAATTGGGAGGAAGCAGAAGACATTGCAAGGAGCTATATCCTCTGGTTACACACACATGTCCCTAGGCTCATGGGAGCACAGAGATTGCTATATCCAGGCATAGTCTTGGGCAGATGGTACCCACACAGGCTGAAGCCACCAGTCCAAAGGGTGTTGCTGCCCATCTACTGCATTGCACTCGGCTGCTCAGGGACTCCCTCAGGGGGCCGCACTGCTCCATATTGCCGCTGACTCACAGTCGATCCTTGCAAGCTAGTTGTTAGAAACAGCAGAAAGGGGCATTTTCCACACAGGTACTTATGCAAAAATGTTGGCCAACATTAGTGATCTCTTTTGACACGTTCCCAGCACATGCTTGTTGTGCAATTGGATTTCTGTAAAATCTACTCTTATTCTGTATGTTTCCCTGTTTTGTATTAGGCCTCGGACACAGTGCTTATAAGGCTGCAAGTGTGAAGGGAATTCATGAAGCGTGGCCCTAGAAGGCAGGTTACCAAAGCCTGCCTCTTACTGATAGCTCTCCTTAGAAACAATAAGAGGAGTGAATTGCAGATATTGTCTCACCTTGAGACCTCCCTTTTACTAAAGTTTCTAACAAGCCAGAGCCTGCACGGCTGTGGTGTCTACCTTTGGACATCCTTCAAAGGATGCGTCATAAAAGTGTGCACTAGAGAAGTGTCTGTGACGGAGCCAATTGGGTTAGGACGGAGCTACCAGTTCTTTTACATGAAGTGGTTAATTTCTGTTGTGTTGTTCTGTGTGTTCTGAATTATTTAAAGAGCCAGGTATTCCCCACGATTCTCCTTAATTTGCAAGCACATCCGATCGGGGCACACAAATACCATTCTGCACACGAACAGGTCGATTTTGTAGGTGTCTCATGATGCCCTCAATTTTGTGGGTGCATTTAAGGTGGCTGCCTGAAAATGTGGCCAACTGTACCCGAGGTGTCTTATGAAAGCATCCCTCAACTATCCAAATTATCAAGGCAATGTTCTCGGTAGAGCAGTGCTTATGAAAAGGAATTGATAGAGTCGCTTTCAGCATGTTACATAAATGACCCAATAGATAGATGGCTCCTGTGCATTTTCAGAGGCGTTAGCAGCATCATTTTCTAGATGTAGAAATTCAGCGGCCCCAATAACTTGCTTATTAAATCATCCTTGTTGTTGTATCCTCCACCCCAAATGACTATGGGCCAGGACTATAAATCCAGAGGGAAGATCCCCAGCCATGGTGCTGTTGGTCTGGTGCATGCTGAAGTAGTCATATTTGGTGTGGGCACCCACATGAAGAAATCTCACTATGGTAGGTACAGTTTATTCCATAGAAGGAAGAAGATATTGGTGAGAGTCTGAGTGAAGTAAGAGACCGAGGAGGTATTTATTTTGGATGATATTAGCAAACAGAGCAAGTAGCAGGGCATTTTGCCACAATGATGTTACTGAGCCATCTGATTCAGTGCAGTAATCTGTGGCTAAGACTTCTTATTATGTGACACTATCCCTTATGCTGTAATCTTGTCTATTACCATAGCTGATGCTTTACCAATTCCGGGTGAAAACTGCTGTGGGGTACTGGGAGCCAGCGCACAGCCATTTGCACCACTCCAGTCCAACACTGGCGCCGCATGGGGTGGCCTTGGGTGAAGCAGCCATGCAATGGCGTCTGGGCAACCTCAATTGCTTTGCAAAGGGTGTCCCCTGTTAGCCCCACGTTGGCTAGAATGAAGGTCAGCAATAGGGTGGGTCTGGGGCAGATCTGGGCAGGTAGCGTGGGATCCATACTGTGTGGATCCTGTTGTCCCACGTGCCCCATTGCTGGCATGCAGGGGGAGGCTGCTGCCACCAGACCAGTCCCCAGGCTGGAATGGCAGGGGCTGCATAGCACCTTTCCATCCTATCCCCATAGTGGGGAGGATGGATTCCACCTTCTCAGTCTAACGGCACTTGATGCACCTAGAACCCGGCTGCTTGAGCTTTGAGGGTGAACTTAGGTTTGATGCAGAGAAAACAATCATCAACATGATCAGAAAAGGATGCTGAGTCAGTAGAGCCTCCTTCCGCTCCCACAGAAGCTAATGGCAAAACTCCCCTTGACTTCAACGGAAGCAGGATAAAGCTCTTGTGGAATTATTTATTTCCAGTAAACGCCATGTTTCTTTACGGCTGGTCATTGGGGTTCTCCAGTGTAAGGGTCCCATTCCTAGGATGCGGGGTGCTCTACAAATGATGAACTAGATGAAATAAATCAATAATAAAGCAAGATACAGCTTCACTTAACAAGCAAACCAGGCTAATTTAAAACAAAGTCAGATACAATGCAATATAAAAAGGGACAAGGTTACTTGTGTTCTGTTAATATCCAGTTCCATCAGTCACTGGAAATATTGGTTAATGCTGCTGGTGTAGTGCTCCATGTCAGTTGTGGGGCATGTGTGGGCAATGGGATCCATACAGAAGCATAGGGGGAGAGTTTAAATCCTAATTATGCCGAAGGCCAGGTCTACACTGGGGCGGGGGTCAACCTAAGATATGCAACTTCAGCTGCTTGAATAGCATAGCTGAAGTTGAAGTATCTTAGGTTGACTTAACTGGACTTCCTCACAGAGGTGAGTTGATCGCTGCCACTCCTCCGTCGACTCTGCTTCCGCCTCTCGCAGCGGTGGAGTTCTGGAATCGACAGGGAGAGCGCTCAGGGATCAATTTATTGTGTCTCACTAGACACGATAAATCGATCCCCGATAGATCGATCACTGCCCGCCAATCCAGCGGGTACTGTAGATGTGGCCTAAGAAAGTTGGCAGAGACACTATGGAGTGCTTCATCCAGTCAAGGTTTTTTTAAAAAATGCGGTCACCATTCATATTGAGGTTACATTTATAAGAACAGTTTATAAAGGGCTAACTCATGATTACTAGATTTTTAAGCATGTTACAGACATTTGCATGCGTTATTGATGGTTATAAGCAACCAGCAATAGACTCTCATCTACTGGAGTCTAGAATCACCTGTAATAATTGAGTAGCCACTTATTAATCATGTAGTAACTCTTTAAAATTACATGGATAAAAATATATAAAGTGTGACCAAAAATCCTTTAATTCGTGTAAGCAAAAAGGAGATAAGGAATGCTAGGGGTGAGTGTGATGATCAGAATTTGCATGCACACACACTGCCAACGACAATTTTAAGAAGGGCTTGGCAATGCATTGCCTTCAACAAAAGGAATGAGTTCCAGTGTGGCCTGGGACATAAGTAACAATGAGCTCATTTTCCTCGTAAGTGCCTTGATATTGATGGATGATTTTTTAAATAGAATTGTTTCTTTTTAACTGCTCTGGTCTCGTGTTATACAAATGTTGGCACAAGCACCATTTACATTTAAAGATTTGCACTAAGGGCTTAATCCTCTGCTCATGGAATTCGGTGGCAAAGTTCCCACTGATTTTAATACTGCAGGATGTTGGCCTAAAATCTGGCCCTGATTTTCAAGGACTGCTAAGCCTTCAGTTCCTCCAACTGAATTCAAGAGACGTTGCTGACGTTCAGCACCTCGAAAATCAGGTCTCTTCCAACTCTTCCCAAGGTTTCATATCTGAAGCTTAAAAAAAAATTCACTCACAAATCATGATACTCATTGCAGTGAGAGCATGAAACTACAGTCACTAATCCCTTGCTTCCCTCCACATTCCCACTGCCCCAAGTTTCCCTCTATGTGATTTTGACACTGATCTCATTAAATTGTATACCAAGTCTAAAACGGTTTATGCCAGATTTATCCTGGAGAGGGTTTTTGTAGCCACGTCTTTTCGTACGGATTAGACTGCCGATGTATTCTTCGGCTCCAACTCTGGATGTGCCAAACTGTATTGCTGGCAACAGAATGCCATGTGCGCTGAATTCTGGCAATAAGGGGTTAAGTTGAGTGACGAATGTGCAGCTATACTGCTAGGTAAGGGCCAGTCCTCTATGTACTGAACCACTGCAAAATGCCACCTCGTGCCTCACCAGGTGGGGGAACCTGATGGGGCCCATGGTGAAAGGGGACAGTCCCAGCAGAAAGGGAGGGGGACAGTTCCTGAGGGACACCAGATAGCTCCTCTCCCCACCGCTGGGAGTTTCTGGCACCCATTAGCCAGCTGGGGGTGAGGGTTGCTCAGCATTCTCCATCTCCCAAGGTTTAGCCTGGAGCAGGGGCTATTTGGAGACTCTTTGGGCTTCATTCCAGCAGCCTCACCCTACCCCCTGTGACAAAGCTCCAAGTTTGTACTTGTGGGTCCTGCGCTTCCTGGCAGATTTAGGGGCCTCAGAAACTCATCTACGTCCCAGAGTGACCTCCCTTTCTCAGTATAATTGGCAAGATTCACCACCTAGTGAGTTACCTTCATCATAGACCAGTATGGAAGGTGGAAAAAATGGGGGAGCCCGGGCCCGCCCTCTACTCCGGACTCCAGCCCAGGGACCCTAATAGTATCAGCTAAGATGGCTGACCTTTTATCCACAAAACACAATACAATTCCCTGGGCTACTTCCCCACAGCAGTCCCCGCTTCTTCAAACTCCACTTCACCCTTACCTCAGGGCCTCCTTTCTTCAGTATGATATGTTGTCCCACACTCAGTCTCACCAACAGCATAACTTCCTTCCACAGCTCCTGACACCCACAGCCCACCTGACTAACTGGGAGGTTTTTAACTGGTTTCAGCCAGTCCCTGATTGGCTTCAGGTGTCCCAATCAGGCTAGCTGTTTCTACTCCTTTCTAGAAGGATCTTAATTGGCCCCTTAATTGTCTTGATTGGCCTGGAGTAGCCTTTGTTTGGCTATCCAGGGAACAGGGACCTGCACATCCTGAGGCTGATATACCTGCCTTCCAGCACTCTCCTATACCCTTCTGGTCTAACTCCGTCACACCCCTTGGAACTAGGGCTGGGAGTCCGGCCTGACAGATGCTGTCCAGTGTAGCCAGTCGCCTGTTAAGAGGTCAGTAAAGAATTTTTTCAATAAGGAGAGCACTAAAGAGTTTTTCCACCTTCCTCACAGTGCTTTCAAGCCCCAGTGGGTTAAGCTGGAATGCACGAAGAACCTGACCGAGGCTCTTCAGTAAAGTCGTTAATCCATTGCAACCACAGCCAGTTTCCCACATGGTTCAAAGGAAATATAATGAACGGCTGTGACATTACACTTCATATTCTTCATAGAAATATGGTTATGATATTAATATGGCATAACTAAGATCTACTTTATGGAAGATGGCTCATGTATGATATCATTGGAAACGTTATGATCTACTTAATGTGATTATCCAACTAATATGCCTGTTTCGTTTCTGTATGTGAAGTTAGGACTATTGACTTTGTAACAATTACAGTTGTGTATTTTGGAGATGGTTTCAGAGAACTTCCAGAGAACTTCCTTACAAGTGGGGCCCCGCTGCAGTTGCCTCTTTCAACCCCACCAACAGCTGCCTGGGCTTTGGTCAACCCCACAATCCAGTGCAGGCCCACTCTCCTACAAGGGCTCTGGTCGGCAGAGCATTCAAGCAGTTCCTTTCCCTGAACCAGCCTTTTTGCCCATCCACCCTTGCCAGAGCCATTGTCTGCTCTCTTCTCTAGTCAGCCTCAACTGCTTGGCTCTTCACCTCTTAAGGCCAAATCCACAAGCAGAGGTAGCAGGCTGGGGCTAACTGAACAGGGCTGGCTGGCCCTTAGAGAGGCAGGCCAGGCCAGCCCATAATTACAGGCTGCCTGTTCTGTCTCTGTTAGTATTGGAGGGATTGTCAACACTATGAGTGAGAGTAGATTTCACCCCCATCACAAAAAGGCCCGAGCCAGCCACGGGCATTGTACTCCTCCCTAACGTCCAGCTCCAGTCAGCCCTGAGCTGCTACAGCTACGCAGATGACAATGAGTTCTGTGTGTTCTGGCGATTGGCTCTACAGATGGCACGCAGCCTGCGACTTTATCGACTTCCCCGATGTCAAGCAATTCCTCATGTCAAATGGCCAGACAGAACAGCTGTGAAGCATTTGCCTCTTGCTGCTCTGTATCTGCTCTTATCCAGCGTGGGGTGTTGGTGTCATTTCTGCAGCTCGATGGGATTAGAACCAGTCGTAGCCATTTTTTTGGCCGGACTCCAATATGACACTAAGTGCACGTGCATTCATGTCTTGAGGGAGGGCGGTGGACAACCTAGGCTCCTGTGAGCTTCAAAGTGCTGATTCAGGAGTCCACAAGCTTAACAAAAGTTTGTGTTATCGAAGGCTGGCTGGCTGGCAGCCGAAACGAATCCAAGGGAGGATGAGCTGTCTCAGCGTTGACTTTATAAGGAGATGTCGGAAGGGTTCAGTCTGGAATGCTGGGCTGCTTTTCAGAACTGCTAGGCTAGGAGTATTACCAGCTTTGTTTTTGTGGTATTCACACTCCAAACTCTTCCCCCCCGCTAAGGAAGCTGCCCCCTCAACACTTGCCATGTGCTGCAAACCCCTCTGGGGATGCACATTTCCATGGGTAACAGTGTAGGAGAAATAATGTAATCAGCCGAGTGAGATCACTGTCATCTTCTGGAAACCGCCCCCCCGCAGAACTGTGTTTCCATTACTGCATGCAAGGGGCTTTCACGCTGGCTTCTGTAGGAGCTTCCTTCTCCTCAGACACTGTGCCAAAGGCAGTGTGCATGCTCCATTCCAGACTGGGGCCACAGTGCAAATAATACCCACCCCGGGGATATGTGTGTGGAAGGGTGGGGGGAAAGACTGTTTCAGACACCCACAGAATAGGAGGGACTCTCGCTCCAGTTCTGATGTTTGAGACGATGGGCAGACAGGCAGACTGCTAACAGGAGGTGGCACAAATGCCTATAGTATAAATCCTGGAGGCCTGCCCTCAAGTGTGAATAACCTGAGCTGAGCACATGACCTGAAGGGGAATAGAGGTTTGGCCCTTACTTGTACTGGCAATAACTACACCCCACAGGGCTGCTATCTGGCCAGGGAATGCTCCCCACCCACCCCTGATGTGTCCCCGATACCCCTCTTGCCAGGAGGGTAGCATAATGGCTATACTGGCAGTTTGCCGTCCAGGAACCCCACATGTGTGTGCAGGGAACCCCCACCTATGGCAGCTTTACAGGAGTGGCACAAACAACTGGGGCTGAAGAGCTGGCTTGATCTCCTCCAGATAAAGCCTGTGATGTTTCCAGGTCATTTCCATCCTTTGTAATAAAAATGTTAAGCTCTGTGGATGTTGTTTCCAAGAAGTCCCTTTGGTCTGAATCCTAGAACATCTCTCTCCTCTCCCCTGCCCAGCTTTCCAACATGTTTACCATGTGAAGAAAGATGAAGGGGTGGGGATGGGAGAGAAGGATTTGTCTGCGGTAGCTGCATTGGGCAATAGGGAAGAGGGTCCCGGCACGATGCCACGTCAGGTTATGTAATGGCCTCTAAAGCAGGGCTTGAGACATTGCTTGAAAAGCACGGGATAGAATTTCACACAATATGAAGCACATGGAGAGCAAATAAAGCTGCTTATGCCATTTTTTTCCTATGGGAACTCTCCAAATGTTCCAAAAGAATGAAAATGTTTCTTCCACCCCCTCCGTCTCTGATTTTTAAGAGGCACAGAGGGCTTGGGATAGAGGAACAATTGCAACCCTGGAACCTTTATCTGCATTGCAACTACCTGCTCTGCGAGTCCCGCAGAGAGGGCTACCAGCCAGGGCTTCTCTGAGGGGAACGTTCCTAGGGATATGAGGGTTGTTCAGTCTCCAGGGCCAGTCATGGTCTCTGCTAAGACTGCCAAAAGCAGGCAGCTCATGAGAGCTGTTTGTTGTGTTGTGGTAGCATGCAGACGTTCCAGTCCAAGATCAGTGCTATCGTGCAAGACACTGGGCGTACTGGAGCTGGTTGGAAAATGTTTTAATTTTCTGTGAGAAAGTTAAAAAGCCTCAAAATTTCATTTTTACAGGAAATGGCCAAGTTTGATAACCATTTTTTTTCAGTGTTTGAGAAGCCCTCAAAAGCTAGATTTTGGTTTTCCCAAAAACATTTTTGCTTCTCTGCTACAACCTTCCCTCCCCTCAAGTACGTACTAATTGGAATTGCCTCATGAACATTTCCATTTTGCTGAAAAGCCATTTTTCATCAAGAAGGGTTTTGATTAAACATTTTTGGCCAGCTCTTCTGGGTGCACCTATAAAGAAGAGAGCCTCCGTTCCACCGAGCGCCAGAGATGACCGGTGGATATAACATGCAGATGGGAGAAGGCAAAAAGGAACCACCAGATAACAGTGAGACTATTTAGATTAGTGCAATGAACAGAGGTCACCCATCCAGTAGGAGCTGATCTGTGACCAAGAACTCATTTCATATAAACCAATGAATAGCTGTTTGGTGGCAACGACCAACCTGAGCATGGGGTCAATGGGTCGCTCTCCCAATCCTTTCCAAGTGCACCAACAAAGATACAAATGACTCTTATGGACTCCTATATCCCTCCTCAGCTGAAGGTGGGATGGGCCCTCTTGTTGTACTAAGGATGTCTGGGGGAGAACATGCATCCCCATATCCGTGCCTGAAGAACATGGATCATATCCCTTCCCCTGCATAGTTCCCCAACACAAAGCCAAATCATGGGGTTGGGCTCAAAATAGATGATTTCCCCTTTAGTACAAGAACCAGTTGCCAGATTTTTTTTCCCCTTTTAAAAGTAAAGACCAAGTTCCATCCACAGGGCTCATGGAGAAGGGATTTTAATTTAAGAAATGCACCAGTACTTTGAGTGTAACCGGTGGTCATTATATTTTTTTCACAGAACCTCATGCTGTTATTGCAAGCCATCACACGACGGTCATACAAAGTATGTGCACATTTCATTTACTTGGTGGGGTTTTTAGAATCCAAGTGTAATCAACTCACATAGGTTAATTGGAACTGGCAGGTAGGGGCTAGAGTTTAAGAAGATTCTGATACGTCTCGGGCTTGTAGCACAAGAAAAACATCACAAAGTGATTTAAAAAAGAAATCAGAAGTTTGCACTGGGGAAATCTGGCCCAAACTGGTGATGTTTCATTGTGGATCTGTGACTGTTTACACTGCTGAGGATCTAAAACTACATGTTTACCCACAAAGCTGCAACATGGGTTTGCAACCAGTCTGTGCATTAGAGTCCAGGCCAATCTATAGTTTCCAATGATCTTCACACATCTGTGAAACAGTCCTACAGACACGGTGCTCGGGAAGGATTCTGGTTTCAGGGAGCCAGCTGCAGCAGGGTCTCTCTCCTAGCCACACACCAGGCACAGCTGATCTTGGCAGTGGCTGCCTGATTGGTGGAGCAAACTGCCCCTTCCCTGGTCATGGACCTGACGAGGTTTCCAGAGGCAGATGGTGATTTCAGGTGACAGACATCTAAAAAGGAGCCTGGTTTGTCAGAAAAGCCAAGCACCCGCCCTCTTAAAAACAAGACAGAACCACCCACCCACAACAGGCCTTTTCTAATGAAGTCACAAGTTGGAAGCCCCCCCAAAATATCACTAATTATATTTGAAAATCTTGGCCAGGCCTTTTACAATCTGTCAGCTTCCAGAACCCCCTGAGGAAAGCAACAATAAATCAAATGCTTCTTTCCAAGATGCCAAAAACTTTCAGGAAGTCTGAACTGGAATCTAGATCCCAGCTTCGTAGCTTGGTCCCTTCTTTACTCGTTTTAAGGCAGATTCAGCCCTAGAGAAGCTGTGTGTGATCGAATGGGCCAATTCTGTGGTTTAGTGGAAACCTACAAACTTCTGTTCCCAGCTCTTTCTCATGCCTCTGCAGGCCCAGTTCTCCTCTCACATACACGGGCGTTACATCGGGTCCTGCCATCAATTACAGTGGAGCTACTCCCAATTTATGCTAGTAGCCGTGAGAAGAAAAGCTGCAATTTCCAAACTAATTCCCATTCATTGTCATAGGGACTGGGAATCCACATTCTTTTGGCCACATGCCAAAAATCTCAGCCAGAAGCCCTAGGATTTGTTTTGTCTGCCTGTAAAATGAGGGAGAACATTTGCCTTGCAGGGAGTGTTGCGAGTATGGCTTGTGGGAGTTGCTAGATGGGGATAAAGCCCAAGGGATTTTCCTTGCTGGTACTACTGTGCTCAGTCCTCTCCCCGTGAGCTCGCAGAAGCTGTCTGCCCCAGTATAACATCTCTGGGAGAACACGCTGCCCCTCTACTACTACAATGCAGACTTAGCCGCCATCTTGGGGCACTTGTATGATGCTTTGAGCATGACATGCTAGATCAGTGGTCTTCAAACTGGGGTGCGCGCACCCCCGGGGGTGCGCGAGACCACTCCTGGGGGTGCGCAGCCCGAGTAGCTGGAGGAGCCGGGCAGCTTCTCTGCAAGCGCCGCAGTGGCCCTGGCGGCAGGAGGAGCAGCTGGAAACCCAGGAGGTTTCTAATAAGGCAGGAGGAGCCGGGCCGCCCCAGCAGCTCCTCTGCAAGAGCCGTGGCAGCCCTGGGGGCCGGGAGCCGTGGCTGAGATCCAGGAGCTGCGGGCTGCGGCTGAGACCCAGGAGCCAGGCAGCACGGCTGAGACCCAGCCCCGGGAGCCAGGTGCCACGCGCTGCGGCTGCAGCCCCAGCCAGAAGAGCCACGTGCCGCGGCTGCAGCCCCGGGAGCCGCGTGCTGTGGCTGGGAGCCAGGAGCTGCACGCTGCGGCTGAGACCCGGCTCCAGGAGCCAGGCGCCATGTGCCACGGCTGACACCCAGGCCCGGGAGCCAGGCACCGCGGCTGAGGCCCGGCCTCAAGAGCTCAGTGCCATGGCAGAGATGGGCCTTAGGAGCCGGGTGCCGCAGCGGGGACCGGCCCCAGGTGGGCAGTTAGGGGACAAGGAGGGGGCCAGTTGGGGGGGGAAGTGGGAGGGAGTGGATGGATGGGGCGGGGCTTCCCCCGTGGGGGTGCCTGCTCAAAAAAATTTCAACTAGGGGGTGCACAGTCAAAAAAGTTTGGAGACCCCTGTGCTAGATGACCTGTCTGAATCCCCCTGTCTCCTTACAAGGGAGGTACAAAACTTGGGGGGAGGGATAGCTCAGTGGTTTGAGCATCAGCCTCCTAAACCCAGTGTTTGAGTTCAATCCTTGAAGAGGCCATTTAGGGACCAGGGGTATAAAACTGTCAGGGACAGTGGGATTGGTCCTACTCTGAGCAGGGGGTTGGATTAGATCTCATGAGGTCCCTTCCAACCTTGATATTCTATAATTAGAAGTATTTAAAGAGTCATTTGCAACTGCTGCTAGAGCAACACTAGCCCCTAATTAATGTGTGTGGGATGATCACCTCATCATCCCTCTGTACCCCACCTTTTATTTCACTAGGGATCAGACCCTGCAGAACTTCTTATTGACTGCAGAGGTAAGTAGCACAACTAGGCCTCTCACAGTAGTAGGCACTAGGAACGTAACCCGAATGTGTTCATAGTATCCAAGCCAGAAGGGATCACTGTGATCATCTAGACTGACCTCCTGTAGAACACAAGCCAAAGACCTGCCCCAAAATGATTCCTAGAGCAGATCTTTTAGGGAAAAAAACATCCAAACTTGATTTAAAAATTGTCAGTGATGGAGAATCCACCGCAACCCTTGATAAGCTGCTCCAAGTGCTTTCCTGAACAGGAAGACTGGGCTCAGTACTTCTGGCCTGATTCAATTCCCACTAAAGTCAGCAGGAAGACTGCAAATCTGTTCATTTGCACAGCTATCCAGTGCACGTTAGGGGTTATCAGGTAGTTGCACCCCTGTAAATTCCCAGTGTAGACGCGCTGTGCTACTGTAACACTGTTTGTGCTTATTACAGCGCGTCAAACATTTCTGATGGAAGAGGGAACTGAAACATTCCATGGGAACATGTTAATTCTGGTATCTTGCCAGCTCATGCACCTGTCTCTCCAGGTTCCTCCACAGCCCATATAGGAGGGGCTCTCTAGGTTTCCAGCCTGCTCAGCCTGAAGAGTTTCAAAACGTTCCTACTTGGTTGCTCCAAACTGAATTTATTTTTTTTGAAAGCACTCCTCCAGCAAAACATTTCACACGTCCCGCTTGGTGTTCCAATTCGGCACTACAACCCTAGTGTAGGCAAGGCCTGACTCTCATAAGCAGGAGCTTCATCAGGCTCTGGGTGTGTAGGCAGTGAAGCAAAGAACTTGGTCTTTAAACTTCCTGCACAGCACTATACACACCTATGGGTCACACTGTAGAGTACTGGATCATTTACAAGTGGTTAATAGATGAGGAATAAATGGTATAAGCATGTCACATGCTGAGAACTATGTGCTATAGATGGTGGTAAGCAACCTACTGCCCGGTAGGAAACTAAGAATTTATTAAAACATTGATCAGTTATCTATTAACAGTTTGCAAACTGCTTATAAATGGAACCTTAGTATAAAGTGTGGCCAATAAATGTTATAGAACAAGGAGCCACATGGTGATTAAATTCCTTTCCATTCAAGGACATGACCTGTACTTCCTGTAAGAGTGTTTCACCTACAGAGCGGGGTCCAAAGCAAGAAGTCAGGCTACCGTTCCAAATCTGCATCCAGAATCAAGCTTCCCTGAAGTCTGTCGTGGAATTGGATCCAGGATTCTACGATGTGCCAATCCCTAGAGTGTCTGTTCAGACTGTTACACAGAAGCCGGTGCATTCTTTGGATCGGTTCGTAGATGTTTCAGTCTAGTCTGAGGACGTGCTTGTTTGCACAGACATCCAATGAGACTTACTCACAAGTTACTCACCAACCGCTCACTGATGGGTGATGAGTTCAAACCCTATTCTGAAACCTAACCTAGTCTGAAACAGCTGTAATGGATCTTGAGTGAAAAAGCTGGGTTGGAGTCAAGATCTTGTACCCTGTGGTTTGCCTTAAAAAGCAACATCAGCTGGAAGGAATTTCCCCCAGCTGAAAGATGAGAAAATAGTTATTACTATGGAATGCTCAGGATACCTTTTTAATGCCAGAGTAAAAGACAAATTGTTCTTTCAGAGCTAGTACAAGAGGGAATCCTCTTTTGCTGTCATCTGTTGTGTCCGTGGTTAGCCGGGCCTCCAATTCAGCAAGCCATCCAGATCCAGGTTGTATATCAAGCAGCCAAGTTGTCCCATGGACGGATACATGAGACTACTCAAAGTTAAGCCTGTGCTTTAGCGTCTGGGGGAATCAGGGCTGAAATGAATACAGTAGCCTCAGGCAGTCATCTAGAAATGTGTCTCTGTAGGAGTAAGTTGCTAAAATACTAGGAGACAATAGTAATTTGATATATCCCACCTAGTGGACACTGTTTCTCCTAAGAATAAAGGGTGAAGAGACACTAATGGGATCTTCTACTGTATATACTGAGCCAAGTTTTAAAAATGGCCTCCAGCACTGGGCATGCATTATTATACACAAACAAGCATGCATTCAAAAGCCTGATTTTGCACATTTAAATGGGAATTGCACGCACAGTTTGGGTAGCTGTCCCACTTTTGTGTGTGCACACAAACCTTTCTGCCTAAATAAATATTGCAGAACAACATGGTGTCTGAAAACCCACACCTTTTGAAAGTGTTGGGATTAGAACTGGAACTTTGCAGCTAGCCCTTGAGCACTGAAATGGATTGAACCAAACCCCCAGATCTGAACAGCCCCAAACACTGGAAAAAATCTCAGCCCAGATTCAGATCAAGCCCATATCTACCAAACGTTTACTCATCAAACCCAAGTTCAAAACTGAAGCCTAGATTGAGGCTCTTTGGAAATTTTGACCCACTGGGCTAAATTCATGCCTCTTACTTTAACTCCTTTGAAGTCAAGAGAGATGGATTTAGTCTATTGTGCCTAGCAGATTGCTGTTGTTCCTCCTCTCTTTCTCCCCCTTCCCAAACTTTTCCTTCAATCCAAAAGTCCAACATACTTAAGTTAAAAAGTGATCCAAAATACAGTATCCCTTCTAAAAGAGAGGATTTTAAATATTTGTTCGCCCCTGCATGGATTCCATTTCCTGCTACAGGCAAGTGTACTCTGAGTTTCTATCACTGAAGAAGTTATTGTAAACTTTGGAGAGTTTCCTATGCCCAAGATACATCTCTCAGGGGGAATCTGGAAAAGTCACTGTGTAAATTTACAGTGAGTGCCTCAGACCCAATGTAATATGTATAGTGTCCCTCATCCTCATATCCCTTCTGGCCTGCTATTTTTCTGCTAACATATGAAAAGCTTTTTTCAGTGCTAACGGGTGTAACATGCCCTTTGAAGGAAATTACAGTGGATCTGTAGAGTTTGTTGTGGCTGCTAGGGAACCTTGGAGCAGCACTAATTCAAAGGAGAACTCACGAATTTTCTTCTCAGAAAAAGCCCCTGGTAACATAATGAAACCAAAAGAAATATGACAGCTATGCATTCACAGGGTGCCATATCTTGATTCCATAGAAACCAATGGCAAAACTCCCACTGACTGTAACTGGAATACGATTTGAACCCAAGAGAAAAGAATTACTAGGTGCTTTCCATTCATGCTACATATAAATGATCATCATTACATTAGATCTAACAGAGATTCAAAAATATTTTCCCATGGTGCACCCCTGCACAAAATCAGCATTGCTCTTTTCATCTCTAGATCTCAGAGCGCTTTACAAAGCAGGTCAGTATCACTGTTCCCATTTCACTCTGACACAGAGGGGAAGCGTCTTGCCCACGGTCATCCAGCAGCTTAGTGGCAGAGCTGGGAATATTACAGGAGTCCCTCTTCAGCGACCTATTGACTATTGACTAAGGGTGCTTGTTCAGTATCAACAACATAAATGGTCGCTCAGAGCCCACTTGAAGAGAAGCCTTAGAACATGACCTGACAATGACCATGTTCTGACCACTATGCAAAGCCAGTGCTAAAGCTGGGGAACACAAAATGTGAACATAAAGCTGAATTCCACCAGAGATCCTCTGACATGGGCCTCAACTATCACGAGAGAACACACAGGGCAGAGGCAGTCCCGGATCTTCTAGATTTTTAGCCATTAGCCGCAGCACGTTGAGCTGCAAACAGACAACACACGTGCTCTGCACTGGCTATCTGTTATCAGTGACTCTTTCCACTCCAAAAGCAGGAGGCTACATTCTGCCCGAGCTGATGCCCCAGCTGATGCCTCTGGAAACTCATCAACATAAGAACACAAGAAGGGCCGTACTGGGTCAGACCAAAGGTCCATCTAGCCCAGTATCCCGTCTACCGACAGTGGCCAATGCCAGGTGCCCCGGAGTGAGTGAACCTACAGCTAAAGATCAAGTGATCTCTCTCCAGCCATCCATCACCCCCCTCTGACAAACAGAGGCTAGGGACACCATTCCTTACCCAGCCTGGCTAATAGCCATTAATGGACTTAACCTCCACGAATTTATCCAGTTCTCTTTTAAACCCTGTTATAGTCCTAGCCTTCACAGCCTCCTCAGGCAACGAGTTCCACAGGTTGACTGTGTGCTGTGTGAAGAAGAACTTCCTTTTATTTGTTTCAAACCTGCTGCCCACTAATTTCAATGGGTGGCCTCTAGTTCAGCTATTATGGGAACAAGTAAATAACTTTTCCTTATTCACTTTATCCATGCCACTCATAATTTTATATACCTCTATCATATCCTTCCTTAGTCTCCTCTTTTCCAAGCTAAAAAGTCCCAGCCTCTTTAATCTCTCCTCATCTGGGACCTGTTCCAATCCCCTAATCATTTTAGTTGCCCTTCTTTGAACCTTTTCTAATGCCAGTATATCCTTTTTGAGATGAGGAGACCACATTTGTACACAGTATTCAAAATGTGGGTGCACCATGGATTTGTATAAGGGCAATAAGATATTCTCCGTCTTATTTTCTATCCCTTTGTTAATGATTCCTAACATCCTGTTTGCTTTTTTGACCGCCACTGCACACTGCATGGACATCTTCAGAGAACTATCCACGATGACTCCAAGATCTTTTTCCTGAATAGTTGTAGCTAAATTAGCCCTATTGTACGTATAGTTGGGGTTATTTTTTCCAAAGTGCATTACTTTACATTTATCCACATTAAATTTCATTTGCCATTTTGTTGCCCAATCACTTAGTTTTGTGAGATCCTTTTGAAGTTCTTCACAGTCTGCTTAGGTCTTAACTATTTTGAGCAGTTTAGTATCATCTGCAAACTTTGCCACCTCACTGTTTACCCCTTCCTCCAAATTATTGATGAATAAGTTGAATAGGATTGGTCCTAGGACTGACCCTTAGGGAACACCACTAGTTACCCCTCTCCATTCTGAAAATTTACCATTTATTCCTACCCTTTGTTCCCTGTCTTTTAACCAGTTCTCAATCCATGAAAGGATCTTCCCTCTTATCCCATGGCAACTTAATTTACGTAAGAGCCTTTGGTGAGGGACCTTGTCAAGGGCAGTGCCACATAGAAGACATGACTGCAATCCAACCTGCAGATGCATAATCCAACCTGGAGCTGATTTTCCAGAAACACTGGCAGGTACATCTGTAAGTGATGAGGTGAGGCCTCATCTGGAGTACTGTGTCCTGTTTTGGGCCCCACACTACAAGAAGGATGTAGAAAAATTGGAAAGAGTCCAGCAGAGGGCAAGAAAAATGATTAGGGGGCTGGAGCACATGACTTATATGGAGAGGCTGAGGGAACTGGGATTGTTTAGTTTTCAGAAGAGAAGAATGAGGGGGGATTTGATAGCTGCTTTCAACTACCTGAAAAGAGGTTCCAAAGAGGATGGATCTAGACTGTTCTCAGTGGTACCAGATGACAGAACAAGGAGTAATGGTCTCAAGTTGCAGAGGGGGAAGTTTAGGTTGGATATTACGAAAAACTTTTTCCCTAGCAAGGTGGTGAAGTACTGGAATGGGTTACCTAGAGAGGTGGTAGAATATCCTTCCTTAGAGTTTTTTAAGGTCAGGCTTGACAAAGTCCTGGCTGGGATGATTTAGTTGGGGACTGGTCGTGCTTTGAGTAGGGGTTAGACTAGATGACCTCCTGAGGTCCCTTCCAACCCTGATATTCTATGATTCTAAGTGCTAATAATTGCCTGTGCAAGCATTCTGGGTTTTTGCACTTCTAAAATGATGTGCCTGAAAACAGAGAAGGGGCCAAATGAACAGCTTTGTTTGAAAGTTGTCTCAGTGTTGCTGTCTGCTGAAGGAATCTGACCTGAAGTAGAAACTGTAGTGCGCCCATTAATTCCTGACATAGGGAGAACCAAAGTAAGACGATGACCAGAGAAATTAACCTTCCAGCCTTGATTGAACCTGGTACAGTGCACGGTTATCATAAACATGCAGTGAAGACTGCTGAGAAGTTTCCTTTTACAGTCATATGGTATGGCGAAGATTTTCAAAATGAGACATTGCCTCTTAAATCCATGTTTAGGAGCCTAAAAACATGACCTGATTTCAAAGGTGCTTGGTGCTTTTAAAAGTGTAGGCACTTTTTGGAGGTGCCTAAACATGGATGTAGGCTCCAGACTTTAAGTACCCATGTTTTAGTGTCTTGACTTACAAATATCTGATAGATCATACAAACAGGAGGGTGATAAATTGGAATGTGTCACCAGGAGTAATGTGTTGAAGTGAACAAATGTTGCCCAAATACAAAACCGAATCCTAAACTGTGAGATCTGCTAGAGACCATGGAACAGTCTCCCAAAGGAAGTGGCCCACGTCTGAGTCATAGTAAGGTGGTTTGGGCAAAGCCAAGGAAAATATTGCAATATGTTCCGGTCCACATGAGATGATCTAACAGGCCAGTTTATGTCTCCTGATGCCTCCGCCAAATACCAAGGGACTTGTGTGGTGAGGAGAATCTGGTATCCATAAGGGCTGGTTTTGCTTCTAGAGATAAACAGATCCCTGAGCAAGAAACTGCATGGATTTTACTCACACACATAGACACCAACTCCATGGGTGCTCCAGGGCTGGAGAATCCATGAAAAAAAAAATAGTGGGTGCTCAGTACCCGCCAGTGGGCCCTGCCAATCAGCTCCTCTGCCTCCCCTACAGTGTCTTCCACCCGCCACTGATCAGCTGTTCAGCAGTGGGCAGGAGGCACTGGAGGGGAGGGAGAGGAGTGAGGATGGGGCATACTTGGGGAGGGGGTGGAACAGTTTGAGAAGAGGTGGGGGAGGAACAGAAAGAGGTGGAGTGAGGGTAGGACCTTGGGGGCTGGGGTGTAGCAGGGGCGGAGCTTGGGGTGGAACGAAGATAGAGCACCCTCAGGGAAATCAGGAAGTCGGGGCCTGTGCTCTCACACACACATGCGCACACACACACCCCGAGAGTTCATAGACTGAAAGACAATAGTAGGGAACACATGGGAGGCCATAGATGTATTATATGAAGAGATGAGTAAAATCTTTGATACAATGCTTTATGAAACCTAAAGTAGAGCGTGGTTATGAGACCCCTCAGGAGGGATGAAAGCTGACTCAACAACTGTAGGAGGAGGAGTAACAATCAACTGCATTGTGCTGCAATGCAGAGATGGCCAGTGAGGCAGTAAAGCAATCAGCATTGAAGGCTGGTTTTTATTTCACATCCTCTCCTCACAAATTCTCTGGGAGAAAGGAATAAAGAGCACATCCAGATGCAAATGTGATCAAATTCCTTTGAATCAGGCAGGAAATGTCCATGTTGCATTGAGAGATTAGAAATATGAGCAGGAAAGACTGAAATGAGAGTCAGACTAGGAAAGCATGCGGGGGGGGGGGGGGGGGGGGGCGGAAATAATCCAGAACACAGACACTCAATGGAAGGGAGAAGCTTTGAAAGCAGGAATGAAGATGGACAGCAACAAATGAGAGGGTGTTTATAAAGTGACAGGGCAGCAAAGGAAAGAACAGCTCAGATGATTTTAGGTAACGTATATTCAAAGTATCACAGAAGCCAAGATAAAAACTTTTGTACTGATGACACCACTGAGTACACACAGTTTTGGGCACCACAAAACCAAAGGGCTATAGAAAAATGAGCACATACAGGGAAGGGCATTAAAATGATTAAGGGGACGGCTGCATCAATTTATAAGGAAGCACTGAAAGAGCTAAACAGACAGAGCTGGGGAAAAACACCGAGAGGATATGTTAATAATTGATTATTATTTCTGATAACACAGAAATACCTACAAAGTGCCCCCAAGATCAGACCTCCCCCGCATTGCTCTAAGCACTTTGCAAACACATACGAAGAGGCAACTCCAGCTCCAGGAGTTTAGAATTTAGGATGACAAGGCAGGCTGGGCAGGGATGAGCAGCCTGAGAAGTGCCGATTGGGACAAGGAGAGAGGGCTGGGGAAAAGAGAGAGGCAGAAGGGGTCACCTGTGGGGAGAATGGTCTGTAGAGTCTGTGCTCACTAGACCAGGCTGCCCTGCCCTCCACCGTGGGTAATGGAACCCAAGAATCCCAAGTCTCACCATCCTCTGCCATGAAACCCAGTGGGAAAGTGTTTCCTGCCCACCTGGTGCTGGTCCCCATAAAGGATGACAACCTACTGTTGCTCTCAGTTACTCTGTTTGCTCAAGTTGCAGAGGTATTGGTGGTGGATCTATAGGTTCCAACCCTGCGGATGACATGCAACAAGACAGCACCCTGCTCCTGCTCTCTGGTATCACAGAAACCTGCTCAGATTCCCTTGATGAGGTAGCAACATGGTGTACTTTGTTTGCACTCCTTCCACCAACACCTTTACAAGTCCCATGCAGCATATTGTTTACAGTGTCCCAAACCCCTCCAGCCCCTTGGGAGGAGCAAAGATCTCCATCATTTTGGGCTCTTCTCCCTTTGATCCTGCATTTCCTTCCTGTGTCTTTTTTTTCTTTTTCTAAAATCAGTCAAACTTCAGGTGCCAGGCAAGTTAGAGCTGTGTGACTAATAGATTTTTTTCATTCTCTGGCAATTCTGAAAAATAATAAGACTAAAAATTCTTTTGGGTTGAACTGAAAACCATTTAAAAAAATGTTCAGCTACTCAACTGTCAAAAAAAGAAATGTTTTGAGTCAAACAAAACATTTTGTCTTGCCTGAAACAAAACATTTCAATTTAGTGGGTTTTTTATGTTTTTATTTTTTTAAAACACATTTGAAGGAAATGTCAAATAAAAAAAATGGTTTCAAACTGAAAAATTTAAACATTTTATTTTCAAAAAGTCAACACAAACTGTTTAGACTCCTGTGGAAGTTTTTCCATCAACATGAATGATTTGGTGAAACTGACACAAATATGCAAAACATTTTGCTGCTGTCAAAAATGCATTTTTTTAAAAGTGTCATCCAAAAAATTTCACCCAGCTCTTCCCCCAATTTCCTTCTCCTCAACAGAAACAGGACCTAAATTGAACCTGATTATCATGATCTTAAAAAGGGTACAAGGGCGTTGGCTATGTCTGCAGGGAACCCCATCTACTCTTAAGCCAGTCCTTGTGATGAGCCATTTGGCCTAACAGAGTCTGTCCTCCATTTACAATGTTTTGGAATTGATTGTGGGATAAATGCTTTGATACTTGGCAACTGAAGTGCTGACTTCAACATACTTACTAATCATCACTTTATCAACTCCCAGCATACCATGAAGAGCCATTCTCCTTTTTAATGTCTGTTTGTTTGTTCAAATGGTCATGCACAACAGCTCCTAGCTGTTTGTGGAGGAGGAGGAGGGAGTGATAGAAGGGGAATGAATTATTCCACTGTTCCATAATTTGATACATCTGATGATCAGGACCTTAACTAACACACAGTGTTACTCCAGGCTATTTAGATTTGTTCAATTGCTTTCTATCTTTCCAAGCAAATTGAATGGGCTGGTCTCAGGCCATTCTCCTCCTAGACAGGTTTTTGGGTTTTTTTACCAATTGAACTGTTTATTTCCACTGAAGCCTCCAAGCCAGTCTCCTTTAGGCGCTTAGCACAGATTATTTCAGTGCTAAAGTGGAATGGTTCAAATTATAAAGCTCCAGCTGAGCTGGACAGTAATTCTTTCAAAACATCACTCTTTAGAATAATGTGGAGTTCCCTGAGGTCCTTGGGGATATTAAGTGCACTAAGAGGCTGCAAAAACACCAACAGGTTCTGAGCACGCTTTTGATACAGGAAGCAATTTGCGCTCCATAAATATCAAAGGGGTAATGGAAAAGACCTGATTTTAAGTCTCATTGACAAATATGCAAGAAGCAGGCTTGAATCACAGAATATCAGGTTTGGAAGGAAGCTCAGGAGATCATCTAGTCCAATCCCCTGCTCAAAGCAGGACCAATCCCCAACTAAATCATCCCAGCCAGGGCTTTGTCAAGCCTGACCTTAAAAACCTCTAAGGAAGGAGATTCCACCACCTCCCTAGGTAACCCATGTATTTTGAAATGAATGCAATGTACACTTTGAGGAAAACTTGACTCATCTTCTTGGGTGGGTGGGGGAAAAACCACGAACATTTATTTTGTGTCAAATAAGAGTAATGAATGGCAGATACAAATTCTCTGCCTGTGTCGATCAAAGGAAATGCACTATAGTAGCTGAAGCTTAGGCTATGACCTTAGAGGCATGTAGCTAATCAGCATAGCTACCTCCAAGGCTGATTTGAGCAAGTGAGAATCAATAGAGGCTGGGAAGTTGGTGAATTTATACAGTTCCTTTGCCTGAAAACCAATCATGATGCTCCCATAAGACTATCAGAGCCAGTCACTCAGGACCTGAGAGGACAGAAGCTAAACTGTGTCATGTAGGCCCTACCCTGAGTACCTGGGGTGACCAGATGTCCCGATTCTATAGGGACAGTCTTGAATTTTGGGTCTCTTTCTTATAGCTCCTATTACCCCCCACCCCCATCCCAGTTTTTCACACTTGCTGTCAGATCACCCTAGACTCAGGCGTCTCTAATTAACCCGCCTTCCACCACTCTCTTATAGCTGTCAGGTCTGACTTTGTCACGCTGTTCATCCTAGGCATCCAGACTGAGAGCAGCAACAATTCCCCGATAACTCAGGTGACCAACCTTGTGCTGAATTATCAACATCAATCACTTCAGTGAATATTTATAGAAACATTTTGTGAGTAATCCTCAGTTCAAATATGCTGCTGCAAAATAATTCTAACTAGCACACACCGTTTGTAAAAATCACAATCTATTTGTGCACAAGTTGTGAAAAGAGGGTGAGAAAAGGATCAATTTGCACAATAGATTATTCATTTTGGATTGTTTGCCTAGGAAATTGTTCAGATCAACAGATGCCCTTATTTTATCCCCCAGTATCACACAAGGCATTTCAACACTAGTCACCCTTCCTTCTGAAATCTATCCTGTTGGCCTCCGCTGTACTGTACTAGTTTATGGACTTCTCATGTTTCCCTTTCACCCTCCTTTTCCAAACCACAGACGATTACTGTGCAGAAAGCATCTGTTTCCGCTTTCAGACATTGCAATCAAACATTCCCATCAAATATCACAGAGAAACAAAACAAGTCTAGATACCAATAAGCTGTCTTGCTTTCCTAATCTCCTTCTCTTACAACACATTGGTCCAGTACACTAAACAACCATCAACTGGATTTGAACTCACTTCCCCCATGTGGTGTCTGAGGATACTGTTGCAGCAGCAAGGATTGGGTCATGTTCTTGTGTCCTTTTTTACATTAGAAACTGAAAAGAAATTAAGGCCCAGGTTAAGTCTTTCGATGGTTTAGCTCAATGTAGTATTTGAATATTATCAGTACGAGCCCCACTTCTTCCAATTCCCAGTGTTCGGGCAGCCAATGTCCCTTTAAAGAACAGCCTTGATAACTTGCTTTCAACAGGTAGTAACAAGTAAATCAAGTCATTTTAAACAATACGTGCAGCGGGGTGGTCTTAGACATGATGCTAGTCAAAAGGGTGTCATGGGAGACAGTGAGATACATTCCATCAGAGAATGTTAAGAAATGACAGGAGCAGGTACGTGTCCAAATGACTTTACTGGTGTGTTGATGGGTCCAGTTTAGCAAAATACTTAAGTATGCCTGTAACTTTAAGCCCATGTACTGTCCCACTGAAGTCAATTGGTCAGTCAAAATTATGCACATGCTTAGGTATCTTGCTGAATCCAGGCATAAATTAGCAGTGCCGGCATCCATTCAATCCATCTAAGGGAATAAGGAGTAGCAGGGAGCTTCCTACCCTCCCTCATCTGGTCTCCCCACCAGAGGGGGATGATCTGTCCAGTCTCTTAGCTACCAAATGAGAGCAGGACCAGGATATGCAAGTACATGTGTCTAATGTCACACTGATGGAGATGAGTTTAATACAATGGGGGGACTTTTCCAATACAGAGCAGCTCAAACTATGTGGATACTCTTCTGTTTTGTAGAATTGTGCATACAACCCAGAGATGGATACTCTATTCATTATGCACAAGGGATTGACTCACTGAACTTTGATGAATAAGTTACGTACATCAGAAGATATTTTAGAGCTGGCACCTTAGGAATCTAGATGGAGAAGCATCCAGATGGTGCATGTCACTGACAATTTGCTGACATGGGTAATGTTCTAGCTAGCTATCCACCATCTACCTAAGGTACTCATACGGCCCCTTTACCATAGCATCTCACAGTCTAATGTATTTATTCCTTCAATACCTCTGTGAGCTAGGGCAATGCTATTATCCCCATTTTACAGATGGGGAATTGAGGCATGGAGAAGCTAACGCCTGGTCTACATTTAAAAGTTTTGCCAGCATAACTATATTGGTTAGGGGTGTGATTTTTGCTGATTTATGCTGGCAAAAACCTTAGTGTAGGCTATACCAGCAAAGAAAAGTCCTGTGGTATAAGCTATACCAGCAAAAGGACTCTTTTTGTCAGTAGTAACTCAGCCTATACTAAAAGGATTGGCCAGTATAGCTATAGGATCTGGGCCTTTCCCAAGGTCACACAGGAAGTCTATGTTGGATCAGAGAACTTAAATTTAGAGTCTCCTGAGTCTCAGGCTAGCACCCGGCCAACTGGATCAGATGAAAAAAATCTATATTCAGGGGCCTAATTTTAGGCTCCCAGCTTTGAAAATATGAGCCTTTGCTCTTAATATCTCTGTTTCTCAGTGTTCCCATCTCTGAAATGGAGTCTCCCAGGGCTGTTGAGATGATTAATGTTTGTGAAGCACTTGGAGGTTCTCAGAGAAAAGGCATTATAGTAAGAGACACGTTATTGTACTATTGTTGTTGTTATTGTTGTCAAAGTTTAAGAATCCGTTACTGTTAAAAGTGTGTTTGACCTTAGCTGTCACTCCCTTCTTACAACCTCACCCCAAACCACAGTAGGTTACAGTATTGGATCCATCTGTTTCCTGTTTCATAAATTGTGATTTGCACATTCCTACCAAACAGTTTCACTTGCCATTTATGAGCAAATGATTATATTAATGAGTAGCTTGTTTGTCCTAATGTATTTCATTTCTTTGTATTGCATTGGCCAATAACAGTGATCAACTCCAGTTGAACTCCATTTCCCAATGTGTGGTAGGTTAGAATGCTGCTGAAAAAGCCACAATTTGGACAAGTTGTTATGTTCCTTCTTTTTCCTTACTACTGTTAACAGAAATCAGAGCTTAGACTAATTCCAATTCTTGAATTGCTCTCTCTTTCAATAATCACTCTCTAATATGATGCTCTGTAATCAATCATTTAAACAAAGTCCAACATGAACAAACTGCCCACATTACAGAACATAGTCGCTAGTCAGACTTGGCCCAAATGTTGATCAGAACATTAGGATTGTTGTTAATGTACTTGTACTACATCAGCACTTAGAGGCCCTTGTCTGGGGTAGACTGTGCTTAACTGCTTTGCTAAATTGGGGCTTAGAAGAGAAATCCTGGCCTACTGAAGTGAATGGTAAAACTCTCATTGACGTCAACAGAGGCAGGACTTCATCCTACATTTCTCTAGCACCCTATTAAATTTTCCATAAGAGAGTTTTACGCGCTCACAAAATGAAGGGTTTTTAAGATTCAATTCTAAATGTTGCTTTCTTTTGTAGATATTGCTGTTTGTTATGTTTCTGCAGTCATGTAGCAAGCAAACTCTCAGTCTTAAATGATCCTGGCTTAGATGAAGGGAAACAAAAAAACCACAATGATCTAAAACCAAACTTCTCTGAGACAGCACAGTGTGTTTGTTCTTTCTAACAAGCTGCATTTAATTCAATAAGGAAACTGCCTCTAGCAGACTTCTACAAGTATAGAGGTGCAGTACATAGAAATAAAAGGCCCTGATCATGCACCTGCTTAACTTTAAGCATGTGATTACCTCCACGGAAGTCAAGACAATCCCTGTGTGGAAAGTTAAGCATGGGCTTAACTCTTAGGGAAGAAAAACCAAATGCACAAATACAAAATAGGGGCAAACTGGTTTGGCAGCAGCATGGCAGAGATGGATCTGGGAGTTGTGGTGGATCACAACCTCAGCGTACATCAGCAATGCGATGCTGTTGCAAAAAAATGCAAATGCAGTTTTAAGGTTGCATTAACAGAGGCATAATATGGAAGTTTCATTATGTATTAGTGTCAGCCGGTGGTGCATTACAAACTGATGAGAAAAAAGGGCCGTGTCTTGAGAAGCTTACAGCATAAGGACCTGACCCTGTAGCACTCACACACATGAGTAACCTTTACTTATGAAATAAACTATACCTACTCTTCACAGGAGTAAGGTTGCAGGATGGATGTGGCCCTGAATTAGACAGATATTGCAATCAGAGGTGGTTGAAAATTTGTAAGCATTTTTCATGAAAAAGATTCAACATTTTTCAGGAAAATGATCATTAAACTTTTGTCCTTTTGAAAACTGTTGGTCAGCTCTAATCACAGTGATGGTAGCTTACAAGAGCACCCGCAGTTTGGCCAGGTAAAGGATGAGGCATCAGTAAACAAAGAGAAGGGAGTAATCATTTTGCAAGCCCACCACTGTTTCAAATAGCACAGATTGTGCACACTATGTTATCTTGTAGATTTTGTGCTTGAGGCTTTTAATATTTTCCACTCTGATCAGGCATCAAATGTGAGTGTAATCCACTCATGAATGTGTGTTAAAGATCCTCCCTCATCCACCACTGTGTGCTGATCTTCAGAGAATATACAGTAATTCAACCTTTCAGAAGGGGTGTGCCAAATTTCATTTAGTCTCTCTAATTTATGGTTTTGCACATCAGTAACACATTTTAATGCTTTTAGAAGGTCTCTTTCACAGAATCTCAGAGTTGGAAGGGACCTCAGGAGACTATCTAGTCCAACCCCCTGCTCAAAGCATAACCAATCCCATTTTTGCCCTATATCCCTAACTGGCCTCCTCAAGGATTGAGCTTATAACCCTGTGTTTAGCAGGCCAATGCTCAAACCACTGAGCTATCCCTCCCTACTTTGCATAAGTCTTTAACATGTAACTAAACTGTTGTTGTATGTAAAGTAAATAAGGTTTTAAACATGTTTAAGAAGCTTCATTTAAAATTAAATTAAAATACAGAGCCCCCCCAGACCGGTGGCCAGGACCCAGGCAGTGTGAGTGCCACTGAAAATCAGCTCGCGTCCCACCTGTAGCACATATGCCATAGGTTGCCTGCCCCTGCAGCAGTTGTTGCAGCCATGAACTTTAAATCCTTGGCTCATTACCTCAAATTGTAGCAGCGTGTGCTTTTTAGCTCTGGAGGTCTCTACTTCAATCCCCGGGGCGGCCAGGTAGGGCTCTGATAGTCCCCTTTTTAAGCCTCGTCCCAGACGTCCCAACTTTTTTGGAAAACTGGACATGTGTCTTGCCCGCCAAATGGGACACGTGCCTAGTTTTGGCAAAAAAAGGGGGGCATGCCCTCCTAGTGAGGCACGGAGGAACATTGGGAGGGGGCACATGATGACACCATATGCTGGGCCTTGGACTATCAGCCCCCCCAGCCCTCGGTGGTGGGGCTTGAGCCAGCCCTACATTGGGGGGAAGGGGCTTAAGGTCTCAGCCCAGGGGGTGGGTCTCAGGTGAGTCCCAGAGACTCAGATGAGTTGCACTGTACAGGAGCCTCAGTCTGTCAGCCCCAGCCCCACATATGGGGCTTGGGGAGACCTCGGGCCAGCCCATTGTGATGTCCCATTTTCCCTTTGACTAGCCGTGTCCCAGTTCAACAGTCCATCCTGATTCAAGCAGGCCTTGAACCCCATGCTTAACTTGAAGCATGTGCTTGAGTGCTTTGCTGGATCAGGGCCATAGCACCGCCTGCCATTCTCTGAAGGAAGGGGGCTTTTGATGAGCTCTTGAGTTTAGCCAGACATGAGGGCGTGTGTTCTCCCAGGGTGGCAGCCCCTTTGGGAATTGTAGGGCTGACCAAACATGCTCACAAGATGACCTATTACTCCCAGAGCCCCCTGAAGATACCCAGGGTGTTTTGCAGACACACTGGTATACTAAGTGGCCCTGTGGAGAACAGACATACTTATCAACAGTACCCGTTTTAAAATGGATCTTTTCCTGTGAGATCTGGCCTGAGCAAGTCCAAAAAGGCTTTTAGCAGACAGTAAATCAATTCATGCCCTTGGAGCTCTGAACATCATTTACCCTGGCTCATGTTCCAGGCGTGGACAGGAGGAACACATCAGCATTGTGACGTCCTCCTATAAGGCCACCTGAGGAGTCAGCTCCAGAAGGAAATTTTGGTCTTGATCTCTGGCAGAGACTCCTCTTCAGATGGTTTTGCAGCAGACAAAGGGCTCTGTTTCCTTTTCCCACTGTCTTTGGCACTGAAATGATTTTGAAAGAGAATATTTGCCGTTTCCCAACCCCGGCCGCAGTTTTGATTTTGTAAAGAATTTCCTTTAAAAGAAAGCTTTGATTCCTCTTGCACTCCCATCTGTACTCCCTTGAGTCAGCGAGGCAGGCCTGAGAACTACAGTGCCCCTAGTTTTTGTATTATCACCCTGGTTTGAGGATGCATTTCCAGAGGCTGTCTCACGTCTCTCAGGAGGGGGAGGTGTGCTGTGTCGGCATTAATTTCAAGAGGAACAGAAGGAGGGGAAAAAAACCCCTCATCATGCTGTGTATTTTGTCTATGACAATCAGGAAACACAGCAGACATGTCTCACCAACAGCTTCTGCCCTGCCTCTTCATTGGTCTAAGTTCAATTTGTATCTCCAAGGCATGGGAGAGAGACATTTTGCAACCCCAGCAGAAATGCTTGTACAGTGTTTAACTGATAGGCTAAAGGCTTTGAAGGCCTGCTTTGGGAAAGAGCTGTAACAGTTCATAACTCAGATTCAGCTGAAAAGCTGAGTGTCTCCCTTCCAAGAGACAGATTTCTTTTCCTCTTTTTGCTGGAGCAATATTGTGTTTTGTACCCAGCTCAAGAGTCAAATGCAGCCGGGTTGCCACAGGTCACACTGAACATAATTTGTTTCCCTGGCCAGGGCATGAGATGAGGCTAAATTATGCTCTTTTTTTTCAGTTTATATGATGGTATCTCATTTTATGTCAGCAAATGCTTAGGCTCACTGCATAAGTCATCACTGGGAATAAGCAAGTCTTCCAAGTCACAACAGAAAGCATCTGCTAAAATGCATAGGGACACATTGCCTGGCCTAGTGGGGAAAACTGTCCCGGCGATTCTGTACAAAACGGGTCACGGGGACTGTGCAGAAAGGAAAGTCCGGCACGTGGTATATACCACTGCACCACCGCATAACTACCAACATCCTCTTCACACCAGCAACAGGCATGCTGGCATTTGTGCATGGAAAAAGCGTGTGCCTGTAACAGCCATGTGACACAGGGGAAGGCTCTTTGTGGACCTGAGCCAAAGCCCAGCGAAGTCAATGGGACCAATTTCCACGACGTGGCTCAAGGTTCTATTCCGATGGTCTTATCTCTGCACAATGCCCAGCACAATGTGGCTGCCATCCCAACTGGGGCCTTTGGTGCTCCCACAATGATACAGGGAAGGGATCGGTCTGCATGGACTCCAGCATCTACTGTTACAATGACGGCTTAGTGTTGGTCTAAGCTGTACACATGGGCACTGTTCATGCTCATGGCTCACCACAGTATTGCCATCTTTTACCTCGAGTTTCATGGGAACTAGTGTTCTGGCTGTTGACCTGGACAGATCTATTGGTGCTCCAGAATGAGAAGGCAGACATCCGACCTGGCTCCACCTCTCTCCGTATCTTTTCACTGGTCTCCGGCAGATTATGATGTTTCAACTTGCTCCCCAAGTTAATAAATCTCTCACACCGGTTATACAGCCTCAAATATTGCACATGCCACATCATTCTTTGCTGATTCCTCTCATCTCCTGGACCAGGCAACTGAACAATAAAAAAAATCAGGGACCTGAGTATGCTGCGTACTCAAGGCTCTCCATCCTGGCTTTGATTGCCTGGGGAAAGCTCCTGTGTGGTTGCACATCAAGTTGCCACTGGATCACTGGACTGCTGGAGACTATCTCCAGTGGCCCCAGTAATCCAGGTGGCTAACAATAGAATTCACTGCTGGAGCCATGCATACAGCATATACTCAGGTTCTACAACTTCTTAGGGGTCAGCTTCCCACAAATGAGTGATGGTTCCTTGAGGGTAACGCCTATTAATACTAGCGCTGGCCTTATCTACGTGGCAAGTTAGTGCAAGGAATGCTAGGATTTGAATCTACAGCTTACCAACTCGCTGCGCGTTAAGTTGCTGTGTGGACTTTGGGACAATGCAGTAAAATTCCTGGAGTTTGCCTTTGTGTCTGCTGCTTGAAAGCTCTCTGGGACTTTTACTGCAGAGCAGCAATGTCCGTGTGGTACAGGTGTGCTGTACATTCCCACCCTGGTTTGCCGCACACTAACTTGCTGTGTAGACAAGCTCTCACATATATAAAATAAATTAACTGCTGTACATCTGCCGCTAACACCAATTATCTCCCCTTAATATCACTGTAATCTCCCACAATCCCTCATGTCTCAATTGTAGAAAAGACTCCTATATTTACAGACTTTCATTTTATTTATGAGTTACACTATCTTTTTTGCTTTTTCTCTTTTTCACAGTGTCCCTCAAATTCTGGATCTGCTCCCAATGCTCTCTTGCATTTTTCACAACTGGTCTGCAATTTGATCTGACTTTTCTTGGTCCTGCTTCATCAGCATAACATTCATTGCTAAAGTAAAGCAGGTTGGAATCTGAGCCCTGAATGTTAAGTACCCAAACTGAGATAATTGCTGCGGGACGCAGACAATCTGATACGTTAATCTTGTGAAAAGAAAACAGAAATTGCTGATGTTATAAACAAATGGTCCCTGGTGGGTCACAAACACAACATCAGAGATAGCAGTCCATGTTGGATTGACGTCAACATTTTCAAAGCCATAGTGTTCTGGGTAAATCTGGCATATTTGTTGCTGTATTTTAAATCATCCATGCAGTCATAAGGCTTGAGCCGTGAGCAATATGTACTGTATCCTCCAATCTGCATGACCCCTCAAAAGATAATTTATCTAACAGATAGAGCACTAGGCTAGGACCCCGTAAACCTGGATTCTTGTCCCAGCTCTGCCAATGGCCTGTTGGGTGACCACAGTTATGTCACTTTACTGATATGTGCCTCAGTTTCCCCATCTATAAAAGAGGTGAAATGATACTGATCCTTTGTAAAGTGCTTTGAGATCTATGGATGAAAAGCACTAAGTAAGACACAGGTGTAGTATTAATTAATTAATTAATTAATATTATTATTAACCTTGGAATCCTCTTGGGCTCCCTGCGATTCTTGAAAATAATCCTTTCTCAAACTAGCAATGGGTATTGGAGAAGCTGAGAGATCAGGTGTGTAAATGATGCCAACCACGGGATATTTTGAAATTTGTTTTCATTCTGTTTAGGGATAGGAAAAAAAATCAAAATCCCAGAATTACTCTTAAAATGGAAAATCCATTCCCCTCCCACCCTGCCACCTCTAGCCCTGATGTTCCACGGGGTGCCCATTAAAAATGAAACAAACACGGCATTTCTGTCCGTGGACGAAGGGGTTATTTGGGACAGCTGCATTGGTTTTGTTTGTTATTGTTCTGGAAGCCATGCAAGGAGACTGAAGCAGAACAAGACATCAGCTAAGTTAAACTGTGAGCATGGGAACAAGACATAGACTTGGTCTCAGAGGGACTTGGAATGAACTTAGTGTCAGGTAAGTCCGTTTTGAAATCAGATGGAGTTTATCACAATATCTTTGAAGTGCCTATAGAAACTGCCGTTTAAGATGAATGCCTTTTTCTTTTGTGTGGATAAAGAATTTTTGAGAATATGTTTGCTCAGGATGGGGCTCTACACTTAAAACAGGCCCAGAATTTTGAAGCGACTAGTGACTATGGATGCTTCACGTTTTGGGTGCCCAACTTGAGACATCTTAAAAGGGCCTGATTGTCAGAGGTGCTGATTCCTTTCTGAAAATAAGGCCCCTAGAAGGTTTCTGAAGTTGGACACCCAAAAATAGAGGCAGTCAGAGTCACTGATCCCTAGTGAAAAATCTTGGCCCAAATCATTATTGTATAAAGAATGAGGATTTTGGAAAAGCCTGCATGGGACACACATGCCTTCACCCTGCCTTCACCAGTCTTGGGAGTTAGAGCTCTTTTTGCTGTGGAACACAGTACCAGCCTTTCCACGGGGCAGAACTAGTTAGCATCCTTTTAAATGGCAGCATTGATATCCCAGTGGGATGTTACAAGAATGCATTACACAAATTGGGAGCAATGAAGAGGTGTTTTTCTTACTGAACCTAATACATTAGGAAGCAGAGAGGAAGTAAATAAAAGTCAGTTCAGAAACCTCTGGGGGGAAAAATTGAAACAATTAAAACAATGTTCTCGTTTTGTTCTGGGCTTGCAACATCTATATCTGTCCCTGGCTGGTCTCACAAGTGCCCATAACAACAGAATGAAGTCAACATTGGCACCAACATTTGGGTTTGCTTTTCCTCCCAACCATTGGTACGTGGTTTGTGAACTATCCAAGTCCACCTAGAATTTGGATCTCTGCTAAATAGGTCCCTGCAGGTCTATTATTCCTTCAGCATAATTGTACAGTATTTATTTCTCTATGACCCATCCCTCTAAAATCATTTTTAAAAGCCTGCTTCTCACTAATTTTATTTTTAAGCATATGCATTGATTTTCTAGAACTAAATGTCTTTGTTTCCTCTATCAGTGTGATCTGGTATTTGATTTCTATCTTTGCACTTTGTCTTCTCATCAACTGTAGTGCAAAGTAGGATCAAGCAGACATAAAACGCAGTTGTTCCGATTTATCACTTTACACCCCCTGGTGTAAATCACTGGACAAGGTGGAATATGCGGCAGGGTGGGAGGAAACCCTTCTTTCCCTTGGGATTTCGATTCAATACACAGCACTGTCTAGTGCTTAGAAACTTTCCATTTATTTGTCAGTTTTAAGTTGACAACTGTTTTTGACAACAAAAGTGAGGCTTATTTACAAGATAAAGGCTAAGAGACTACTTTTTATAGATGCAAAATCTGAAATCCTGAAAATCTTGACCTGCTAAGAAGAATCCTGGTCACAGGGGACAAATTCATCCAATGGATAGCACCACTGGAGTCATTTGAATTGCACCAGGGATAAATGTATCTTTGTAGCTATTCCTTTCGCACAATGCTGGAAGGACATTAATTGACGTCTTTGATGGCTGATGAGATGTTTGGAACTCATTCAGTGCAAAACCTACTCATTTAGAACTCCAGGAGGCTTGTGAGAACATAGAAAAGACTCTTGACTATTGGCAAATAAAGACTGAAATGCATCACATATTCATGGATATTTTTCTACATGATTCAATGTAGTTGCTGTGGAAGGTGAAATGCAGAGCTTTGTAAAGGGGGGAAATGGGCCCATGGCCCTTTTTGCTTCCCAAAAGGCTAATGCAGATCTTGTCTACTATAGAGGACTGGAGAACAGGTAGGACGGGGACATCAAAGATGCTGTTCAAGTGTAACTTTGGGAAGTAAGGCCCTCTCTGCTCAGGGCAGCACATAAGCCTGTGCTTAACTTTAAGCATATATTTAAGACTCAATGACGTAAAATCCATCATCTGCTCAAGTACTTTCCCAGACAGGGATGGAATTAAGCATGCTTCTGCGTACTTTCCCAGATTGAGGCTTGATATGGGATTAGGGTTTTTTTAAATTCAGGCTCTTTAGAACTCTTCTCGTAGTTATTAACACCTATTTAACTGACTCTCTTTAGGGAAACAAAACCTCCCTGTGTTAGGGATTCAACCAGTCCCTTCATGAAGTGCACATGCCCATCTGAGTCACTCACACATCTTCCAGCAAATTACAGGGAGACAAGACATTGCTGATATTTCTAATGTGTGTGTGTGTGGGGGGGGGGGGGGGGAAGGGGGGGGGGGGAGAGTGGGGCATGAAACCAAGCAGAAAACTACTTTTTTTTGATGATGGAAAAACACTTTGAGGCCTCAGGCTGGATTATTGTGGCTGGCAGAGGTGAGCAGAGGAAGGATTAAATATCCCAACCCATCACAGCCCTGTGCTTGATTTCTTTTGTCCCTTTCCTTCTTGCTTCCTTCAGACACATGGAAAGTCTTCTGTGGGCGCTGGGGTAATGATCCTTTTTTTTTCTGTGTAAATGTCTCCTCATCAAGAACGTTCCATATATTTTACTAGCTAATTGTTTACACATATCTTCCTTTCAGCCTAGAAGATACCAAATGCTTTCTCTTAAAGTATATGGAGGAATCACTTGCCCCTGAACCAATGCCTCTTTTGGAGTCAAACCAGGTAGTCATGGTGCATCAACAGCAAGTAAATAAGCAAGGTGCAATTAGCCTGTGGAACCCATTGCTATAGGAGGTCACTGAGGCTGGGAACTCTGCAGGAATACAAAAGGGATTAGATACAAGAATGTCCAGAGTTAGAATAGTAAATAAAAAAAGAGTGTTTGGAAGGGGAAGGATCCTTCTGGGCAGAAGCCAATATCTAACTATTGAGAGCTAGAAGGAAATTTCCCTGCAGGCAATGCAGCCCATAACCGGCTTCTGCAGAGGGTTTCTTGCACCCTCCTCTGAAGCAATTGGTATTGGCCATTATTGGAAAGGGGATAATGGACTTGCTGTACTCTTAGTCTGATCCAGCCTGGCAATTCTTATGCTCCTAACCTATTTAAATCTCCAGCATAGGAGAGGAAATGAAGGATAGCTGCTCCCGTGGAGATTCCAGAGGGAATAATAGGTAGGCAGAATGTCATTACCAACACTGGAACTGGTCCAGTCCACATTCTTCTTTGTGTTGTTTTGATTCCATTATTCAAGGAAAGTGCCAGTAAAATCTCTCCTCCTGGAGAATTTAGGACAGAAGTGTCCTTTTGAAGCACCAGCCAACCGGCTGCAAAATTCAGGAAAGACATTTGGAAACAAATGTTCAAGGACTAAGGAGAGGGTAGGAAAATGTGTAGAGATGCTAGTTTGTTGTCTTTCCTGTCTGTCTTAGATTCCCATCTTGTTCTGTTGGCCAGTTGGTTTAGGCAAGTCATTTTGACTCACCCGTGAGTCATGCTTTCCGGAAACATCTCCCTTTGGGCAGTGCCTTGTGGTTGCCAGTGCCTTGCTCCCCTCTGGTCATGTCTTTCCCACATCACGGAAAGACACCAAGTATTCCTCTTGCAATGAGCTTTTTGTGTGCACCATCTCTAAGTGTTCCCATTACAGCAACTGTAAGTGAACTGCTGACTTTTGAGAGATCCTCCGATGTATTTCAACGGCTTCCAGTTCTTTTTAAAAAAACCAAAACCACAAGTGAGAGGACAAAGGTTTGGATTCTTATCCAGTGCAACACGTTGGGGGCTCAGTGCAGACAGTGAGGGGTTGTCACCCCCAGCCTTGAATGCTAGACTGTGATGGATCACAGCTGTGACACCAACAGCCAACCTTACAAGCACGCAGGTCACACCCTGGCCTCCGCCACTCAGTTACTTTTTGCAGCATGATCCCAAAGCCCCCCCCCCCCCCCGAATTTCCCCAAAACTTGTGACAATCTGCCGGGGTTCCCAGAATGGTAAGCTACTGTCTTACCCCCTCTCAGCTAATGAGGGTTTTGCCGCTGCTATGCTGTGTGACCACCCATGGTAGCAGACCACCAGTGGGCCTCTGTGTCACACCTAGATTCTGATCTGAGTGGGGAAAGGAAAAAAAATCAACAATCTGTAGAACAACATGTGTAATTTTCCCTCCATTGTCCCTCTAGATACCAGTGTGCAGCTCTTCAAAGTCCACTCTCAGCATATACAGATGGCTTCCATGATGCCTCCCATGTGTGTGAAAGACATATACTTGCAGTGAAACTCCATGTGGAGTAGACTGCAAATATTTCATTGTCTCCATGCATCGTAAGGTGTAAAGTGCAATTCCAGCAAAGTGAACGTCCAGTGTAGGAACACAGAGCGTGACCCACAGCTCACTGAGATCAACAGAAAGGCTCTACTGACTTCAGTATAATTTGCATCAGGACCATAGCTCTGAGTGTACAGTGACTTCACAATCAGTCATGCCAGGTTCCAGTATTTCTCCTCAGGGCAGCATTGCCCTGAAGGCTGAGAGGCTCTGAGACTTAGCTGGGGTAAGACCGTATAGGCCAATGAAAACCAAAGGAGCTTCATCCATACACACCAGCTTTGGCCCTGAATGTTTAGTGTAGCTTCTGTGCCAAACTCTGCCCTCTTCTATATCTATGTGCATGCTGCTTTCCACTGAAATCCACGGAAATAGTGTGTGCAATTACGAGGGCATTATACGGCCCTTAAATTTTAAAGTTAACAGTATGGGCTCCTGAGGCCAAATTCTTCTCATTGACATCATTGTAAATCCAAAGGAAATCCCATAATGGTCAGTGATGTTGCTCCAGATTTGCACCACTCGTGCTGAGAGCAAAATGTTGCCCCAAGCTGCTTCTGATCAACAATAATAACCATTTTTCAGCGGTACCTGTTGCGTGGATTTTTCTGAAATCCAGCGAAATGTCTGTTTCAGAGACGTATGAATCCACAGTTTACTGTTTGCCATCTCACACATTTCTAAACAGACTAATCTACGTGTTTTATCTGTGTTCTAGTATCCTCCCCTTAAATGAGAGTTCAGCAGATCTAACTTCTTTCTCAATGTTGTCCAGTCTCTGATCCTCTGAGAGCAATGGTGGTCATGCCTAGTGGTCAGAGTAAGAGTTGAGAGCCAGGAGTCAGATTCAGGAGTCAACCCAAAGGTCAGAGCTGGATTCAGTAGCCAGGGGTGAGGTGCAGAGGCAGGAATCTGGAACAAGGAAGGAGAGTAGGTTCCAAGGTAGCAGACAACCAAGAATTCATCTAGTTGCCCAGATTTTCTGTGCTTCCTTCTGCCTCAAATAGTGAGTCTGAACCAATTGGAGAGACTGGATGATTCCTCCACTCAGGAGCATCGTGGGTGCACCTGCTCACACTCCCTGCTGGTACCAGCGAGCTGCTGAGTGGGAGCTGGGATCTGAACACTGCCTGGGGAGACCTCCAGTCCCTCACACTGGGGTGCAGTGGTGAAAGGTGGAGCCACGGAGGCGCGGTGTTTTGGGAAGTGGTTTTGCATGGAGAGTCAGGAGGAGATGGTAAACCGAGTTTCTGACTGCATCTCTGAAGCAAAGTATCCACATTTATTACAAAACTACTTACTTTGCAAAGATAAAATCAGACCATTAACTACAGAACCTGCCCCAAACCTGAGCTGAACAGCTGTTGTTTAAGTGATTTGGGCAGGAATATATAGGATTGTGAGTTGGTATCTAGACATGTGTCCACAAGGGAAAAGCACAGTATGACCACATCAGAGGAAAGTTTCTCTTGCCCCATGCCAGTGTGAGTGCACAAGAAATCCAATATTTTGGTGAGTCAAGTGATCATTTCATAACCGGAGACGGCACAAACTGCAAGGTTCGCGTGCACTTCCTGAACACCTCAGGCTTCGATGGGGTTCCAGTTGGAGATGTTGGTTCATTTCGTTTTAGAGTCTGAGAACCACCCTCCCAGTTCAGGAAGAGCAGATCCAAGGTTCTGGTTCAGCCCCTTAACTCTTCATTACATATTCTCCTGTTTTCATAAAGCAGATTTAGGCTGGGCTTTTTAGAAGGATCATGGGGAATTTTGCTTCCAAATTCCCCTGAAAACTCTCCTTCTGAATGCACCATGTTTCATTTATCTCGCACTATCTACTTAATAGCACCACTCTTTGAGCTATTAAATGGAACAGGATTTTGTGCCTATGGGCTTGTCTTCACTACCCGCCGGATCAGTGGGTACTGATCAATCTTTCGGGGATCGATTTATGGCATCTCATCTAGACGCGACAAATCAGTCCCCAAAGGCACGCCCTGTTGACTCTGGTACTCCAGCTCACTAAGAGGAGTAAGCAGAGTCGATGCAGGAGCTTGTTGCCGCTGGAGGACGCCAGGTGAGTCGATCTAAGATGCGCTGACTTCAGCTACGCCACTCATGTAGCTGAAGTTGCATATCTTAGGTTGACCCCCTCTCCCCCGGCTAGTGGGCTGGCCTATATGTGGGCTGAATAGCTGAGGGAGCAATACACGCTCCTTAACAATTCTGAAGTTTCTGGATGCTTGTCACAATTTTGCCCTGTATGTTCCGAAGCGTAAACAGAGCAAATTTTCTCCATTTCCCCTCAGGTTGTAAAATCTCAGTCGCTCACTTAGTATTTATTTGCTCCTCGTGGGATAGAAGAGCACAGACTTGCAGATTTGGATGAGTCATTAAGCTGAAGTTCTGCCTGCAGAACGGCAATGAAAGATGCTGTTTTACAAGGGTTTTCACTGGCACAGTTTGCCCAGCTAAATGCTAATGGTGTACTTTATTACTAAGGGAAAAGAGATATTTGGAAAAACAAATGAACAAAACATGACATGCTACATTTTACAAATGGTTCACACCAAGACTGGCTATTATGATCAAATAAGTTAGGAAGATTGGGATACATACATGTACACAAACACAAATGTTCTGTCTAGGATTATTTATTTTCATTTATGGACAAGCTACAAAGGGTGACTAGGCATCTGGGGTTGGCACCTTCGGCATAAAATTAGAACTAGTCAGAAAATGGGGCTTTTCTGTGGAAAATTTCAACTTTTTATTGAAAAGTCAAAATCCTGATTTTTGTTTTTCCAAAAACATCAAAAAAAAAACAACAAAAAACCTACCCACCCACCCAATGTTTTTCTTCAGTTTTGGCCAAAAATGAAAAAGAAAAAGAAAATTAGAATTTTTTATCAAAGCAGACACCTTGTGCAAAAGTATTTATTTAATTGAAAACCCAATTATTTCCCATCAAAAATAGTTTACAGAGTATCTTTCCAAAGTGCAGCAATTTAAGACAAACCACCATCAGTAACCTAAACCCTCAAATCCCTGTCGAGCAATCCCCCACTCTTACAGTGACAGTTCCACTGCGGACACCATACAGGCATTTCCAAATGCCTTGCAAGAAAAACCCACGTGCTTTCCAGAACTTGGATGGTTGGGATCCAGGAGGTGGAGTGAGTTCCACATAGATGAGGCCCTGACAGAGAACTAAACCAACAACCCATCTCATTTATAGTGAAAGGGCTCCAAACTTGAGGACCTCTTCTGATCTTAGTTCTAACAGTACAGCGCAGGGAGAGAAGCAATCTCTGAGTGCAAGCAAAGCTTTGCAAAATTACCAAAAATATAAGCTCTTTGGAATTCAGTTTGACCAGAACCATCAGCTCATGGTGATCATATGGGCAACCCATCAGGCAAGAGAATGTCATTGCACTGAAAAAACGTGCAGCAAGCTAGAGACAGGTAAAAGCAGATGGGCAAACCTCATCAATTTTTAGTTTGGTTGCCTTAGTAAAACCCATGCCAAGAGTGGTTTGGACACAGGTCCCTTTTCTGAGCCCATAAAGGGCCGGGGTGGAGCTGGTGGTCAGATAAGTGACCATTTTGACCCGTGTGTAGGAAAAATAGCAAAACTTATTATACATTCCAAAATGCTCCCACATTCATATAACTCATATAGCACTAGTGACAAAGAGTCCTGTGGCACCTTAAAGACTAACTAAAAGTATTAAAGCATAAGCTTTCGTGGGCTAATACCCACTTCATCGGATGCATGCAGTGGA
>ML677449.1:1488829-1575255 GCA_007922305.1 Dermatemys mawii | reverse complement strand
TCTGGCCTGATGCCTCCAGCCTAACATCTCTAAATTCCCTTGCATGTGAGCCAAAGCTACAAAGCCTTGGGTGGTGATTTGCTCAGATTTCATAGGCTGGGGTCAATCTCGTATCTCCGCAGTGTTCAGGCCTCAATACCACCATGGCATTAGGGCACACAGTGATGCCAGAGGTGCCCTACTCTAGATGTGGTCCTACCCAAGCATGTGGTCAGTGCCGGCTCAAAGGGAAGAGTGGCCCCTACTGAATCACCAGCCACACTTCCTACAGCCCTTGAGGTCCCCTGGCTGTACAACCCGAGAAGTTTCCGCTCCTTTATACGTTTTCGTGATTTTGCACTACGCCAGACATCCTCGAATTTTATTGCTGAATTGAGATGTTCAATGGGCTGACGAGCTTATTGTGTTTGTGACACATGTGATCAATTGCTAAGACCATGGGATAAAAATATACCTGATGATTCCAACCTATCAATACAGGCCCAGTAAAGATCTGCTCCTTATAGGAGGCGTATTCCATTTTGATCCTCATTCCTGCCACAGTTCAGGGCAATAGCTCTCAATATGCTATTAAATGTACAAACCAATCATACTTGACTACAAAGTCACAAGTGTGAGACTCTCGCCTCAGCTGTCTCTCTCTCTCTCTCGCATACAAAAGCACACACACACACACACACACACACACACACACGGCCTTGCTTTTCCCCTCTGCCGTGTCTAAAATAACTAATAAAATAACTGATTTGTTTTGGGAAGGGGGTTATAATTGGGAAACTTTCCTTAGTCTTCAATGTCAGGTTGTAACACCCAGCACAACACCTGGGACAGCAGCATAGCCAAAAAATCCTGATGTTTCAGAGGCCATCCATCCTGAAGACATGAAAAATCCTGCCAAAACCTTGAGTCTGAAACCAAAAGGCTGCAGTTAGTTACTCAGGCTGCCAATCTTCACCACTGGATTGAATGGGTAAACTCAACCCTCTCAACCATCTTCACCATGTGTAACCAGTGCCGCCCGTGACTATACAAAAGGAATGCTAGTACCTAACTTCCAAGTGTTCAGAGCTTGACTTGGCATTTAAAGATGAGGATGCTTATCCAAACTGCCAGGCACAAGGCCTAGATGGGCTTTTTCTCCAAAAAGGCCTGGGCTTCTGGATGGAGGACTAATAACTAGTTCCCCCTTCCCACTTCCCTCCGGCATTGGTTGTTTTCTTTAAGGTTGACTAGCCTGACCACTTGCCTACCCTGGTGCAGCCAGACCCTGTGACACGGCCACATCAGGTTGTTTCCTCCCGGCCTTGCTGTTGGAGAAAGGACCTCATGGGCATGAAGGGAGAGCTTACCCTGTGCAGCCCCAGAAGATTAGCTGTTCTTGTAGATATACAGGGAGGCGGGGTTCCCTCCATCGCTACCTCCTAATTCCCATCAGGTTTCATCTTGAGACAAACAGCTGGGAGGAGAAGCAGGTTTATTAGCAAAACCCCATGAAAATACTGGAGTGAGATGTCTGGTCCCTTAGGCAAGTAGTGGGAAAAGATTTAAGGAGGGAGATTCGGGGGGGGGGGGGTGTAAGGGCCATTTGGTAAGGGAGATGGGAAGGTCCCAGAACTGAACCATCCAGAACCCAGATAAAGGTTCCAGGGAAGAGTCAAGGTTCTAAGGTTCAGAATCAGTTTGCCCATCCCTGGTGCTTACTAGTACAAGCTACAGTTCATTGCTTGTGTGGTCCTTATCAGTGACGACTGTAACACAGTCGCAAAGGAACCATCCTGGTGATTGTCTCTAATGTAACCAGGCTTAGAGAGGGGGAGGAGTTTCCTCTTATAGAAATCCAGACCTCCCAGGAGCATTCAGCTGCTGACTCAGAAGTGGAAATATTCTGTTCAGGAGGCAGGCTTTCAAATCTGACCTTGTTAGCCTAAAAATACACATACCAGCAAACCTCTTCTATTCCTTAAGCTGCCTACAAATACACATGGGAGCAGAGTAAAATAATGCTGATCTGGCTTTAATTAAAAGAGATCACGGTTCTAGCTTCCAGGCCAACATCTGGTAAGGCAGACAGTCAATGTGGCCTTTTGGCTGAGCTGACACCATGCTGGAGAGAACTATAAAACTGGGTCATATATAATCATACCACCATTTTCCTTCCATGTGTTTTGCATGCTGTTTCTTACTGCTCTTACTACTCAGCAAAGATACTGAGGCCAAATCGTGCAGGCCTTAATTCTCGCTCGGTTCAAGGGGAGTTTTGCCTAAGTAAGGAGAAAATCATGGATTTTAAGGCAAGAAGGGACCACTGTGTTCATCTAGTCTCACTTCCTCCACAACTCAGGCCCTTGAATTTCACCTGGCAATTCCTGTGCGGAAAGGAATTTCTTTTCTTTGCACCTAAATGAACACAGCATTGAATTACAGTGTATTTCCAGAAACATTGCCATGACTGATTTGAGCAAGGAATGCAGTTTGCATATATATTTGTATTTAATCATGTATGTTCCTCCTAACAGCCTCACTCAGGGGTGGGCAAACTATGGCCCACGGGCCGGATCCAGGCCATCAGGGCTTTGGATCCAACCTGCGGGATTGCCACCCCCGTGGCACCATGGGTCCCCTGCAGCTCCAGGAAGTGGCTGGCACCACGTCCCTGTGGCCCCTGAGGGAGCGGGGACCGAGGACTCCATGCGCTGCCCTTGCATGCGGGCACCTCCCCCGCTCACAGCTCCCATTGGCACAGAACGGGGAACCACAGCCAATGGGAACTTTGAGGGAGACACCCGCAGGTGAGGCAGTGCATAGAGCCCTCTCTTGCCCCCCTCCTTAGGGGTTGCAGGGACATGGTGCCGGCTTCTTTCAGGAGCGGCACAGGGCCAGGGCAGGCAGGGAGCCTGCCTTAGCCCCACTGAGCACCATTGCCACCTGGAGCCGCTCCGGGTAAGCAGTGCTGGGCTGGAGCCCGCACCCCAAAACCCTCCTGCACCCCAACCCCTGCCACACCCTCCTGCACCCCAAGCCCCTGCTCTGGGCCCCATCGCACCCCAACCCCCTGCCTGAGCCCCCCACCGTACCCTCCCACATCCCAATCCCTGAGCCTCCTCCTGCACTCCACACCCCCTCCTGTACTCCGACCTCCTGCCCTGAGCTCCCAAATATACTTCGCACCCCTTCTGCACCCCAACCCCTTGCCCTGAGCCCTTCCTGCACACCGCACCCCCTCCTATGCCCTTACCCCCTGCCCCAGCCCTACATTCATGGCCCTGCATGCAGTTTCCCCACCCAGATGTGGCCCTCGGGCCGAAAGGTTTACCCACCCCTTGCCTATCTGGTCCTCCAAATTGATCATGCAAGGAAGTAACAACATAGACTCTTTGATGTCATAATTCTTCTGGAAACAGCCTATGATATCATCAGTGTCAGAGTCTGATGTCACAAAATAGCACTAAGGGAAACTATGGTAACAAAGAGAGTGTTTCTTTAAAGTTCTATGTAAAATGCATAGATGGTTCTAACAAACAGCCAGATTCTGATCCCCTTAAAAATATTAAGTAGTATTTCACTTGGCAAGTCATCCCATTGATTTCAATGGGGCTAGTCAAAGAGTAAGATACTTCTCGATGTGAGTACATGTATCAGAATCTGGCCCTTAACATGTTGCTTTTGGTACAGATGTTCTCTCTCACCTCATCCCCATCTCTGCACCACTATAATAATCCCTCTTGGGGGGAAAAGTGTCTTTCAGTTGGCACACATAATGGAAAGGAGCCTGGAAAAGACATTGCTCCAGGAAGAATAAGGTGCTTGCTTGCTCTTTCCTTGATCATAAACCTCTGATACTTTTTCCACTTTCAAATACCAAGAACTGTGTCAGAAGTGGTTTCCTATAACTTTGCCAGTCACTACAGATCTCTAACACAACACAGATTCTGTCAAAGGAAGGGGTCAGCTCACTCAGTGTTCAGTTAGAAACACACCCACGCGAGGAAGTGTAAACATATTGCTCTGCTCAAGGATGGAACTTTATAAACCTATATTTCTGGCAACAACTGAACATACTGGTCCAACTTCTGAGCTAGCCTTGTGATCACAGGTATATCTTTTTTTGGGAGCAGGAGTCCAAGCAGCCAACCAATGCCTGTTAAATGAGATGGCTTCATTGACTACAGCTTAATGCTAATATCCAGACAAATTCCCTCTCCTCCTTCCATGTCGCTAAAGCATCCCACATATATCTACCAATAATGTGAAGAGGAAAATTAATAGAGCACAGTAATTGTATAAAACACAGACATCAGAAAGCCAAGAAACTCAAAGTTAAAGTGCACTGCCAAAACAAACAAATACTGGAAAACAGAAATGCAGAGCTAAGGTACTTCAAACAACCTTAACTCTGCCCTTCTGCCTACTACCTAGTGCATGCCCCAGATAAGAGATATATGTCTAACTATTGCAGCCAGTTGACATATTCAAACCTAGATATCTGTTTTTAATCTCAGTATTTGTATGGACTTGATTGCTGTATTGTCTGAGTGCTTCAGAAATATTACTGATTTATTCTCAAAACTCCCTTGTGAGATAGAAAGTGCTGTTATCTGCATTTTACAGACTAAAATGTAGTCTGTAAAGGTCCAGATCCTCAACGTTATTTAGGCACCTAAATAGCTCATTGATTTGAATAGGGGTTACATAGCTATATTACTTTGAGGATACAGGCCTAAGTGACTTGCCCAAGGTCACATACAGGAAGTCTGAGGCAGAGCAAATAGTTGAATTGAGATCTCCTGAATCCCAGGCCAGTGCCTTAACCACAAGGCCAGGCTTTGTCTCTTGCTAGTTCACCTGACACAGCCCAAGCAGCTAGAGATCCTTCAACCCCTGTATACTTTGGCATTTCATCTATGGCAGTCCATGGAGCGCATGGGGAAGCAAAGGGAGCCTGGCTATTTTTTTGCCTACCACCAGCTCCTGCACCTGTTGGACAGACTATTTTATATGCATGAAAAAAACCAGAAAGTTAGAAATTCATCTGTCACCTCTGTTTCTGCTGCTTGTACAGAACTAGCTGCTTAAAGAATTATATAATAATGTAAATCTGCATCAAGAAACCCCCCACTGTAAATGAAATATTTCTCATAAAGCTCTTTCCTTTAGTTTTGTCTAGTGGAAACTCATTTAAATTTGATTGATTTTGCCTTGGAATTTAAGACTTTGGATGAGATTAATGGGCTGTTTTCTGGTTACATCATCGTCATGGATTGTGAAGACAAGCCTACACTGAAATCACAGAGGACAGTTTAGTTATCGTCCCCTTGATAAAATAATGGAATGATTGCTGTTTCCAAGTAACTCAATAGGATAACATAACAGATAGTTTGCATAAAGAATAAATCTGAAATTTCCACTTTATAATAAGGCCTGTTGCAGTTACGTGCACCACAAATGCTTTATATTACAGCGACAGGCTGTATATCATTAAATACATCAGACATCACACATTTTCAGGTCTCTCTTCTGATTGGCTGGAAAAAAAAGTCTTTTTTTGTGTGTGTGCCTCTAGTCCATATTTTTGTGAATTTCAGTGCAATCCCCAGAGAGTTTTCCTTTAGCACATTTCAAGTGGACGTGACCGGGTCATGATGTGAACACAGCATCAAAACATTGAAGGGGAGATTTTCAAAGGTAAAGAGGGCAATTAGACAGCCCACTCCCACTGCAAGTCAAAATATGAGAGTTGTTTTTCAAGAGTTCCTCCTTCCTAGCACTATTTCTTTGTATTACAGTGCTGAGCAGAGGCCCCATCAAGACAGAGCCCCACTGAGCAAAATGCATAACAAAGTGGATTATATTTGAAGGGACAAAATCTGCAATTTCCACGGAGGCAAATCTCTCCTGCCACCCTCCAATCGACGTTACATTGTTAACTGGTCTAAGGGTCACTGTGACTTCCAGATTCCTGGACCCTAGAACGCTGATGGTTCAAGCCACAGACATTAAACGCCAGGCAGCAATAAATCACTGATCCTATCCTGAAACTTGAATAAAGTGAAACTTCTGGGTTAGGCTTCCCAAACATTTTGCAGTAATACTCGCAATTTCCAGGAACTTTTGAAGGAAAAACTAAAATTCCAGAGGTGGAAATTTGACCAAGTTGTGCCCAATTTCTCATGTGAACTGAAGTTTGATGACTATCATTAATTGTTCAAGAGAAGGTTTTGTTTCATGCTACCTCTTAATATTATACGGTTTGGGGTTTTCTTGGCAGCATGGAAAACAGAGGTCTCTGGCCAACGCTACGTTTTGCTTAACACACTTTCTTGCTCAGTCGCCATTTGGAAAAATGATGATTTATTTCACGGGCCCAAACATTTTTTAAAAAGGCAAAGTTGGTCCATTTCAGCGTTGGTGGATTTTTGCATAGCCCTCCGATTTTTTTAAGGCTAGAGAGTGACTTAGACGACATGCCTGCACAGGGCAATTAGAACTTCCTTTGTGTCTCTGCATGGGCTCCTGAATCTCTGAGAGAAGATGCAGAAAGAGAAGAGGACGCTATGCACCTAGTCAATGCCCCTCCTGGTGCAGGTGAGCATGGAGCAGGCAGGCGGATGGATGGAATCATAGCTTCTCCCACAACACATGAGCTAGTGAAAATATACCATGGGAGGTGCGGAAGAATACATTTGTTTCTGGTATATGCTAAGCAAGCAGCAAATTACTGACACACAGCCAGCCACCTCTACTCTGAAGCAAAGTGAGGGAACAGTGCCTCTGAAGGGCATCTCTGAGGCACAGAAACAATGGGGAGTCCGATGGCACAGCAACTTCTCCTGCGTGCTGCTTACAAACAACTCCTTGCTCAGGGCTGTGCCTACACAAACAGGACCGGTTCATCCACTGGTGGAAATGGGGGCAGCTCCACTGACTCTCATGGACCTGGACCCATTTTCACCCGCTGAGAATCTCACCCTTAGAGTTTTAACAGAGAACGCACTTCTGGAGCTTGATGGGCTTTCAGCCACGCTTGCCAGGGCCCATAAATCCATAAATCAAAGACGCGAGAACAACGGAGTTTGCTAATCCCCATCCAGCCAGACCCTGCAGATATCCAGCAGTTGGATTTGGATGGGTTCCCACTAGATTTCAGTCCCTGGGGTGATTTAGTTTAGAAAGCAAATTTCTTTAAAGTGAAGTGCGTTTGGCAGCCCTGCTGCAAATGAAGTTCATCTTTAGGGCACACACACACAAAAGAGCAAAGCAGTTGCTGGGGAATTAGGTCAAATTATTGGTTGTTTGGAGGAAGAGATCCCGGTTTGCCCACACTTACCACATAAAAGAGACTGCGGATTTTTCATTCAGACCATCAAAAGCATTATTAGAGCCATTATTTATACTGCCAAGTGTGTGAGGTTCTTTGTTCCTGGATTTTTCTTAATTATTATTATTATTACATTAAAAACATAGCCTTGTTTAAACTCAGAAGAACACCAGGAACTGTAATGCTGAGTTTTTGCCGGACCAATAAAAGCTGGCTTGTTTGATGCTATATAAATCTTCAATTTTTAATTCCCCCTGCCCCGCTGGGAGAAGGTAAGAGAAAAATGCAGTAAAACCAGAAAAGGAGATATTTGCTAAGAAAAAAACTAACTGAACCGCAAAAAATGAAAATGAAAACAGCCTTAAAGACATGAAGTTCCCTAAAAAGTGCTAAGTTTCCACATGGCTTTTGGATCACGATCTTCCAACTTTATTCCCCATCTTGTGGTGGGCAGCTTGTATTTTAGCGGGTGTCAGTAACTGTCATTCCGAATGTCAGTGCTTTGTCCCTCTGTCCACAACAAAAGGATGCAGTTTGCCTGCTATTAATTTGATCAGAAAGGATGATGGGACACTCCAAAACACCACCAGGTGCTGAACAGCGTCAGTCCCAATGTTCACAATCGAGGTTAGTTCAAAGAAAACATCAAGGAGATGAACTTTGCATCGTGTGGGTAACTTATTTACAGAGCTGGCCCTCTGATTTTATTTATTTGTTTATTTAGCATCTGCAGTAACTCCGTGGTAAGGCAGTTCAGAAAGCCAATAACTCCCAGTGTGTTTTTGGGAGACATTTCTGAGGTGTGCATGAGACCAACTGGGAGCTTATGTGGTTTTTTGGTGTTTTTGTTTTATTTAAGTGAGTTTTTCTGCTTTTATAGATTTTATTTTCTTAATTTAGAAAAATGTAGGTAAAACTAACATGCTACAGTGTAGAATTCTGCAGCTCCGTTTGAGACAGAAGTACCATGACCTGTGAAACTGAATTTAGATCCCAAATTCTAGCCCATCGATTACATTTGGTCTGTAGAGCACTGGTTTGTGGCCCATGGACAGACAACCAGGGAGATGGTTCTCACGCTCCTCCTTTACTGCCACCTGCTAACTTGCATTACAATGTAGCTTGAAGTAAATGCTAATGTAAATTTCCCATGTCAGTCATTACTGGAGTTGCAACAGGAAATTCACATGATCCCAAATAGGAGAGGTGGTGGTCCACAGCACTGTGAATGGGAAGAGAGGCAATTGTGAGTGAGCTCGGAGGTGGTTCACAGAATTGTGAATGAAGGATAGTGTGACGTCATTCCATATTCTTTATGAAAATAGGCTTATGATATGGCTATGACATAACTGAGATATACTTTATGCAAGATGGCTCATGTAAGATATCATTGAAAAGTTTATGATTCACTGAATGTGATTATCCAATGTGTATGCCTGTATCATTTCTGTATCTAAAGTTAGGAATATTGACTGTGTATCTGTATTTCAGTTATGCTACTTTGGGTGATGCCCCCACAACACTTCAGGTACAACAATGAAAAAGCCAGACAGGGCGGATGGCCCACCAGTGAGGACAATGAACTGTGAAAAGCTTGACCTTCTTGTGGACGCTTCATACTGCCACTGACTCACGGCTGCTGTGATCCTACAGAATCAGATGGTCTTGTCACCTGATACTAAGCATTACCTGGGACTTCTTGTAACTTTCCACTGGAAGGGAAGGGCGGGGTCAGGTTTGGGAAACAAAGAATTCCCGCCCCTATAGAAATCCTATTTAAGAGTGGGGAGGAAGGCACACAGGACTCCTCCTCTCCCTGGCCTGTCTGCCCAAGAAGAAAGACTGCAAAAGGGAAGGTGGGGGATGAGGGAGTATCCAGACTGAGAAAGGGGTCCAGTGTGAAAAGGAATATAACTGGAACTCTGAACTACAGAAACTTTGCAACCTGCCTGCAACAAAATCTAGGGGAGAAAGACTATTTGTAACCAATTTCTTTAGTGAAACTAGCTTAGTTTGTGTGTTTGATTTTATTTGCTCAGTAATCTGTTTTGTTCTGTTTGCAATCTCTTAAAATCTGCCTTTTATAGTTGATAAAAATTGGTTTTGTTTATTATTAAACCCAGTTCCTGTCATTTCTAACAGTGTGCACATCTCTCTCCACATTGAGGGAGGAGGCGAATTTCATAATATACTTTTGGGTCTGCACTCCCAAGAAGGTGGACATCTGAGTGCTGGAGCAAGTCCCTTAAGATGAGGCTGCCCAGAGCTGATCTGCGGCTGGGTGTGGCACTGCCTGTGTGTGTGTTAGATGAAGTTTTAAGAGCCTGGCACAGCAAGACAGGTTAAAGGGGGCCCACGCTGGCAGAACAGGTAGACTCAGTGGTATCACAGCACATCACCCAAGAGGTCCAACCTGTCACAGAGAGATGTCTGCAAGACAATATCCCTAGCATAAGGTTCATCCTGGCCCTGATGAAGACATTAATTGCCTCCCATTGCACTCTCTCTGTCTCTGCTCCCTTCTTCTGACTAACTCTCCCAGAGTGCATTGAAACCCCAAACCCTCATTTCTTCTCCCAGCAGCCAGACCCTCTTTCTGCTTTTAGTCATCGGCAGTAGGTGCCTTCATCCCACTCAGTCTGTCACAGGACCCTGTGCACTAGCTGCAGTGTTGCTTCTGTGGAGAACACAAAGGGCTGTGAATTGCCAAGGTGCGTAATGCACAGAACTGAGGTGAACTAGACACACCTTTGTGAAAGAAGGCCCACTGGGCAGAAAATTCACAGCCAAAGACAGCTCACAGCCAAGGGATAATCTTAGTATTGGACAAGCAGCCTAACACCATAAGATATAGAACTATGGGCACCTGTTTACATAGCTTCTGCTTGAGAGGTAACATGCGTTCCAACATAAATGCAAGACTCGGGCACATCTCATGTATTAGATCAAGGTTAGCGCTGGTTTTTGTGTAACAGTTAACAGTAATTCTGCACCCAGGTGGACAAAAGACACAAAAACACAGGGGAAAACCCAGTAACTAGAAATCAGTTAAGCACTGTGTGTTGTAAGGTGTTTTCTGCAATGTTAATCTTGGGAATTCACATGTGCCTGACCTTTGGAGTCTGGGGACAAAACATTGGGGGTATGTTCTGGAGAAGTAGCACCATCTAGGCTGATCACTGGACCAGGAAACAAGAACTCCAGAGTCCTGTTCCTGGCCCTGTCATCATGGGATTTTGGACAAGTAATTTAGGTCCTGATTCAGCAAAGCACTTAAGCACATGTGGAACTTTAAGCATGTGTTCTATTTGATCCAGCACCACAGAACCTGTGACCCAGATCCTCGAAGGGATTTAGGAACCCAAGTCCCATTGATTTCAATGGGAATTAGGAACCTAAATCTTCTTGAAGATCTTGGCCTGAGTGCCTTCCCATAGTGTATTAAGCAATGTGACTAATACCTGTGCCTATGTGCTTGGCTGAATAGTGACTGTTAATTGTCTGCATCAGTTTATTCAGCCACGAAAGAGAGATTATGATCCTTCCTGGCCTTTCTCCCCAGAGTGTTTTGAAGATTCATGAGTTAATGTGTGTGAAGGACTTTGAAGTTGCAATGCATTCATCACTGCAAAGCATTATTGTGATAGCCAGTCTTCTGGAAAACCTTGGAACTGTCTAGCAAATCTCTGCAGTCAAAGTGACTGTGTATATCTAGCCAACGGAATCTCAACATTTGACTTTAAACCACCTTGCTTCCACTCAGAGCCCAACCAAACAGTCCTTATATAGGTAAAACTCCCAGTGAAGTCAATGGGAGGTTTGACTGTATGAGAAGTTTACAGCCTCAATCCTTTGGAAGCAATTCACTAATACCACAATGAAAGTCAAAAAACATACCAGAGATGTACGTGCTTCCTGAAAGTGAATCACAGTGAAGACTGATAAGATATGGAGATACTGTTTTATGCACTCGTAGGCTGACTTTGCCAGAAAAGAAAGTGAATCACAAGCTCATCTAAGCTTTGAGATATCATAGGGATGGGGATGGTATACAAAGATAGACACAGAAGCATGGAGGGACTCAAAGGAGAAGCAGCAGAGTCATATATACTGTACGTAACATGATTACATTTAGGATGTCAAATCTGCCTGGCCTGCTTAACAGGAAATGGTCTCTAATTGTAAAGCAGAAATGTAGTATCTAAAACATATTTGCTGAGCTGCATGTCTGAGTGACGGTGACACTACCAAAGTGTTAGCCCCTTTTTAAAAATCTGACCCATTCATGTCATGGAACAAAGAGCCAAATCCCGGGGTGGTGTAAGTCAGCATAGCTCTGTTGAAGTCAATAGAACTATGCTGATTTTGCTGAGGATCTGGCCTTATATAAGAACATAAGAACTCCCACACCGGGTCACACCAATGATCTGTCTAGCCTAGTATCCTGTCTCTGATGGTGACGAGTGTCAGAACCTCAGGGAAAGTGTACAGAACAGGGCAGTTGGAGTGATTCACCTGAGATTTCTCCTCGCAGCTTCTAGCAGTCAGTGGTTTAGGGTTGCACCAAGCATGGGGTTGCCTCCTGGCTGATAGCCATTGATGGAATTTATCTAGTTCAGTTTTTAAACTAGATAAACTTTTGGCCATCATACTATCCCATGGCAATCAATTCCATTTAAATGAGTTTTGTGTGAAAAGTACTTCCTCTTATCTGTATTAAATCTGATGCCTATTCATTCCATCAAGTGACCCTGGGTTTGTGTGAAGGGATAAATAACACCTCTCTAGTCACTTTTTCAGTACCATTCATGATTTTATAGACCTCTATCATATAGCCCCTTAGTTGTCTCTTTTCTAAGATGAACAGCCCTGACTTTTTAGTCTATCCTCATACTGAAGCCTATCCATACTGTTGATCATCTCTGTTGCCCTTTCCTGAACCTTTTCCTTTCCACAATATCCTTTTTAAGATGGAGGACCAGAACTGGTCAAGGTATGGGCATATACCATCGATTTATATATTGGCATGATGATATTTTCTAACCCTTTCCTAATAGTTCCTAACAGTCTGTTAGCCTTTTTGACCACTGCTGTATATTGAGCTGAAGTTTGCAAAAAGCTATTATAGTGAGTCCAAGATCTTTTTCTTGAGTGGTAACAGCTAATTTAGAACCTGTCATTTTATGTTTAATTGGGATTTTTTTCCCCCAACTTGCATTACTTTGCACTTATGAATGTTCAGTTTCATCTGCCATTTTGTTGCCCAATCATCCAGTCTTGTGAGATTCCCCCAGTAACTCTTCACAGTCAGCTCCAGACTTACTTATCTTGAATAAATTTTGTATCATTTGCAAACTTTACCACTTCACCATTCACTCCCTTTTCCAGATTATTAATGACTATATTGAACAACACTGGTCCCAGTACAGATCCTTGGAAGACCTCACTGTTGTCCTCTCTCCATTGTGAAAACTGGCCATTTATTCTTATCCTTTGTTTCCTATCTTTTAACCAGTTATTGATCCATGAGAGGACCTTTCCTGTTGTCCCATGACTACTTAGGTTCCTTAACAGCCTTTGGTAATGAACCTTTCAAAGACTTTCTGAAAATCCATGTACATTATATTAGCTGGATCACCTTGATCCACATTCTTGTTGATGCACAAGTAGACAGACAGGACTGACTAAACCACTCACCTAACAGATGCCAGATGAGCACCAGAGCACAGGAAAGTTACTGTAAAGAATTTGTTCGTCCATACTGTTAGTGCCTGTTTTAACAAAACAACCAGGCATTTCAAGTCTATTTATTACCGAAGCCTACTGAAATGTATTCAGGTTTGATAATGTAAACTCAAGTGGAGAAATAGCCCATTGCCTGTGTTTTCTAACTATTAAACAAAATCTTGCTTTTGCTAAAAAGAACATTGATATGAGTCATTGACGCTTGACTCTTTTTATCTTTTATAAATGAATCTTGTAATTACTGTGAAATGATAAATGTAATGCAAAAGCTATTGCGGAAACATCATGATGACTATCCATAACCATTTTAACAGATATCAAATTTAGCCAATTATGACATGCCCTATATTTGGAACATATCTCATAGTAACCATGTGAATTGTTTCTGCTTAAACATATCATGTAGGTTCATGCTAGTTTAGCAGAAGATGAGGGAAATGCCAGCATAAGCTTCTGAGGTAATTTATCTCAAGCAAGTGTTTTATAAAACTAGTCCCCTCCTTCCTCTCCCCACAAAGGAATCCTGTGAATCTGGCATTGCAAGAAACTACTTTTCCTCAAGCTGTTTCTGCGATAGTGATACCGAAGAGGCCAAATTCAGCCCTGGTGTAATTCAGCGTGAATCTGAGAAGTTACACCTTGGCTAAATAGCCCCTGTATATCTTTGTTTAAGGTTTCCAGGGTGGGATTCCCTTTCCCCCCATTACCTCAACCTCTGGGACCTCAGTTCTAAGTTAGGAATGCAGCACATCAAACCAAAACTGACAGGAACTTTCGGGGTTTCTGCTTTCTAACTGACTTTTCAGCTGGTCTCGTACTTTCCTGTGCTCTGTTGCTCATCTGGGATCTGTTTATTGAGTGGCTTAGTCAGTCCTGCCCATCTACTTATATGGCCCCATTACTGTAGACTCTGAGATCCTCAAAATATTAATGAATTCATTCTCACAAGACCCCTGTGAGGTAGGGAATTATTATCCTAGTGGGGACCTGAGGCACACAGAGATCACAGACATGATTTAAAGCCTACTGGGATTCAAGGGAGGCATTGCACAGACTTTGACATCAGGCCCTAACTGATTTGCTTAGGTTCACCGGAAGTCTGTAAGCAGGACGAAGAACTGAGCCCTAAACTCCAGACCAGCTCCTTAACCACCAGTGCACCTTTTCTCTCCATGTTGGTGCGACTGCAGTTCCCTACGCAGTGGGTGAGGACAAAACCTGTTAGCTGTTTTCTCCAGGTGTGCTATTTCTGCAGAGCTCACACTGCCTAACTGTCAGATCTAAGAGCCTTAACAGCACTTCCAAATCCCTCTTTGGGTGCTCCAGCTCTTATGGACAGAAATGCCCATTGTATGCAGCAGTGTGCCAGTCTAAGTCACAGAGGAGAAGCACAGGATCAGGCCATCCTAGCAAGGCATTGCAAAGTTTTGTCTATGCATGGGACCGTCCCCAAACCTCTGTCTGCTCTCTGGTGACTGCCACCCACATGACTAGTGCAGTGGGATAGTTTTATTCGGAAAGCGGATTATTATCATTGCTGAGGGGTCAAAAAGATATAAAAATAACGACTGACAAATTTAACAGACACGGCATATTGACCATTATTTACCTCTTGGCTGGTCTGGTCAATGGCCAGAGCTGCATCTTCAGTGTCTTGGTGCATCCTTTGTGCGTGGGGAGTGTGGGGGGATAATACAGTCCTTGAGGGCCAGGGGGCTTAGTGGTTAGCACACCTGGTTTTCAGTCTGTCGCCTCCCAGGTAAAGTGAGGGAGAGCGATGTCTGGTCCCTACCTTAAGACAGAGGCATGGAAGTCTCAGTTTGCATCGGGGTCTTGCTGTGAACCAGGCATGGTAGGAGGACCCAGGCCCTCCCTCTCCACCTGGTCCCAGCCCACAACCCATACTGGCAGAGTCCTGCCTACCAAAACTCCTAGTCTGCCTCCCTGGCCCACTTCCTGCTTAAGCCGTCCTTCCGTTTGGGGCATGGTCCCCTCCAGTCCACACACACAGGAGCTCAGAGCTCAAAATGAGGAGACAGTACCCATGAGCTTTACCCGCACCTTGGTCCCATCTCAGACTTAATCCTCCCTCTGGCTTCCAGAAGAAGGGCTTGTCTTCCCTCCAGCCAGGTCACACCCCACAGCTGGGGCTTCTGAGTTCCTTTTAACCTCTCCTCCAGCCAGATCCCACCTTGCAGACCTGGAGGAGAAGAGGTACCTGGGTCCCATATTGCCCTTTTACCCCTTTGGGACGAGTGTGGCGTTCCTACAGCCCTCTAAGCACCCATGTTGTAACAAACTGCCTAGTGAGTATGTGTGTTACTGCCCCCGTCTGGAGTTAAACTGTAACTGCAGAGCCTCTCCCATTCAATGCAGCTTTTCCTCCAGCATTCCTGGCAGGGGTCCTGCACTTTGGAGTAAGTGGGGCTGATTCCTATTCCTGCTTCCACTGTTTGGTTTGGAGGGACCAAATCAGCATCCAGTAGGTTGACAACAACCACAAAATCCTAGATGGCAATGCATGTTTTCACCCCACTTTCTAGCAGCAACAACAAAGGAATGTCCTATGTCGCACAGAGTAGTAATGATCACTACTCAAAGAAGTCCAGTGCCTCAGGGAGCACGGTGCTGAGGAGATGTCTGCTCCATTCCCTCCCTCTGTCTGCTCACCTCAGCCTCACTCCACCTGCCCCCTCATTCTTCCTTCTTTCCCCTTCTCACCCGGCCCTGTCTCCCTCCACCCTTCCCTTCAATGTCCCCTCTCCTTCCCTCCATGTTTTCATTTACCTAACTCCCTCCTAACTAAACCCCACTCAACCCTTTACAAAAATATTGTGGCACTAACACGCCATTTTCTGCCAGTTCACTGTTCACTCTGCTTGGGTCCTTTCTCTTCCCTGTATCTATAGTGTCTACAGAGACTGCGAGCATTATGAGGCAAGGACTGTCTTTGACTCCATATCCGTACAATGCATAGCACCATGGGTAACTCTCTAAGCACCTCTGTAATATACATATTATAGAATAATAAATACAGTATATATTACACCATGTTCTTGGCTGCTTCTCTCAGCAGTCTCAGCTAAGGAACAATGCTGCAAATGCAGAGTTTTAGCCTTAATGCTTGTGTCTGTTATCAGCCGCAGTGAAAGGTATCCTCACTGATACTCAGAGTAGTATCTAGTATCATAGGGGTAGCCGTGTTAGTCTGGATCTGCAAAAGTAACAAAGAGTCATGTAGCACCTTATAGACTAACAGATCTTAGGGATCATCATCTGATGAAGTGGGTCTTAGCCCATGAAAGCTCATGATCCCTAAGATCTGTTAGTCTATAAGGTGCTACAAGACTCTTTGTCAGAGTTGTATGCAGCTGGTTGGGTGGGAAGGAAGAAATGCAATTCACTGACTTACCTTTCATTAACAGTGCTGAACTCTAAGCAGACTCAGGCTTTAAGACATCTTCTAGGCCGTATGTTAATACAGTATGTTTAACATGCTGCACTCACAACAGGTTCCATTCATAAACCTAATTGCATTACGTCAGCATTAAAGGGTTAGCTTAAAATGTGGTATAAGCAACTGATGTCGAATCAAGCTGCACTCATTTACACCAGGTCTGAGTTTAGCCCATCGATATGGCAAGTCCTAGAAATCACAGACACAATGAAGAAGAGAAACCCCTCCTCCCACTCCTTCCTATTTCAACAAGCTGGGTGGGGTTTTTTTTTCATTTCTGACCAAAGAATCTTTTAATAAAAATGCTGAATGAGACTGACTAACCCCAAAGCTTGAATGTAGACCTTATGAGTTACAAGCCAGCATGACAACAGTCAAAACAGAACTCCGCCTGTCAGTACATAAAGTCGTAAGGGTGTCTGCAGTGTTAAGAATCAGACAGCATCTGACAGATGGGTCACGAGAAAGCTCGAAACAAGCAGACCTAAAGTTACCCTGAGCCTATAAAACACTTCCTGGCTTTAGTCAAGTTCTGGTAATAAAGCGAAGTGACCGACAAACAGAGGCCTGGTAAGAAAGGAGTAAACCCCGCTCCTTTTTCATGTGGGAAACAGCCTACTCCTTAACAGGCCTGGAATGGCAGGAGCTGAATCAGAGGAAATGTGCATTGCATTGAGGAATGAAAAGGTAGCCTTCAAAGAGGGGGGAAATGGCAGAAGTTTGAGGAGGAAGAGGACTATTTTTGTTGCTTTCTTGCTAATTTCTGTTTTATAGAGAAGGCCTGAAAATTTGTTTTTTTCCATGCAACTCCTGGCTCTTCAAAGTTTTGTTTCTGCATGTTTTTAACCCGAGATAGGTCATACTAGGCAGTGTGGGGTTTCCTTGGTTTTGCTGGAGGGCTGGCTGGGAGTTTCAAGTGTGCCCAAAGCTCAGAGCTTTCTGTGCCCTTAGCTGAAGGGTCAGGGATATGTTCAGGCCTTAACGCTCACCTCCCTCCACCCCACCCACATGCTGATCCTAAGCAAGGGGCCCACACTGAGCAGTGAGGTTAGATATTGTCAAGGGGAGCAGCTAAAGCCCAGCTGATGCAAAAACATCTCCTCTAAGCAAATTGGCTTGCTGGTTCTCCAGTGGATACACACCCACTGGAAACAGGACTTCCAGGCAACCAAGGGGGATGTGAGTAGAAGTTGTGGCATTTAAAGAAAATAAACCTGTTTATACCAGAATAGAAACGTTTACACCAGTGGAGAGGAATGGCAAGGTTAGGATCAGACCAGATAGCCTGAGCTGCTGGAGGTTAGTCTGGAGAAAGGCTTGGATTTCAGCACCCCTTCTGCAAGCCTGCAGCTATAACAACATTCCTCTGCTCCCGATTTCCTTTCAGCACGACTGGAGTTTAAACCATCGGCTTTTTCAAAGCTGCCCTTCCCCAGTTTCTCTCGCAGCTTCTTTTCCATGAAAAATAAGAAGTGTGTGATGGGTGCGGGGTGGGGTGGGGGGACGTGGAACAAAGAAATCCAAGTGATTCCTCTGGAGCCAGGTGTGCCGCTTGGAAAGCTGATGTATTTGGAGGTCTCTCCAGACTGGCACACATGGCTGAGGTTTAAATTTTAACTTTTGTAGAGAGTTGAATTGGAAAGTTGTTTCACTTGGGCAGCTTGCTAGGGTCAGGAACAGGACTTACTGTCCTTAACTGTTAGGTCAACAGGACAGGGATCATTCTAGAGGTGACAGGATCAGCCAAAGAGTGACATTGGCTCATAGATAAGCTAAGGTCCACCCCATGAATTGGAGACATGCCAGTTAACAACAGGGGCAAAGACAGAACGCTGAGAACGGAATGGGGGAAAGGAATAGGTATTGTTCTCCATTAATCTCATTAGTGTAAATGAGAGAGAGACTAATGAGCTGCCTTAGTCAATTACCTGAGCCCTGGAAAGAGTAAGGTCTACTGAAGGAAATGTAAGGACAAGAAGGAAGAAATGTGATTTGGTGATTTGCCTGTGACAGTCATGAACTCTGGGCAGTAAAATGACTGTGTACCATGAGCATAAACACTTGGGAATGTTTTAATATATCCCCTTTTTTGCCTGCTATCGTGAGCCAAAAACTCAGCTCTGAGCACCACACAGATAAGGGATTTCAGAATCCAAACCTGGATGCAGAACCACCGTTGTCTAGCCCAGGGGAATGGATTGGAGCCTGGCCACTTAAAAGTTAGGTCCACATAGCTACTGTCATGTGGGGAGGTGGAATTCCTGTACCAGTGGAAAAACCCCTTCTGTCGTGTCTACATGGCGGTGCAATAGCAACATAGCTATGGCACCTTAGCTATGTGGCTATACTGCCATGTAGACATGACTCGGGACTCAGCAGATAATAGCTCAGACACAGAGGTTCCAGAGGGTAAGTTATGTAAATACCATGACTCTTAGTTCTCCCCATTTTTCCCAGTTTTACAGAGGTGTTGCGGTGAGTGTGAAAAGTCCATTAGTGCCAGTGAAGTGGCCATATGAGTGGATCTGAATGGCCAACAGGGCAAACCAAACGCCTAGCTCTGACTACCCGTTGGCTTTGGCTCTCCATTCTGTTGGTGCTGTACGTGTACACACACACAGCTAGTCCCTGCCCTGGGAAGAACTTGCAACTTAGACAGACCAAAAGGGGGAACTAGAAGGGGGAACTAGAAGGTTTGACTAGAACCAGCCTTGTGCTCAATTCTCCATTCACTCAGAGAGGCAAGTTAGGGAGTTCAACCCAAATCAGAGAAGAGGGACATGAGGTAACTCTTACGAGGCACCACAGCAGCTTTTTCCAAATAGAACTATTTCCAATATTCCCATTTCTTAACAAAACGATAGGCGTTTTCCAAGGAAAGAAGAAACTTTTTGCAAAAAATGGTGTTTAGCCGAAAACCCGCTGGAAAACAGTTTTGACAGAAAAACTTCAACAAACAGCCCCATTGTTCCAGGGCTTTGCGGGGACACAAAAGTGAGAGGATTCCATGTGTCCACCCCAGCAACACCAGGGGCCAGCCACAGCCTGTACTTTACAGTGACCTTTCCAATAGTACTTTCTGCGCCCACTTTCTAATAGCCACCTTGGGATGCGAACACCTTGTCTGCTGTAACTGTCACAGTCCAGGTGATTTTAAAGGCATTTCAGGTAAAATGGACTGGAAGACAAGAAGCGGAGGATGTTAACAGGGAGGACAATTTAAGGGTGGATCGTGGGTGTTATTCAGCCAAACGCTCTTGAGCCAATGAATTATTCCAGCAAAGAATTTGGCTCCCTTTGTCTATTCAATCAGCTGTCTTCAAGCTTTATTCCATTCCTCATTCTACAGGACTGTGTTTAACTAATTAAAGACGCTGAGGCCTTTTAAAAAATATATACAAAGTAACATCATTTGATTTTCAAATGTTCACACTCTGGCCCTGGCCCAGCAAAGCACTTACGCAGGTGCTTGGCTTTAAGTTAATTGCTATCATTTTATTTTAAGTTAAGCATGCACTTAAGTGTTTGTCATGATCAGGGCCTGGTTGCTCAGTGTCTTGCATGAATAACACCTTACAGTACTGAAAAATATAGCATGAATATCCAGCAGATAGCAAATCCAGAGCTCATCTACCCCCAATTATGAACATAGAATGCATTATTAGTTCCTTCCTCACGGGCTATTATTCTGTGTGTTTTTAAGACAGTGAATTCCTCTCTTTGTATACTGTCATCAAATGGTTAAATGTGCCTGTTTAACTAGATAATATGCTACTGGCATGTAGTATATATTTAAAACATCTTCAAAGAAACTCACTGTAAACAGGATCAAACCAATATGATTGTCTGGGTAATTTTATACAATACACATGCCTATTTAAGGAATTGCAAAGTAAACCTGCAGTTTTATGTGCCCTTCCAGAGAATAAATCTGTGTAGAAAAATGAAGTGCTGATTACTTAATTATTCCCTCTTTGAACTCCCTATAAGATAATAACAATAACAAATATCTCTACAGAACTCCCTGGTTAAATATGAAAAGATTGTTTACAGTTGGTGTCTGCCCCGGGATTGGTGAAGATAGACCCTGTTCCCCCATATTATCCTGCAACATTTCAACTAAGAACAGATCATTTGTATTTCAAAGCTGAGTCAAAATATTTCACAAGTGCAAAGTGGTGAGTTAAAGAAAGAACAGCTCAGCCATATAAAGGAGTGATATCTATTAAAAACAAAACAGCCAGGTTAGGGAAAGTTTACTCATTTGACCAAACGGTCAAATTTAACAAGACACAATTAAAGCTAATTTAGCTCCCATCCAATAAGGTTCATAAACCCACACATGGGAGCACTCAGTTGGGGAGGAGGACAAAGTTAGCTATAAATCCATAGATTTTCATATGTTTTCTATTAACATTTGTATTTACTAGCAAAGATGCCATATTCTGTTGGAACAAGTATTTTTCCTCCCTCGCAACTCATCAGAACTTTAGATGTGATTCTGGAGTGAAGGAATAATGCTGAATCTGTGAAACCACATATACTCTTTACATACCTCTTTGATGCCAAAACTTCATAGGTTTTCCTGAATTTCCTTCATGATTGTGAATAGGGCCCTGAATTCTCACGAGTTCCTTGCTGTTTGCCACTCGAGCTTTGTCATCATAAAAGCAGCAATTTCAAATGCAAATTACAACAGACCTGCAGAAAGAAATACATCAGCATAAGAATGATACCCCATACACCATGAAATTCTACTCTGTATTTGCTACTGATTGGGGGAAGAGGATGTCTTTTTCTTCTGTATTTGTGCAGTGCCTAGCACAACGGGGCCTGATCCATGCTCAGGTATATGCTATAGTGATAGAAATAATAAAATAATAAATGAATGAAGACCTGGTGTTTTTCAAACAGGATTGAGGCTAGACACCAAGAAATATGAACAGCAGAGGTTTTGGTCCCTTTCTTGCTGTTATCTTCTCTTGGCCGAAGGAACCGATGTCAAGAATTTTAAAGGTGTTTTGGTGCCTACTTCCCATTGGATGTCAGGTGCCTAAATATCTTTGAAAATCTGAGCCTGAGTTACTAGAGTTTATTGCCTTGTGTGATCCCACTAATTTTTAGCGGGAAAATTTCTTGTGGCTTCTTTTCTGTGTTGCTTAGCTGTGCTATCCATATTTAAATTTTAATCTTCCCTTCATGTCAGCCCACTAATCATTGGTATTATTTTTCTCTGGAATCCTTCATTGCCAATATCTTGCTGGTAATGATGGGCTCAGAACTGAATGCATAAAGAAGAGGGATTGTTACCACTCTGTCTCATGATACAATACCTCCGGGCACACAGCCCAAAATTCCATTGGTGGTTATCATTATTATGTGTATTACGGTAGGAGCTAGGCTACCCAGGGAAGGATCAAGGTCTGGGCAGACAAATATCAAACAAAGGAACCCCCTCCCCATAACATTTATTGCATAGGGGTATGTCTGGCCTAGAATCTATACTCCAGTTTCAACTAGTGCAGCTATAAATAGAATAATAGAATATCAAGGTTGGAAGGGACCAGAGATCATCTGGTCCAACTCCCTGCTCAAAGCAGGATGCTATGTGTGATTTACCCAATGTGTCTGGGAGCAAACATTTGTGGAGTGCCCACACTAATATTTACAAGGCAGGTGAGTGAATGCAAGTTAATTGTCCATCCATCAAAAAGAAGAACACAAACTTTATCCTGGCCACATGCTCCATGTCACACAGGACATGGCAGGTGGACAAACTAGAGGACTGTGGAGAACATGGGCAGGAGGATGAAATAACAAAAGGAAGGGAATTTAAACCAAGACTAGAAAGTCTTGGGGGGTTCCTACAGAGAGTCATTTTCATTCATCTTCTTTGTTTCCACTTCCCGTTATAAACTTGTGTCTAATTTGTGGTTCACTATCATGTTTAAGTCTCTTCCAGCATGAGTGCTCTGCAGCTTTCTGCCTCTCATTGACTGTGATTAATTTTATGTGCTAGCTTTCTCCCAAGATGCCTTGTTGTGTCATTTCTGCTCATCTCGCTGACCTCTCTAGGTCCCTTTGTGCTATTTCTCTGCCACCCCGGGTGTTCTCAAGTTTTCCCACTTTAGTAGCACCTGCACATTTCATTATTGCCTCTTCTAGATCAGCATTAAATGAAACCAGCCCTCTTGCAAATTCCTGCTCTAAAGCACTAGAGACTGCCCCAAATCTCTATTTTATCATGTATCATAATCCTCTGATTACAGTCCTCTGGCTAGCTCTCTGCACACAGGACAATGCTGATATCCAAGCTGATTTAATTTACTTTTGAGAGTCAGATTCCATGAGAACCCGTATAATCCGACCCCGCCGATGACAGAAAAATAAAGACATGGGAGAGTCCCGGGGCTGCAGTACAAGGGAGTCCCGTTATTCCAGTGTCTTGCGTCAGGGAAAACATCTCCACTGGGGAAAAAACATGTTAGCGATGTTGGCCATGGTTCAGCAAAGTATGTGCTTATATTGGCTTCAAGTTAAGCACATGTTTAACTTGCTGACTCAGAAGATCTCAACGACCCAGCTGATTAGAATGGAGCTTTATCATCAGGCCCTGTTCCTTAAAGCCATGGTGGCAAAGACATTGGCTGCAGACAATGTTCTGGTGGGATTTCTGTAAAGACAGGGAATCAGGGCCTGCTGCAGAGCCAGTCTCTGGCCACCCTAAGGAGCAGACCTGGCCTGTCGTAGACCGCCCCCTAGATGCAGCAGCTGCAGCGGTTCAGCGGCTGCTCAAAGCATTTTCCCAAGGCTGTGATAGCCCATGATCCTCTTTGTTCTCAGCCCCGCTCTTGCCTTAGTCCCCGCTTTGTTTCACTCCAGCCAATCTGGTTCTGACCCTGAGCTCTGATTTCTGACTTTGGCTGTGACCCTTGGTTCTGGCACTGGACTCCGATATCTGGCTAACAACTCCTGTTCTAACCCCTAGGCCTGACTGCTGCTCCAACCACCAGCCATGAACTCCCATGGCAGAAACAATGGCTAATAAACATATCAGTAAGCCCTGTTGGACATCTGCCCAGACCAGAAAGTCTCTGAAGCAACATCACTGGAGAAATAAATACCCCAGAAATCTCTTTCCTTTTTTATCAAAGTTCCTGAGAAGCTGGAGTCTCCAAAGTGCTTTAAAAATAATATCCATGCACCCAAACATCAAAATGATTCTCTGGGGAAAGGGTCCATGATCTGGGGAAATGTCAGCACTCTTCCCATTTAAAAAACAATTACATAGGTTGTTTTTTAAAATGTCAAATATTCCTTTGCCAGCGATTACGTCACTATAAACAATTTGATTGTATTTATTTAACAGAGACTGCTTTTTATTAGCCACTCCATAAAATGAGCTGGGAAGAACCACCAATTAAAAAGCAGATACAGAACGCAATATGAAACAAAACACCCAACAGGTTTCACCTGATAAACTTTCACTTGTACTTTTCTGTACCCCGGACATCAGCGCCGCTATGCCAAAATCTCTACTTTCTTCAAAGTGCTGCCTAGTAATTTCCCTACCCCGCCAAAATTGCACTGGGAACATGCCCAGAAATGGATGGGCTAGATCTGCAGCTGATGCTCAATTAATAGCGCTTTGCCACTTTCGCTGTGGTTCTGGTCCACTATTTACTCATTTTCATCTCTTCTTTCTCCTGACTCCCTTGATCGCTCTACGTTTCTTTGCAGGGAAAAGTGTCTGATATTAACCACGCCATGGATGTTGGAATGAACTACAACAAAACACAACACAGCACATACAAGTCTCTTCCATGGAATTAAGCTGATAATTTAAAAAGATTGAAAACATCACTTTGGGCTTTCCAAAAAAATTGTATTTTCAGAAAGTCAAAAGATGAGGCTGGGACTCCTTTGAGGCCTGATCTCCCTCTCAACTTCCCCCTGGAACAGGGCAGTTCATCCCCACTCCAACAGGCTAGTGATTTACAAGGAGCAGCATGAAAGGTGACACCGGTTAGTGGGTAGCGCACCGGACTATGACTTTAATTCCAAATAACAGCATCCACATGGGGATTTAATGCATTAATTCACACCTTTAGTTAATTTCCTAGATGTCCCCATGTAGGCAAGTCCTTAGAGAGCTGTTAGCTATCCATCTGAGGAGTCTCAAGAGTGTAAATTATTTCAGGTAAATTCAGCCAACACGTGGGCTCAGTAAATTAACTCCATATTTGTGTGCAGTGACAACACATGGGAAGAACGTAAGGACCTTGATAAACCCAACCCAGTTGGTTCAGACTACACACCCCCTTTTGGAGACCAGCCATGGCAAACACAGACCTGGAAGGCTGCCTCTCAGCAGACATGCAGACCTGGAGAGCCGCTCTCTTTCCAGAATGGCATCATAGTAATGGCTCAGCAGCCAAGGCAAAGAAGCTGCTGGTGGTCTCTCAAATGCCCGCTTGAGTCCCAGCTGTGCGGATCCAGGGCTATATCCAGCTTTGTGTATTACAGCCGTATTGTCAAGCCACAGGCAGCAGGGCCAGTGGTGAGTGTGTCAGGGAAGTACACGGCCAGACAGCAGCTGGTATACTGGTCAAAAGGATTATGTACTGGAGCCAGCTCAGACCAAGGAAGGGCTATAACTTCATCCATGCTCTGCCCCTTTTGAGATGCCTTGCCTGGCTTATTGCACTGGGAATCCTCCTGCCTTTGTTCTGGGGACACAAGGACTGGGATTATGGGTGAGAAAGGAAAATCCCCTTTGCCTTCTGCCCACGCAGGGTAAGCTACATTCTGGCTTTTTCTTAAAAATGCTCCATTGGCTTGCTTCTTTCACTGTGGATCTGATGGCAGAACTAGAGAGTGACATGGATTCTTGCCTGGCTCCCCCTACATAGCTACTCCTTTCACTCACTGACAAAATTAGAAAACAGACCTATGTTAAGGGGCCCCAATCCTGCTTGGTGTAGTATGGGAGAGGGGAGCCGCAGGCCCTGTGAAGGTCACACAATGCAGAATCAGGGCCTTGAAGATCAGTGTCAACCGTTATAACTTCCCTGTACTCAGGGCTGAGAGTTGCTGGCACCATCTGGTTCCAAAGCTACAGCCACACAATTTCTTTTCAAACAAAGCTTGTCACTAAAGTATCAGAGGCGTAGCTGTGTTAGTTGTATCCACAAAAACAATGAGGAGTCCGGTGGCACCTTAAAGTCTAATAGATTTATTTGGGCATAAGCTTTTGTGAGTAAAACCTCCAACTTCTTCAGATGAGCTTACGCCCAAATAAAACTGTCAGTCTTTAAGGTGCCACCGGACTCCTTGTTGTTCTTGTCACTAAAGTATTTTCAAATCTAATGGGAAAGACTCTAAAAAATGTTGTTTGAGTGTAATTGGCTATTTTAGAAACATAATTTGCTTCCTCTAGAATACTGGGGGCCTGAAGGAAATGATCAAAAAATAACAGTATTAATATTAATGTTCATTTATATTGCCACAGTGTATGGAGATGCCAACAGAAATCAGAGTCCCATTGTGTTCGGTGCTGTGCGTATACATAGCAATAGACGGCCACTGTCCCAAAGGACTTACAGTGAAAAAGGTCCTGATTCTATAATGAGATCCTGGCAGGCAACACCCTGAGGCTGCATGTGACTGCAAAGGCCTACTCATGTGGCTGTAGTGTAGGATCGGGGCCTCATTAGACGGGACAGATGAAGGGTGAAAGACTTTCCAAGGCACAGACAGAAGCAGTTACAAGTTTATTCTGGCTGATTGTGCCCTATTATGGCAGTGCAGTTCTCATCACTGGTAGGACTGTACATAAGGCTGCTTTAACATGTTCTGCATACCAAGTGAAACTGGCAAATGTTGGCAGGTCCCCTTCTGTATCTTGTGAAGAAGTGACTTTACAGGGTTTGACTTTTGCCAAGAACATTTTGCCACATCAGGGCTTGGCACTCGGCCAGGCTCTAGCTGTTCCAGCACTGACGTAAGAAACTCCTGTTTGCAGGGGCTGGATGACTCAGTCGTAAAAATGTGCTCCAGATGGAGACTCAGCACAGAGGGCAGAAGAAACAGGCCTGATCCCTCCAGTTCCCCCAAAGTAAATGGTCTTTAATGGGCATTGGAGCAGGCCTTTGCTTTGTTTGCATAACCAGGTCTTTATTTTCCCAAGTCCTGCCCCAGCTCTGCATAGGAAACTTCTAACCCCCGATGATCCTTTTTTCTCCCTCTGCTTCAGCTGAGCCCCAGTAGCAAAGCCCCATCATTTGTCTGTCTTCCCAGTGGAGACATGCCATCCCTTCACCACTGTATGTTTTACCGATGAGCACTGTAGGGCACAGGGGGTTAAGCATTCAGGGACAGTGTCTGTCCCCTGCCCCTAGGTCCTGCCTGCACAGATGCCACAAGTTATCCGGGGAGAATTTTCCCAGCCCAGCACTGGGGTAAGCTACCCTGCACTTCTCTCCTTGCAAGCCCTGGAGTAGAGGGGTTGGACTGGGAGCAGAAGAGGACAGGAAGGGGGTCTGTAGTACATGGCATCTCAGGAATGTGGGGCTTTGCTGAAGCCCTTAGGCAGGCAGGGGACCCGCCGAGGACTGCTCTAAATCAGGCTGGGTGCAGTTTTGGCCTCTGATGTAGCCCAGCATTCAAAGAGGGCAAAAGCGCTTCTCATCCCTCTTCCCCTGGGTTGTGCTCCATCTGCTGTGTTTCCTGGAGGCACAACAGGGAACCAGCTCCTTGGCCTTGATTGCTCTTTCTAGCCATTGGTCGCCATGGAAGTTAAGGCCAGATGCTAATGTCCTGCTGCACTTTTCACTCAGATACATTTCCAGTGGAGTCAGGAGGAGGTTGCCTGAGCAAGAACTTCCGGAGGTGGCCTCGGGGAATGGGAAAGGGAAGAAATTCCTGGTTTTGGAACTGAATGTCACAGACTTGTGCTGTGCACCATCAGGGGCTGCTGGAGTGTTTTTAATGTCCATTAAGGCTGGATCCTGCAACTGACTTAAAGCAGTTGGCTCCTGAGGGTCACACGGAGTCTCACCGATTTCAACAGGGATCGGTGTAAGTGCACAGGATTAGAGGCAGGTTGGCACTTACATTGGAACATTTCCTGCATTGCATAAATGCAGCATTTTTTTCCCTGGATCCTCCTATCTACACTTCATACAAGAACTGTCATTATAACCACAAACAATGTTCTAAGACTAGGGTGACCAGATGTCCCGATTTTATAGGGACAGTCCCAATTTTGGGATCTTTTTCTTATATAGGCTCATATTACCCGTTTACCTCTGGCCCAATTTTTCACATTTGCTGTCTGGTCACCCTGTCTAAACCTCCTGCAACAATTAGGCCCAACCGCTCAGGTCTAAGTGGTGCATTTAGCTTAAATCTCCAGTCCTTCATCGCTTTATGTCAAATCCGTTACCATTATGTTGGTAGGCCTTTTTTTTTAATTATGCAAAACAAAATAGGCTCATCCAAATGGGTATTTACACATTCTTCTTCTTCTTCTTCAGTGTCTGGTGTCATGAAAAAGTGCCATCAGAAAAGCCACATTAAAAATTTTACATATTGTACCTTTTGTAATATCAAGATGCTTATGATATAAAGACCCAATCCTGCACTCCCTCCCAGGCAGAAATCTCCCAAGTGCAGGACTAAGCCCTAAATCACCATTGTGGTGGCAGGATATGAGAGAAGGACCGGGAGAATGTAGGCCATCTTAGGGAAGAAAGATAAGCACAAGAAGGAGGATCAGGTACAGGAGAAAAAAGAGAGAGAAAAATTGTGATACAAGGTTAGTTACACTAACACAGGTGTAAATCAGCATAGCTCCACTGAATTCAACCTAGAGATTGAGGCTGAAGAAGCATCAAAATGGGATTATAAACTGAATGGGCCAGATCTTCACTTGGAACAAATTAGCATTGATCCAATTCCACCTTAGTCCGGTCAACAGTGGAGCTATGCTGATTTATGCCGGCTTAGGTTCTGGCCCTGGTAGTTCAACGTCAATCTCATCATGGACAATAAAGTCACCAGACCCCCTATACCCGCCCCTCCCCCTGATTCAAGAGGCACTTTGGGACTTAATCCTGCAGCAGTAAAGCAGATAAACTCCCACTGAAAGCAGGAAGAGTATTTAATTATTACTCACTGTAAAGGTACTTTACTTCCTCTGCTACTAATGCTCTATTTGGCAGTTTTACAGCAGCTCACACATAAATAAATAAATAAATAAATAAAGCTCTGTTTGTGGTCCTTGGAAGTCTAATACAACCTAAACACTTCCTTATAGCACAACTTAAAACCAAATGAAAGATTATTCAATGCATCAGCCCATGGCATTAATTAATATTAGCTCACTCATGTTGATTGGCTGCTTTCCTCTTTTGAGATGCTACCATCAGAGCCATATTTCCTACCAAATGATTTCTCCATCCTTCAGTCAGAAGAAAGCAGGGTGACGGAGTCATCATTTAGAAAAATAAAGTTAGAAAAATACCCTCTATTCTCAAATTGCTAAACTGCCCCTTTTCAACACAATTTGGATTTACAATAGCTTTTACCAGAGCAACAGACTAGCTTGACATACAAGACTTTCTTTCTGTGGCAAAAGAGGGAAAAACAGACCGCTGAAGTTTACTGCTTACATCCTTTACTGGACAGATGGCTGTTTTTCTCCACTAACCAAAATATGTGTACCTGGCCCAACTCCAGTGCCCCAGTGGTGGTGCTGTTATGCTCTTCTTTGCTGTGGCTTCCTCAAACATCACTTTTCCTAACAGACATAACTAGACGTTGTACTTCGCCAAATCTGCCCCTTGAACAGTCAATGTTTATCCTTACAAAGCTTGACAGATGGAAAGGACCGAATGAGAGTACTCATCACTAGCATTTTTACGTCTTTTGATGGGTTGCAATGTGTCTTCGGAAATAAAATTGCTCCAGATGGGGTATTCAGCAGCTCCAACTCCAAAGTCAACAAGGCAGACAGTGTAAATCACCAGTTTAGAAGTTTCCAATATCCTGTTTAACTCAGGGCAAAGAACATCAGTGACAAAGGCCTCGAGCCAACCTGAAGTCAGTAGGAGTCTAATCATTGACTTCAGCAGGAGCTGGGAGAGAGCTAAAATGACTATCATACAATCTTTCTTTGCTTCTAACAAAGATTAGAGATGGGATTCAAAGATGGGATTCTGTGCATAGAATTTTGCACTTCTCAATCCAGGCTCATCAGACCTGTGATGTCACTATTTCTGGATGCTTTAAAGAAAAAAACATTCCAGGGAGTGCCTTTGATTCCTAGGCACATGTGGTAACTTCACTCCCAATTAGTAAAGAAAAAAAGATTTAAAAAATCTAGTTGTAATTCTGCTGTACTTTCCTAAACTGAGAGACTCCAGGATGGACTTTTAGTAGGTTGACTGAGACACTTTCAAAGGATTTCACCTTCCCTACTGAGTCGTGAATTTTGACGCCACGTGTTTTATTTTGCATGCATTCGCTAACACCACCTTCTTCCCATTTCTTTCCTTGAAGACAATGAGCCTGACCCAAGCCTACTGAAAGCCTACTGAAGCCTACTGAAAGCCTTTCCATTGACTCCAATGAGCTTTGGATCAAGACCCCAAAAGTATGTAGTAGTGTTCCATCGATGACCTATTTGGAGTCTCCCTGGTCCTTAATACCAATCACATAGAAAATGCAAACTCTACTCATGTCATCTGCAAATTTTAGGTTAGTGGGAAGGAAAATGATGCCTGGATTCTGGGGGGAAATGGAACTATAAGCCCCAAGAAAAGAAAATCAGCAAAGATCTATAAATGGGGAGGAGGGCAGGATAGGGTGTAAGGAAGAGTGATCTGCACCCTGTTTCCAAGTGTACTGAAAGGAAACCTGGCATTACTGGTGTGAGTAGCTGCTTCTCTAGATCTAAAAGGGGCAGAAGCTAAGCAGTCCCCTGCTCATGTTTCTAATAGTAGAAAAATAGCCATGCAAACATGTGTGGGAAACATCTGCTTAGCATGCATTAGACCACCAGCAGTGCAACCAGGGAGAGGCAGGAGAAGGAAAGGCAAGGAGCCAGAGAGAATAGGAGTGGGTCGGGGACATACCCAGATGCCTTGGTGAGTAACATAACCATAGTTTACATAAAACATAAAAAGACGGGAAAGCGATCCCCTCTTTATGTGGCCATCATCTTCCCTTTCCTTGTACTTACCCTTCAGCAATAGGGTAAAGCAGCAGGACTTAGAAGTCGACCCTGCAGGTGTCAAAATCAACCCCTTTGACTGAGTCATCTACAGGGATTGGAACTGGTAACTTCTTGATCTCAAAGCCAGAACTTCAGCTGCATGAGCTAAAGGAGCAGCCCCATTAGGGTGATGACCATAGCAGACATAAATCTAAGCATCAGAAGGGGGCACACCGGCATGGTAGATTATACAGGCAAGATGGAACGGCCTGTATACAGATACAGATACAGTAGAAGCCAGGGACAGGTTCATAGATTACATGAAAAACGGGACAAAATGTTAGCATCTCTTTTACATTCTCAATGCTGAGAAATAGGGAAGAACAGAAGCTAGTCAAGACCACAGCTTTCCTACTTCCTCCTGGATGGACTCAGCACCTTGGTGTTTTGGACCTGAAGATAATAGCCTCAATTTGTTATTATCTGATGGCTTTGCAATGGTCCTAGCTCTTTTCAAGAGCTCTAACACAGCTCACCCCATATCTGCGTCAAATGTAGGGATTGTCCAACTCACTGTCTCCCAAAAGATGCCCAGTGTTTGTGGGTTATGTCCCAGGAGGCCAAACACAAGAGAAGATCCAGGTGAGGTCTACCAACCTTGTTCACTTTTTTAGAAGCAAGTTGAATGCACATGGAAGGTTCCTAGATTGACAGCACTAACATATCCGTGGAGCAATGGAGAATGGAAATGCTTGCTTCTCTGGAATCACTCTGCAAATGCACCTGAATCTTCTTCTAGATGAACTTGCTTTACCAGCGAGAGGGTATTGACTATCCATGTCCTTAGTCCTTGGCTTCCCTGCTTAGAGTGCCAGCTATCAAGCTAAAGGAACATGTGCCAATGTTTTTTTGTTATAGGGTCTACTTAGAATTAGATTCTGAAGACCTCCGGCTGCACAAACAGTTTGCACAGAATCCAGAGCTCACCCCCCAACTCAGAGCCACTTTGGCTTCTGTTGTATCCATGAACATCAGCACATCTTCACAAATGGTTTGCAGGCCGAAAGAACATTTGTATTCCCCTCTTTGCTCCACTGCAACCCTGTCCCCTCCTGCAAACATGCACTCTGCTTTTCCTTTCATTGTCTCCAAGGGATGCGAAGTTGCCCACCCTCTCTCCTACTAGGCGTCTGGAGCCGGGTGGCTTTGTCTCTCCAGGTGATTCTGGGTGGTCACTTTCCCTCAGCAGGGCCTATGAAGGGACTGCTCAGTATGAACCTCTGGCTACCCCAATTTCCACAAAAGCATGTGAGAGAAGGGGCTGGATGTGCATGTAAAATATCCCTTTGCAGGTCTTCAGCACAGGTTGCACTCAGGACCTTTCGATCTTGAGTTCAAAGCATTAGCTTGCAAGCAGCAGCAAGGTCATAAATGCCTTTACGTGGCCCAAGCTATCAGATGGGGACAGAGCCTCACAATGCTGGTTACACACAAATACACACACAATCTGCAGACCACAGAATGATGTGTTGCCTTGATGACTAGTTAACAAGGACTCTCTACACTTATTTTTATCTGTTGATTCGCGGACCTGTAGGAACAGCAGGTCTCCAACTCCATAAAGAGGATATCTTGAAAATCTTGCATGTCATTGATAAGCAGGAGGAAATATTTTCAGGCAAGAGTCATAATTCTTTCTTGACTGCTAACATCTGTTTGCTAAAGCCTACAAACTTCCCCAGAGTTTTGAGGTTTGTAAACATTATTTGAGGATGACATACTAAATATTACGAAAATGTGCCTCGTAACCTACACCCAATCTCCGCCCCCCTTCACTCCCACAAGAACATTTCATCTTTTCAGATTTTCCCCAGTAGAGATGGTTTGGATGGTTTTTAGTTTCTTAAATTATGGGTTTCAATACATTCTTTATTAAAAATGAGCCCATGCGCTAATGCTTGGAGGAAACGAGACAGCTGTAAAGCCACAAGGCCAACTTTGAACTAGTCTATGATGGGAAGATAGAGGTTATTTTAGCATCTTCTTCTTGGAATTGGGATCCTTTGTAACATACTCACTTGAGTCACAATGCGTGGCTAAACAGGGATTTCCCTTGCATACGTGCTCAAAAGGTTCAAATAATTTCTAAAAGGATGTGGCATATTTCATTCAACTATCAATATTTATGAAGCTGCTTAATCCTTCTTTCAGCATAACTGAATATACCCTCTCCTGGACTGGCTTTGAACCAGAAACTGAAGTGTGAAATTACTGACCTCCTGAACCAGCCAGACCCCTTACTAGGGGACTGGTTGACAGAAGGTCATACTGGGTCCTTTTCTCACTCTCTGCTCCTTCTGCACTAGATTTACACAGCTCCATCTTGTTCTTCCAAAACACCCTGTATTGCAACTGTTGGTGCAGCCATAGGACTCAAAATCCAGTTCTAAGACGACACCACAAAGAATTATCTGGGTCAGTCATGTGACTCATGAAGACATTAGTCCCTTCTCTTTATTTAACCTATTCCTTTCTCTATTGTGACTCGGACTTGTGAGTAAAATGACCTCTTGAACTACTATGTGGATTACCCAGACTTTGGGTCTGCACATGAAGGAATAAGCAGACTGTGTAGTTGCTAGCTCCTTCCCCAGATCAGACGGGCAGGCAGTGGCTGGGAAACAGCTGGAGTCTTGGCACTAACTCCCTACTCCCTAGGCTGAGTAGCTGAAACACCTCAGGATGAGATGAGTAGTAATTTACTGAGTAAAAGGGTTGGCATTTTCAAAGAAGCCTAAGAGAGTTAGGCACTGAAGTCCCATTGAACTTTGATGAATCTTGAAATCCTGTGCCCAAACTACTGTCCCCAAGGAGTGAGGAGGAAGCAGGCTTGAAATCCAAGTGGTGTCTCTGAGGCATGACATCTCTTGGGTCTTTTCCTGCAGTGGTGCAACTTACATCTCACCGTTTGTTCAGGGCTACACCTAAAGTCAGAATCTAGCCCTTTGCATTCAATCCTTCGAATCACAGCAACTGTCATCCAACCTTTTTTTCCCTAAAGAGCTAAGAGGGATACCATCAAAGTATTCCCAGCCATAGGCACCGACTCCGTGGGTGCTCTGGGGCTGGAGCACCCATAAGGAAAAATTAGTGGGTGCTCTTCACCCACTGGCAGCCAAGCTCCCCTCACCCTACACCCCACCTTCTCCTCCTATTGGGAGGAGAATATTGGGACAAACATCTCTGTGCCATTTCCTGTTCCACTGTGCACAGCCAATGGATAGAGAGTGAGATTTCACCTTTCAGACTGTCATTGGGGGAATATTGTCTTGGATGTAAAATATATATAGAAAAAAAAGTTTCATTACAAATTTTAAGTGAACAATTTTTAGCTCAGCAGAAGGACACAGATGAGGAGCCTGTTCTTCAGCAAAAATCCAGTTGTGCAAATTTTCAGCAGCTGGAATTCTAATGGGCCCAGTTCTTTTAAAATGAGCTCATCACTCTTTAATTTAGGCCAAAATTTAATTTAATTTTGACATGCTTGCAAAATCAGAAGTAGCTCCAAAAAATGCTGTGCAGTTACAAGTGTGTAAAACCAGAATACCTGACAGAAGATTCAGGCCCCACTTTATTAACTTACGAAAGCTGCGGCTATTAATCAATCAGCCCATTAGATAGTGTTCAGATACAACAGTGATAGGTGGCAATATAAAACAGGTAGATTTATAGGTAAATAGGTAGATTCTCCCTTTTCTCTCCCCAAAACAACAACCATAAAATTACAAGTAAAGATAGAGAGACAATTCAAATCTCCTCCAGCCAATGGGAGTTGCGGGGTGCAGACATTGCCAGCAGTGTGTCTGCATGCATCTCTCCTCCATCAGCCGCAGTGGGGAGGATCTTAGGCCACTGATGGCCCGTTGGCTGGGACTTTGAGATCCCTGCTGTACAGTCATCTTACTCCTCTGATATATACAGAATCAAAGGCATTAACATGGAGACAGAATTAAGAGTCACTCGTGCATAGGAACTGAGGCAAACGAGTTAAACAATGCTCCCAAAATTCAGTGGTTCCAGCAGGACCAACATGAATATGTAAATGAAGGCCCTAATTATAATCTGTAAGTCACACAAAATTCTAAGGCCTGGGCTAAACTGGGGCGCGGAGGGTGTGTTTCAAACTAAGATACGCAACTTCAGCTATGCTATTTGTGTAGCCAAAGCCAAAGTATCTTAGTTCAACTTACCTCGGTCGTCCTCACAGCAGCGAGTTGACGGTGGTGGCTCCCCCGTTGACTCCACTTACTCCTTTTGCGGAGCTGGAGTTCCGGAGTCGACGGGGAGCATGTTCGGAAGTCGATTTACCGTGTCTAGACAGGATGTGATAAATCGATCCCCGATACATCGAATACTGCCCGCTGATCTGGCAGGTAGTATAGACATACCCCAAGGGTCTGATTTGCCTCTCGCTTTTACCCAGTGTAAATCAGAAGTAGCTCCAAAAAATGCAGCGCAGCTACAAGTGTGTAAAACCAGAATATGTGAGAGAAGATTCAGGCCCCACTTTATTAACTTATGAAAGCTGCGGCTATTAATCAATCAGCCCATTAGATAGTGTTCAGATACCACAGTGATAGGTGGCAACATAAAATAGGTAGATAGTCCATAACCTGATATTTACAGCAAGTATCCATGATCCTTCCCTCATGCCCTATTCAAAAGCTGTGGAACTCTCCACTGGTACAATTAAATGTAAGATTCTAGAATCAGTTTTCTAGCAGTGCAATATCCCTCCTCGGATACCAGTTTGGTGGATAATGTCATCCCAACCAGTTGTGTGCCTCTGCCCAAACTCTAAAGTCTGAAGGCAAGGCCTTGAACTTCTCCAAGCAGCTAGATAAAAGAAGTTAAAAATCTCAGAGTCCTTTCTCATCCTGGAGTTTTTTATCTATAATCCACTAGAATGTGTGGGACTGTTTTTGACACAGTTCGCTGGCTTTGTGGACCCACAATCAGGAGACACAAAATGATCGGACAATTGCTGAGCGCGCCCCTTCAACAACTGAAGAGACAGAGTGAATGCTTTCATTCTTTTCCTCCGACAGAGAGGGATCACTCTGCAGCCAGAATAGCAGAGAAAGTAGGAAACTAAATAAACCCTTTGACTTGTCTAAGCATGTGTGCACTAAGTGGACAGTTTCCCCATGAGATTCCAGTGTGAGCCAGAGGTTATGCAAGTCACGCTCTGCTTAAACATGCAATACTGTCCCAACGCCCTCAGAGTCCTCCAGGTTCAAATTAATGCTCTTCTCATTTCCCTTTCTGTCTGTCCCCTCTCTAAACCCTGTGTTCACTCAGGCCTACATCAACGAGCCAATGAGTGCTCAGCCCAAATGGCTCAAGCAATCAGATCAAGATTTTCAGAGGTGACTAGTGACCTTGCTTGATTCCATTTGAGACACCTGAAAGGGGCCTATTTTTCAGTCAGCGCTGAGCACCCATCCCCTGAAAAATCAGGCTCCTTTAAGTGGTCTCTAGATAAGTACTCAACAGCTCTCGCCACTTAGGAATGTGTTGGCCTTAACTTCTTGGTTCTTCAGTTGCTTTCAAAATACCCAGCCATAAAAAAGCATTTAGACAGGTTGCTGAGAAGAGGAGGAAGATATTTTGCTTCTGTAATCCACTGGGTATGTTACAGGTTCTTATCTATATCTCTTCCACAGAGGATACCAGTCTGTTACAGCCCCAGCCAGGGAGTCTTGGCTCTTTAACCATAAGAACCTGAAAGACCTTCATGCCCTCAATACATCAAATTAGATGTGAAGCCCCTGTGATGTTGCCCGTGGCATAATTTTAAGGACCTCATGCTGCAGTTCTGTCACATCCAATACATTCTTCAAGTCAGTGGGAGCTTGTCTGTTGGAGATATGGAGGCTCAAGCACAAGAGAGATAAAGCAGGGGAAACTGAGTCTTAGGGACATTCCGCCCTAATGTAGGCAGGAGCAGTAGCTCTTGCTTTGCATGGCAACAGACACATTTGGTTAGCCGCTGAATTTCTTGGGCTAAATGCACTTCTGTTGTAAGTCAATGGAATTCCCTGTGACACCAACGGTGAATTTCTCCCTTGGTTTTACAATCACTTGCTGACTATGCTGAAGAGTTACAAAGTGAGATGAGTCAGTTTGCCCAGATTAGTGCACTTGCCCTTTTTGGAAGCGTTCATTGTTTCCAAAGACTTGCCTCACCCTCGGTCACTTTTTTCAGAACTAAGCCGAAAGCCTCCACAGTGACATGGAAACCTGGAGGTGGGGGAGAGGGGATGGCTCAGTGGTTAAGCATTGGCCTGCTAAACCCAGGGTTATGAACTCAACTCTTGAGGGGGCCATTTAGGGATAGGGGGCAAAAATCTGTTGGATGATTTAATGAGGGATTGGTGCTGCTTTAAGCAGGAGGTAGGCAACCTATGGCATGGATGCCAAAGGCACAACATGAGCTGATTTTCAGTGGCACTTGCACTGTCTGGGTCCTGTCCATGGGCTCTGCATTTTAATTTAATTTTAAATGAAGCTTTTTAAACATTTCAAAAATCTTATTTACTTTACATACAACAACAGTTCTATATTATAGACTTATAGAAAGAGATCTTCTAAAACCGTTAAAATGTATTACTGGCACGCGAAACCTTAACTTAGAGTGAATCAATAAAGACTTGGCACACCGCTTCTGAAAGGTTGCTGACCCCTGGACTAGATGATCTTCTAACCCTGATATTCTGTGATTCTGTAAATTACTTAAGTGAAAATTCATCACTTTCTTGTGGGTTATGAGTGAGGATGATAATCCTGCCTTATCTTTAGATAACTTATGGGTCGATGTCATTGGGAGGCCAGTGTAAATAGCCTTTGAAATCAGCTTTCCGGAGCTACAATTCTCAACATTACTGAAGTTGCTTTGCAGCACAAAACTGCCCTAAAGCCACTGGCGTAGGCCACTGACATATCCCAGTCTTACACCATCCATCAACTAGCTCAGGGATCTCAAACTCAAATGACCAAGAGGGCCACATGAGGTCTAATGCGTTGGCCTGAGGGCTGCATCACTGACACACCCACCCGCTGCCCCCGGTCCCACCCCCACGCCACTCCTTCCATGAGGCTCCGCCCTTGCCCTGCCTCCTCTCCTGAGTGTGTGGCTCCCCACTCCTCCTCCCTTCCTCCTGGAAAGTGCTAAGCGCTGCCAGACAGCTGTTTGGTGATCCGAAGCACCTGAAGGTAGGTAGAAGAGTGGAGACACGCCACGCTGTGGGAAAGGGGAGCTTGGCAGCCACTGGATATAACTCGGGGGGAGGGGCATGGGGAGCTTGGCGGGCCTCAGCAAATAACTCTGCGGGCCGCATGTTTGAGACTCCTGGTCTAGCTCCTGCATTGGCATAGCAGAGTGAGGAAGAGGCTCTGTAGTGTTAATTGGGCCTACAGTTTTACTCTAATTGTGAGCTCAACTGTAAAAAGTGTGTAAACATTCAGAAGCTGGCACAATCACCTAATAATAATAAACGTTGATGGGAAAAGGTATGCAAAAGAGATAGAAAAACTGAATAAATCCAAACAAAAAGGCCTACTGATATGGCTCAAAGACCATGTTAAAATCATTCTTGGTAAAAACAGAAGATGTGGAACCAGAAATTAATGAACCAAAGTTGATGTGTCTGATATTAGGCCTAATTGGTGGACAAAATAATAGGGGATGGACTTTCAACCCATCACTCCCTTGTTGGTGCCTTAAAAAAAAGAGACTTTGGAGGGAAATACAGAAGAACAGATGGAGATAATTGACCCAAGCTTCACCATCATGGTTGCCACCCCCCCATCCTTTCCTGGGACCCCCTGGCCTTCGTCCCGTTGATCCGGAGAGATGTCCTTACCAGATGGGGCCAGAGAAATGGATCCTGGTGATGTCCCCACCACTACCAGGTTCAGCTGAATCCCAACCACTATCTGGATGAAACTGTATCAGACTTTAACAACAGCAACGAAGACAACTCCAGCCCATCTCAACTAAATTCTCTTTTCAACAGTAGTATCCTTATCACCATCTTTGATATCACCTAAGAGACTGTAAAACAAAGGGGAATTTTCCTTCTAAATCTCTCCAGCCAAAGGGAGGTTGTTACAATGAAAGCCTTATTTAATATTTTACGTTTCAAATGCTTTTGCTGTTTTTCCTTCTTTTCTCTACCTTGACTAAAAGGTTAACCAGATTTCTAATGTTGTTTGCCATGGTGCTAAGCAGGCTGGGCTCTCTGTCTACCAAACCCTGACCCTTGCTTCACACAGTAATGGTGTTAAGTGGACAGTGGCTGTGTTAACACCTTTGGCCCAAGTATAATACCACACAGCTCCCATCACCGTCCAAAAGCATGTCACTGAGTGGCTGGCTCCAGTAAATGAAGTAGGCCCAGCTGTCCTATGCCAAGACAGGTACTCCCAATTTGGCCAGTTGAGAGGGTGGGACAGAGCTAGGGGCTATACAAGATCAGGAAGAGAAGCCCAGTGAGGGAGGGAGTCTCAGTGCATCTGTGCAGACTGGTTCAATCAGGAAGGGCAGGTGAGAGCTGCCAGAAACTGGGGGCAGGGGAGGGGTTGGAAGGTCCCAAAGAGAAGCAGAAGGTGTTTCCTGGGAGAAGGTTGAAGGCCAGGAGAGCAGCAAGACAGGTTTTCTGGCTGGCTTACTGAAACCAGGGCCAGAGGGCTGAAGGCAGATGAGCAGCAGAAGGGCTTATACATTGACATCTTCAGGGCTAGACAGCTGGATCCACAGGAACCGTGAGAGGGCTGAGGGAGTCAGGGATGCTCCCCAACAGAGAGGCTGGGAGGGGGGTTCCACCTGGGAAGGCTGGGATTGCCCTCCATTTGGAAGGGCTGGGGTGCCTGTCCTGGTACAAGGAGAGGAGAATACTGTGCTAGAGAAACAGGGCTGTGCTGGAGAGGACATGGTGAGGGCAGTGCAGGAGAGCCAGGGCGAGGTGAAGGATGCAGTGCTGTTCTGTTGCATGTGCTGTTTGGACTATGCTGGGAGAATTCTGGACTACGGCGGTGGGACTTTTATTAGGGTTCATGGGCATGGGATTCTTGTAACAAATGAGTCCCACAAGGGCTATATTTATACTTGGGAAGATACTTTGGAGTACTCCTGGGCACTCAGGAGGAGAGAAACTGAGGCAGGCACACTTATCATGCTTCAGCCTTCCTCAGGGGTGGGGCACTCTGGGAGGGGCCTCCCTTTTTACCAGCCACCTTTGCTCCACCCTTTGGCATACAAACAGCACTGATCCAGAGGATCTGGGCCAGATTTCACTGTCTCCTGAACATACTTTCCAGACTGAGAAGACAGACTCCCCATTACTGGAGGGCTGGGGGCAGCTAGAAGGACTGGCTGAATAGTAAAACAAATTACTTGCAATATTTTTTGAAAAATCAAAGCTATAAGGTCACTCTATTATTGGTGGGATCAAATTATTCCATATTTGCAAGTTTTTGGCCAAACACATGGATCCCAAAAGGTTCGGCATGACTGATTCTTCTTCTGGCAGTTCATTACAGACGGTTATTCATCATTCATTGTTCTCCTGCTCATCAATGTCAATCATCCCATTGGTGAGCCAAAACAGTTCCTGATGACTTACAGAGACGGGGCTTGTTCTGTGTTTTACAGCATTTGGCATTGTGGGGTCCTGGGCCATAGCTACAGTACCTAAGCACCAGGGTAATGCAAATAAATAATAGTGATAGTCATAGGTGACTAATCGCACACCAGAAGTAAGAAATATTCACAGTGAATAGCTCACTGGAAGTTGTTTATCAAAATGAAAACATTCACACTCAAATCAGAATCCGTTCTGAATGAGTCACTATCCAAAATAGGGGCCAAAATACTAATAAATATCCATAAAAAACAGATCAACCTGCTCTACCAGCAAGACCGGACTTCAATGCGTTCTGATGAGCCCCCCCACCAGCCTGGAGGAGCCAGCCCATGACCCTCACTCTCTTGCAGCACTTTGAAGGAACTGAGCTTGTTATTGAAGTAGACCCTCTCCTTGGCAAAAGCAGAGGAGATTCAGGAGTCTGACTGTCACTTTACCTGAAGTTCACTGGTCTCAAACCTGTGGGAGACATGGTTCTGTTTTGGATAATGAGTTTGCGACCAAGGGAGGTTGGGACACCTAGTGGGATTCCTGATGAGAACAACTTGTAGAAATACATGGTTGAATAAGAGTTTTGTCTTGAGGGGATTTGGTACACTGAAAACCACCTGGAAGCAAGAACTGAACTCGGAGGAGAAGGGTTGATCCCAAGCTGGCAGGGCATCTGGCTTGCGAGTAATAATAACTGAGGTGTCAAGCCAGAGAGACTAGTGAAGCTGCCATTCAAGACTTTCTGTAATCTGCCTGCAACAATATCTAGGGTGAGAAATTACTATTTAAACCAATTTCTTAAGTATATTGAGCTTAGCTTGCACATTTTGTTTTAGTTGCTCAATAATCTGCTTTGTTCTGTCTCTTATATTCACTTAGAATTCACCTTTTGTAGTTAATAAACTTATTGCTTGTTTGTAATATAACCCCTGTTGTACAATTCACAATTGGGAGGGCGGAGGGAGAGGGGAGAGATGGTACATACCTTTCTCCACATTGAGGGAGGAGGCAGATTTCATAATATATCTTTGGGTCTGCGCCCCATGGGAAGTGGATACTTGAGCGCTGGGGCAACTCCCTTAAGCTGAGCCTTCCCATAACTGATCTCAAGGTTTGTGTTGTTCTACAGCTGGGTGTGGCCCTGCCTACGTGTGTGCTGGAGAAGGCTCAGCAAGACAGGTATAAAGGGTGCCCAGGCTGGCATAATTGACAGGCTCGGTGGTATCTCAGCACATCAGGTGACATCCCAAGGGAGGCAACCCCTCCCAAGGACTGTACTGCCCAGCACACAAATGCCAAATAATAACACCAGTATTTAACATTCAGCCAAGTGCTCACCTGGTGTAAATCGGCACAACTCCTGCAAAGTTAGTGAAATGGCACCGTTTACCCAAGCTGTGCATCTGGCCCTATTGTCAGGTGTTGATGTTGAGAACATTCAAAGAAAAATGTGATTTAGACAAATGCCTTCAGATTCTTTCAACATGCCAAGATTTTTTCTCCTAGGATCATAGATTATAAGGTCTCTTTAGTGGGCTGACATGCTAATAAAGAGCGGATGACTTGAGCAGCTGGGGACACATGCTTTTGTAAACGATTTGCTACCAAATGAGGAGGCTACCGGCAATAATTGAAAGCCAGCTCTCAACACTTTCTCATGATGGGTATGCTTCACCACCCATGCCAATGCGATCACACAGTCGCTCCTCCATGTTTCATCTTTTATGCTCCTGGTTAATTAAAAATTCCCTCCTGTAAATATTTTTATAGCTATTAGTAAAATAAATCATGAATGTAAGAGTGGATCTAGGGATGCATAGGCGATTATGTGAGTGGGGAAGTGAAAGAATGAATATGCATATAGGGGATGAATGATTGGGTGTATGAAGGGGTAGGGGCCAATATTGTCACACATAACATGGTAAAGTCTGAAGACCAGCTGGTGAGGAGCGACAGCAGTAAAACACCCCCTAACATTCCAAATATAATCAAGGTTGATATTATTTGATGAAGAGGCTAGGCTGGGAAGGGAATTATGAAAGAGGGAAGTGGCAGAGCAGACAAATAGGCACAATTTCCACCCAAGAACTTAATCCCCCAGTTCCAAAATACTCATTTAGAAAAGAGAGAGGTGTCTCCCCTACAAGTCAGCTTTGGAACAGGTCAAAGCAGGCTGGACTCAGGGTGTTAGTTGAGTCCATTAAGAAGAGAGGTGGGGGATTCACAAAAGCAGAGAATTGTTCTGAGTTTGGATTTCAAGCATCCTCAAAGGCTTGGTGTTATTGGTCCAAGACACACTCTAGCTTAAATATCAAGGGCCCGATTTTCAGTTACACTAAGGCCTCTTTCTATACCATGTAGCCATAGTGGCCTGCAGGGGCCTTAGCATAAGTGACAATCGGGCTCAAAGAGTCAGTGGACCTGACATGGTTTTTGCTACATTCACATAACTAGGAATTGACGCTTTTGCCAAATCTTTAGATTTTCCCAAAAATGTATCATGGGAAAATGACAGCTTACCAAACAATCCTGTCACTTCACCGACAGCACTTGAGAAGACATCGTCTTCATCTAGAACCTGTTTCAGAACACTGGGCCAGATACACCGTATGCTCTGGCTACTTTGCATTGCTCCAGCAAAGCTAACAGGGTTGAGGGCAGCTCTGCATTACCAGAGTGGCCAAAAGCAGCCAGCCAAAGTACACTAGAAAATCTATCCCACTGTTTGCTAACATTATAGCACAGTATATAAAAGCTTATACCAGACCTTGTTGACTAATGAAAAATATTAATGACTAATTTCCTTGCTGATTAATGGAAAAATAGGCAAGAATAAAATGTTGCTGATCATATAGTGAAAAAAACAACATATTCATCAGCTGGAAGAAATAGAATTGTCAAATAAGATATTCAGGATTAACAGTTGGCCATCTCTAGTCTCTACCAATTTGTAGGTCTACAGATGGCTATAGGCAAAATTTTCAAAAACTCTTAAAACCCAGATCACTGATCATATTTAAGAATCTAACTCTACATGGAGTTAGATGCCCAAATATCTTTGAGAATCATGGCCTAAATCCTATTTTCAAAGTGACTTAGGCACTTAAGACAGTATTTGCAAAGGTATTTAGGCACCAAAAGATGCAGAGAAGTATTTAGTGTGATTTACAAAAGTGCCTAAATGAGGTAGGGACATTAACTTTCAATGGGAGTTAGGCACCTAATCTACTGAGACGCTTTGGAAAATCCTTGAGGTGCCTCTCTGGATTTTAGGCACCTAAATACCTTTGTTAATATAGCCTTTAGGAGCCTACCTCTCCTTAAAAGTAAATGTGACTTAGGCATTTTTAAAAGGTTATCTATAATATGGTTATGTACATCGTAATTAATCTATATGTATTTTATACATGTATATTGTACATAATACTTACCATGTGTAATACAGGTTTCAGAGTAGCAGCCATGTTAGTCTGTAGCCACAAAAAGAACAGGAGTACTTGTGGCACCTTAGGGACCAACAAATTTATTTGGACATAAGCTTTCATGGGGATCGATTTATTGTGTCTAAATGAGACGCAATAAATTGATCCCCAATAGATCGATCGCTACCCGCCAATCCAGTGGGTAGTGAAGACACAGCCTAAGGTGCCACAAGTACTCCTCGTTCTCTTTTCACGTATAATATAGTAATACACTTATTTTTACTATTATAAAAATTCCTATTGTGATAGCATCTTGAGGCCAACTAAGTCAGGGCCATATTGTGCCAGGTACTATATACACATATAGTACATGATAGTCCCTACCACAAACAGTGGATAGACATAGCTGGCGGATGAGACAAACAGGCAAACTAAAGTGGGGTATGGAAGTTGGGGTAACAAAAAACATGGGAAGTGTGTAATTCTTAGCCAGTTAGAAGCAGTAATCACAACTCATCACATGCCCAACTATTATAATATTTCAGTATCCTGCATGTATCCTGGCAGAGGTGAATTCTGAGACGGGGTAAGGCGTACATGTTACACATACATGCATCCAAAGCAAGTAGTACCAGTAAAACTCAATTTTAGTGGGCCACACTTCATCTTTACTGTCTTTGTTATGAGACAAATACTAATTTTATTTCAAACGATATATGGTGGTTAGGATCCCTGGATATGTTACAGTTCTTTAATTTGTCAGTCTCTCAAGGTGATCCGAAATTGATCGATGATTTGTCAACTGCTTGTATGACTATCCTTCATTATTAATTCTGAACTCTACAGATTATTATTATTTTGATTTTGTAGCAATGGATCTCATTCAGTAAAGTGCAGATTCTGCATATAATTTTTGTCAAGTCAGACCCTATACTGTTACCCTCTTACAGCCAAATTTTCAAACCCCCAGCTCACTTTGAACAGGACCTTAGTCTCTGAACAGTCCTCTTGATTGTACAGGTATCAGAACCGGGACCTTAATACCTGGAGCTCTCTTTGGCGTTTAAAGCCATTACTGAGTTAATCATGGTAGGAAAACATTATTGGTGCAGGACCGTCTGTGCATGGACATAAGCAGGATACAGTATTGACCTCAGTATGGCAGCTGGTGTGGAATGGCGGTTATCTGCATTGCTTGCCCCCCAGTGTGCATGCCCCTGCTTCCCCCTGGCCCCCTGTATGCGTCCTGTGCATGGGTTGGGGTTCTGGCTGCTCCCTACACAGGAAGGTCAGACAAGAAGTGCGGGGAATGAGTTCTCTACACAGGCCTGTGCCTCCATGACAACGCAGCCACATTATGGGCTGCAGAGAAGAAGAGGAAATGTCTGGAGCCCCGCGTATTGAGAAATGGAGCGTTTCTAATTGAGTAGACATAAGTAGCACACTCACGGGATTCGATTACTCAGCCTGTGTATTTAAAGGCTCAGCAAATAACTGTTCTGTGGGATGGTTTCCCAGACACACTAATGATATTTTTTTGGTCAAGGATCCGTTTTACAGAAATAGACAGAGGAGAAAAAATATTTATTCAGAGTGTGTGTCTTTGCGAGCCCTGCTGGCTGGTAAATGATAGAGGCATTCTAGGGCCAAACTCAGCACTGGCTTACAGCCCAAGGAAATCCCGTGGATTTCAATATACTTTATGGGCCAGATTTATCCCTGTACCACGGCAGGTGCATAGGAGAGACAGCTGGCACCACCCCCATTCAGGGGCTGCTCCCCAGCTTAGAACAGCCCTACACAGGGCCATTGAAAGGTGCAGAAATACCGGAGTACAAGAATGCCTCAGTCATGCCCCTAAATGTTCTTCCCTCTTTCAGCCCATCCCTACCTTGCCATTGAATAGCCCCTGTGCTAGAAGCTCGTGCAGTGGTAGCACAGAGGCCCCTTGTGTTGCGAGATTCCCAGCGGGAGGCTCACGCTGCTGTACAGGGCTTTTGCACTGCCCAAGTTAGCCTAGATGCTCTTTTGCTCCAGCTGGAGAACTTGTCCCATCTAATTGGAAAAGTCTTCTGCCATTCGAGGGAGTCACAATAGGCAGGTCCCTGGTCATGTCTGTGGGACCCTGGATTCCACTGGAAGCAGTTCTCAACTGTGTGGGATCAACAGGGAAAAAGCATCCGAAAGAAGAAGAGAAGCGGGTGGGTTGAGCAGTGGTGGGCCGGTCAGTATTTAGATCCACATATCAGTTTTTCTGTGCTTAATTTGCTTCTCTTTGGATCATTATTGTGGGGAAGGGTGTCTCCAGTCCTGGGACCACTGAGGAAATTTGCTTTGCACCAAATCCAGTCCTGGGCTTGATTGCAATTGAGAGATGTCCTAAAACAAGAGTGCACGTGGCGAGCAATGGGAAACAACAGGATAGGGCTGGCCCACTGGGGCTGACATTCAGCTTAGCTTTTCCTCCCGTGATCTTTCTCACGCCCGTCCAGATTGTTTGGAAAATAATCCTTAATGACTCAGACCACAGCGTATCATCAGTGAGGCTATGGCCTTTTGTACAGAGCTGCGAGTCCATGTTGTGTCTTCATCCAAAGGAGAGAGATGCCACAGCAACTGCTCTACTTCTGATAAACAAACAAAGAGTTCTGCCAAATGTGTTGAAAGGGACAATAACATTTGTCTCTGTTCTGAGGGGAAAACATGCTAGAATGGTGTGAGATATTTGCAACAGATTCTGAACCCAGCTGCGTTTTGGTTTTGCTACCAGACTGAAATCCAGAGTCCAAAAAGCTTCCCTGAGGTTCAGAAACCTTTCAAGACAATGTCGAACCGAGTGGGAGCGTGGTGCAGAAGCCAAGTGAAATTTGAAGCAAAACCTCATGAAACTTGGTGGTTTTGACTGAGCTTTTGATTTGAATGTTTGGGTCCATGTTAACCTCAGATGGAAGAGGACTGTCTGTGATTGAAATCCAGGGAAATCGACAAAAACCCTTGCTGAGTCAAACCAAGTCACTCACAGAACTAAAATGGCCATGACTGCTAGAGCAACAAATCAGACTCTCTCACTTGTCTAGCATAGGCTTGGGCAAAACACAATTTTCTTTCTTCCCTTTTCCTCCATGCCTCACTAGGAGCAAATTCCTCAAGACGTCATCTGGCAAGCACAGCTCAAGAATTGACTAAAATTAATGTCTGTGCCCGTTGAGTGTTGGCTGGACTGAGAATTTTCCCCTTTGCAGCCAAAGCCTAGCATAGACAGGAAAAGCCACTGTGCCGTGATTTGCACTGGTGCTGCTTACCCCAGAGGCAAGAAGCACTGGCATATTTTGTGGCTCGCTGCAGTGAAGACAGACACACACACAGTGTAGATTGGCAAAACTCCAGCATTAACCCAGGCCCATACCCAGGTGTTGCTCCAAACCAGCTCCCATCCACACACAAAACCCTTAACCCCGAGTTTAATGGCGCTTTCCACCCAGGTCTAGCTGTGGGGAGTGGCTAGAATCTGGGTTCCACTTTCACTTGGGCTGGTAATCATTCCAGTTTACAGTGATGACACAAGATAAACCACCCAAGTGCTGATAGTCCTCCAGTGCCTTCCCACATTCCCCCGCTCACCCTCCGTGTGCCCAGGAGGACAGATGAGTTCTCCCACAATCCTCTGGGAAAGATTCTGAGCCGCTCAACTTACTGAAGCACAAAGAACCATGAGATATGCTCTCAGAAATCCTAGGGACACCGATGGGTAAGTGCAGCGCCAGTGAAGACACATGTTGTTGCTCTGCAAGGCTAACTTTAGTGCTCAGACCAGGTGCTAATCCCTTGGCTTATCTGTGCAGTGAAGACACACCCTGAGCATTTGCACTGATGCTCCAGTGTCTGCCGCTGGTAGCTGGACTCCAGTGTAGCAAGGCCTCATTCTTCTTTTCCCAAGGTCTGTCCAACACAGTGCATTAGCAGAAACAGCTGGCTTTGCGGGGCACAAGGTGATAATGACACTGAGATAAAGGCTCATCAGCACCTTGGTTTGACTTCAAGTGCTTTGCTAGTTGCATATCTTCTCTCTTTGAATACTGGGTCCCATGCTGTCATTGTCACTTGCCCTTATCACTTCTCATTAACCCACATTTTATCCTGCAGTGTAAGCCGTTCTCATCTGAACCTCACTATCCAGAAAATTAACAAAACAGGTGCCAGCAGTTTGTTCATAACAAATGGGAAAGTGTTATTTTCCACAGGGGTATTTTCCAATATCCATAATATAATTACACTTTGAAGTCAGTTACACCAGGGACCACAAAAAATACAGAAAGACAGGATCTAGTGGGTGTTATAGTCCATTCCTCTTCCAATACAGGATTGTCTCTACAAGATATCTAAGTGTTTTGCCTTATCTATAGTAAAATGTTTCATAAGAGAATCTTTTTCACAGGCAATGTGTGTTTGTTTCTTCCTCTTGTTTATTCTGGGTCTGATCCAAAGCCCACTGAGGTCAGTGGGAATCTTTCTGCTAGATTTATGGATTTTGGATCAGGCCCCATACTGGGTAGATTCATAGGTCCCACCGCCAGAAGAGACCATTGTGATCATCTAGTTCAACCTCTCATGTAACACCCCCAAAATAGTTCCTCTTGAACTAGAGCATATCTTTTAAAAAATCCCATCTTGATTTTAAGATTGCCAGTGGTGGAGAATCCACCACAACCCTTGGTAAATTGTTCCAAGAGTTAATTTACCCCTCACTGTTAAAAATGTACACCTTAATTCCAGTCTGAATTTGTCTATCTTAAACTTCCACCCACTGGATCTTTGTTATACCTTTGTCTGCTTGACTGAAAAGACCTGGAAGATTCTCTGCACTTTGAAGTCTTTAATCCACAATCTGAGAACTTCAGTATCTCAGACATAGGTTAGAGCAGCGGTTCCCAAACTTGTTCCGTGGCTTGGCCAGGGTAAGCCCCTGGATGGCCGCAAGATGTTATGGGAGCTGCAGGAAATGGTGGCCTGGCCCGTGCTGCTTCCTACAGCTCTCATTGGCCGGGAATGGCAAACTGCAGCCAGTGGGAGCTGTGAGTGGCCAACCTACGGCCACTCAGGTAAACAAAACATCTTGTGGCCAGCCAGAGGCTTACCCTGGCCAAGCCAGGGAACAAGTTTGAGAACCCCCGGGTTAGGGATTTATTACAGGAGTGGGTGGGTGAGATTCTGTGGCCTGCATTGTGCAAGAGGTCAGACTAGATGATCGTAATGGTCCCTTTTGATCTTAAAGTCTGTGAGTCTATAAATATTTGTTCCCCATGTAGGTTCTTATAGACTGTGTCCGAGTCTTCCCTTAACCTTCTCTTTGTTAAGCTAAATAGATCAAGCTCCTTGAGTCTATCACTATAAGGTATGTTTTCTAATCTTTTAATCATTCTCATGGCTCTTCTCTGATCCCTCTCCAATGTATCAACTTCCTTTTTGAACAGTAGGCATCAGAACTGGTCACAGTATTCCAGCAGTGGTTGCACCAGTGCCAGATACAGAAGTAAAATAACCTCCCTACTTCTATTCTAAATTCCCCTATTTATGCATCAAAGGATCACACTGGTCCTTTTGGCCACAGAATCAAACTGGGAGTTTGAGTTCAGCTGATTATCCACCATGACCGCCAAATCTTTCTCAGAGTCACTGCTTCTCAGGACAGAGCCTGCCATCATGTAAGTTTGGCCTGCGCTCTTTGTTCTTAGATATATACATTTAGCCAAATGGAAGTACATATTGCTTGCTAGAGGATTGTGTAACTATATTTAAATTGAAGATATCAGAGGATCACAGACAAATGGATGTGAAACAAATATTCAACCAAAGAAGTATGGGTTAAAGAACCACAAATGCACTGCATGCTGCACTATGAAATCTGTCTGCCAGATTGAGAAATGTATTGCTCTCCACCCTCTAGTACACCAGACCGTGCAACACTTATAAGCAAATTGCCACACTTCAGTTCACAAAGTGAAGTTAGCCTTGCTCCTGGAAATGATGCATGTCTGCTCAGAAGAAACATTTCCAAGGGACCATATTCAGTAATATTAGAGAGACTATGGGCCATTTTTTTTGCTGGCCTAACTCCACTGAAGTCAATAGAGTTGCATGCTATACAGAGAATTTAGCCATACAGTCTTACAGCATTACTGCTGGAAGATGTCTCTTGAGGGAAAATAAAAACCAGGGGAAATATTTTGGTTGAACAAATTTCTTTAGTTTGTTGCTAACAGCGTCCTGTAAGTCAATGGCCCTCAAACAACCTCTACCTTTACACACAGCTCCCAAGTGACCAGCATTCTGAACTCTGAAGCCTCTGACCTTGCTGAACCCCAGCAAATTCAACTACATGGAAAGATGGGGGTGGGAGAAAGTATAACTTGTTTTGTTCAGTCTTCTCAGAGTTAGTCATTTCTTAGGAGAGCAAATTTGTAATTGTGTTACTGAGCTCTAACCCAGAATGCAGGATCTATATGGAGGATTTAAGTGCATAGCAAGTAAAATTCCACCAAGAAGCTGTTCATGAGCTCAGATTGAATGTTTGATGCCTTAAAGAAGTATGTATTCCACCCTTTTGAAGCTAAGATCTAGGAGATTTTCTAGAGAGAAGGTCCATGCATGTCACACAGGGTGACATTCCCACATGAGGCCTATGCATCGCTCAAGTCCCACTTATGTCCTCTGGTGCCATTTTCACCCCAGAGAGCATAGAGGGTAAGCAATCCCTCCACAGAGAGTGCAGACTCTCGAATAGGGCATAAAAAGAGGACAAGCTTCTTGTACCCTTCCCCCAACACAGTTTCAAAGGCTTCTCCACTGTCCGGCCCAACGTATTATGCTCTTGTAGCATTTCCGATGGATAGCAAGAATGCCCCATGCTCTATGAAAACACACACCCGGAGAAGGAACAAAGGCATTACATCAGCCTACTGATGCTGATGGTCTGCCCAGTAACAGCAAGAATTTCAGAAGAGGATCCATCTGATCACTGTGGATGCATTAGTAACTCTTCGGCAGGTTAAGGGCATATTGAGACATATACTGAATCCTAATACTTTTTATGCTTGCTGTCTCCTCACTTCCTAGAATACTTGCACCCTGAGGCAATCCACCAGATATGCTTAAACTGTTATCAGTGACTATCCAGCATGCCCAACTTTGATAGCAACCACACCTCCAATTTGGTGAATTCTTTGCAGAGTGAAATATCTAGCAGTAGATATAGATGTCCTCAGGCACCTAGGTTTCTTATGTTGCACAATGACCTCCTGGCTCTAACAATCCTGTGTCAGCGAAGCCATGGAATATGACACCACATTTCTTCACATGGGCTGTTGATATACTTCAAAGGAAAGGTTTCCTATTGCATCTGTGGTTTGAAGCCTAGAGGTAATCACAGCAGAGACATGTAGGCTGAGAATTTCAAAGCCACCTAAAGGATTTGGATTACGGTCGAATGCCCCCCCCAGCCCCGCCCACACACACACCCTTTTTTAAGTAATTGGGGATTGAAGAGTCCATAAAATCAAAAAGTTCATAAAACTGAGACTCTCAAAATTACAGTATGTTTGGTGCTTAAGTTAACGTATGAGTGTTCAATGATAGGGTGTATAACAAAGAGCAGCAATTTGTCCGTTGTGCCTGATTTTTGTTCGTTTGAGAGAACTAAATCTCTTCTTTGCTGCCAAATCCCTAAGTCTTCTCAAATCTGTACAGCCACCTGAATGTTAGCTGAGGGACTGGAGTCACGTTCAGCATCAGAAAGTTAACTACCATAGCTAAAAAAAAGGTTCATATAACCAGTTGTTTGTACAGTTGGGTTCTGTTGTAATTTTAATGGGAATTTGGTGTTCAAATCCTCTAAGCACCTTTGAAATGCTCAGTGATACAATATAAATGCCGGCCTATATTTTCAAAAGTGACTAGTGATTCTGTGCCCAAGGTTCAAATACTCTGCAGGGGCCTGACTGGCAAAAAGTGCTGAGCTTGAAGATTCTGAAAATCAGCTTCCCATTCCTATAAGATGTTTCAGGATTGTCACACAAAAATGGAGGCCTCCAAAATCACTGTAGGCCAGTGTCCCAGTATAGTTAATTGGGAGATGAGAAAGACACTCGGAAGATTACTTCCCATTGCTCAAAACAAATGCAACCCACTCTAGGCGCTAGAGCAATTCTTTTCCTCCTCTCCAGACCTAATCAGACAATAAGCTTGCTCCTATTTCCCATGTAGAACACAGACTCACCACCTCTATTAAGGAGCAGATACAAGGGACATGACATAGAATATTGAACATTTGCCAATAGGCCCCACTTCTCCACTCTCCTGCTGGTGCCGTTTCTCCTCTGGTTTAATGTCTGTCTATAATTATGACTGAATCAATTCAAACCCGTAGACAGAGACATACCATTTTTCACCTTTTTGACGTGGAAAAAAAATCCATCCATCCATCATCATGTTTCTGTCATAAACATTTTGTGGAATCTCTCTGCGTGCATTTCAGGTGAGTCCTAAAGTACCAATGATCTGTAATACTTCTTTACTTGCCAGACATGAGTCACCCATTTTGCCTCAGAAATTCTGTTCTGAGCTTGGTGCGTTTGTTTTTCAGTCTGGATACACAAGTTGCTCCGCTGACAGGTACCTATAATAGGCAAGATGTTGTCTTATTCTGTTAAAAGTCTGAAGCAAATAGGTTGGTGTGTTGAATTTAAGGGGCAGAGGAAGGGGGTATCGCAAATAAACCAATGTTTTTATTTGTTAGCATTTGTACTTCTGAGCATTTTGGCTGGTAGCCAAGCATGGAAAAATAACACCTTGTTCCCACTAGTGAGTAGTGAATTTCCAGCATAGCCCAAAGAGAAGGATGAATCCAATGTTACTGACCACTTTCACTAACCAGGTTTGCTCCACACCAGTTAGCATGGCCTTTTGATTCATTTCAGTGTTCTACAGTAAGCCCTTCTCACCCCATTATACACCCATTCCTAGGCTATCCTGTCTGAATGCTCTTTCTCCCCTTCCCAGAACTCAGTTATGTTGGTATTTGGTTTTGAATAGGCAGAGAGGCTAGAAAATGCTAGATTCGCCACTAGATTGAAAGCCAAGATGATCAGCAAGGTATGTGATACAGATCTGTACTGCTGCAGAAAATTGGAGAAACCTACAACATTATAATCCCATCTTTCTGTAACAGCGTTGCTCTGTCCAGGACTGTTGCCTGCTAGATCCCGTACCAGCAGGGTAAAATTCAGCTCTAACTGATACTCCATACAAGCTCATTTATTTTCTGGTGTTGCATACAAGCATAGGCTGAATTTAGCATTAAATGGAAAATTACATGTTTTGGTTCAGCCTTGGAGCATTGGGAAAGTTCCAGAAGATTGTGCCAATTTTAAAAAAGGGACACAGGGTGACCTGGGCAATTATAGGTCTGTCAGCCTGACATTGATCCTGGGTCAGATAATAGATATAGGACTCAATTAATAAAGAATTAAAGGTGGGTAATGTAATTAATGCAAATTAACATGAGTTTATAGGGGCAGCTCCCGCTCGTTGCCCCCGCAGCTCCCATTGCTGGCAACCACAGCCAATGGGAGCTGCAGGGGCAGCGTCTGCGGACAGGGCAGCATGCAGAACCTCCTGGCTGCACCTCTGCTTAGGAGACAGAGCAGGGACATGCCGCTGCTTCCAGAAGCTGCTTGAGGTAAACACTGCCAGGAATCTGCACTCCTGACCTTCTCCTACGCCCCAACTCCCTGCTCCAGCCTTGATTCACCTACCCCCTCCAAGCCCCTCTGTCCCAGCCTGCAGCACACTCCTGCACCCCCAATCTCTCAATCCCAACCCCACCCCAGAGCCCAACTGGAGTCCTCACCCCTTCCCGCACGCCAACACCCAATTTTGTGAGCATTCAGATCATTCATGGTGGCCCGCCATACAATTTCCATACTCACATGTGGCCCTCGGGCCAAAATGTTTGCCCACCCCTGATCTATGTGCTATGGCACCCACAGAAAAAATACATTTAAAATAGGCAGGAGGCACTACTAGCTAATGCCTCTCAGTCTTTGAATGCATTCTGGTATCGTGATGCTACCTTCTGGCAGGGTCTGGAATCCCATACCCAGGCTGAGGGAAGCGTTCTGTTGAAAAGAGCGAGAGACCACTCTGCTCCAAGAGAGTGGTATGTAATAGCTGAGCGGTACTCCTGGAAATCCAAGTGCCAGGGAACAGGGTGGGTCTGTGATCCCCTGAAGCCAGGGACACTGAAAACTAGCTCTATGGAAATCAGAGTTCCCAAAGCAGTGACATGCAGATGGCAGAGCAAGAGCAGCTTTTGGGATGCCCCTCTCCACTCCCGCCCCATTGCCTGCCCTTCTGTCTTTCAGCAGGCATGGATGTGACTTCTGCTCATGCACTGAGCCCAGTCCTATGGGAGATAGTGTTGTGTAACTGTATTGTGTCTCTGCAATGGCCTCTTTTCACTGCCCCAGACAGCATGGGGCAGCAGAGTTGTTTGAGGGGGCTAAGAGAACATTTTGCCACTTCTGAATACAACCATTTAGCCCACTTGTCATTGCAAAACTGTCCTTGCAAAACATATAACTATAAAGCCACTGGGTGACTAAGTTTGCAGTAAAGAGCCTACGGTTTTGCCTCGGGAATTTATTGTAGAGAGTTGCAAAGAATCAAGTCATTATATACTATTCTAGGGATATAACAAGAGGTATTGCATGCAAGCTTCCACATGCCAGGTCCTGCTACAAATGAAATGGCTGAGAGTCATGTGACTCACTTTGTAGCGGTTACCTTGGCCAATTAAAATAGGATCGGTGGGCAAATACGTAAGCGATGCTACGTCAGTGTCACAAGGAATTGTTTGTTGCTTAACAAATAGCAAACAACAATAATGAATATGAATATAATCAAATTTAAAAGGACCCCAAATCCCTTATTTAGTGCGCCGTTGGCTCCACTGCTGTTATACTTTGGAAGCATCTAGCACACTCACAAAATCGGGGACCAAGATTCTCAAAAGCAACTAGTGATTTTAGGTGCCTTGATTTCTGAGACATCCTGACAGTGTGAGACATGATGAAGCCGGGTGGCTGCTCAGTGTTGTCTGACAGTCAGGCCCCTTTAAGGAGTCTCAGGTTGGGCACCCAAATCAATGTCATTTTTGAAAACCTAGACCTCAATCTTTTTCTCTTTTAAATCCCAAGTATCATAGTCAATCTAGGTATTTATATGGCACTTTTTATCATTGCAGTATCTGAGTTTCAGATCTTCCAAAGTATTTAGGTGCCTAACTCCCATTGGAGGATCTAGGCCTAAGTGTCTACAGATCACACATTGTATCACTCTATGTGTACTGAGGATATCCAAGCTCTAGGTTGTATTTAAGTGGATTTCCAGGTACTGGTGACTGATAACACAGGATAGTATTGTGTATAATAAACAAGGCTAGGATTTTCTAAGGAGCTAAAGAAATGAGGTGCCAAAAAGCCTTGAATGTCAGTGGGTTTTAGGCACCTAGCATAGCAAATATCAGTATAGCTGAGATCTGGGTAAAGAAGAAAAAGGAAGTGGGGCAGGGTTGGAAGGACATTCTATAGAAGTGGGTATGTGGAGCAAGAAGGCCTCTGTATGGAAAATGAAAAATGAAGTGAATCAGATGAATGAAACTGAAACAAACCAAAAGACATCATTGACCAGTGGGAAGCAAAAATGATTCCTGGAAGAGGTGGTCTGCATTGGATTCCCCCATCACTTCGGTACCTATACCCCTGCTGGAAATTCACTGCTTGCTTGCGGGAACAAGGGGTTCTTTGACTGTGTTTGGATATGAATGAAAATCTCAGAAGCACAAATTCCAACAAAGCCATTTGTTTAATCGAGATGTCTTCTTCCTCCCCACTTTCACTGCCTACATAATATTAGTGTCCAAGTGGGAGACTCTGACCACACTGTAAATATGAAACTTCTGCTAAATGTAATTTGCCACATTCCCTGCAATACCGTAGGGTTGCTTGAAACTCTCCATGGTACAAATACATATCACCTGTGACGCTCTAGGACCAGATTCTGCCATGCTTTCTGCTGCTAGTTAATACCTTACTCCTTGAGCAGTCTCACTGACAGTAAATACTCATTGAAAGTACTACTCATTGGAAGGGAAGCATTGTCCAGCCTCTGGGAACTGATGCAGCTTCATTGCACAGACTGCTGTATTTCCTCCATCACCATGCGCACACAGACTACAGCTATTCATTAACCACATTCTGACCTTTATAGAGAAACTGAAGAGATACAGGGTGCAATCTTAAACACCATCAACCTCAAAAAGTCAAAAAGTCAGACTCCTGTCGGAAAATATTATTGTACTTAAGGTTAGTATAAATTAAAGAGATTAGAGAGAAAAAAATCCAGCTTCATTACTGCATTGGACAATACTCAAGGGAAACAGTGAAACTGACTATACACAGTCAGTTTGCTTTGTTGTTTGTGTGGGTCTCTTACATAGCAACAAGCAAGAGAAACACATTTTTCAAAAATAGGAAAATGTAATTGGCAGATGATGTAAGCAGCATTTGTAATTACTTTTAAGCTTTTTTTCAAATTGACAGGATTTCAAGTTGATGGTCCCTTTAACACTGAATTGATGTAGCTTTTGCCTGGCACAGAAATAAACATAACATATTTACATAGAAAACTCTCTTCCCAAAGGGCTTTACAAATGGAACAGATGAAAAATCCTGCGAATACTTGAGTATCTTTATGTATTCAGTAGTCTCAACTCCATGGCATTATGCATGTGGAAAGTTACTCCCCTGTCTATGTGTTTTCAGGACGGAGGCCTATCTGCTATTTGTCTCCCACACCCCTGAAATGATGCCACCCTGAAACAAGATATAGGAGCAGTTTAGGTAAAGAAATGAAAGTATCATATTTGATTGAAAGCACAGGGCAAATGGAGGAAAGCAGGATGTGATGAGTAAAGTTAGGATTTGGTCAAGTCATTTGGCTTTACATTTCCCTTACTAACGGTGCCATGAGATATTTAATGACCTAGAATCTCAGGAGATCATCTACTCCAACCTGCTGCTCAAAGCAGCACCAATCCCCAACAGATTTTTGCCCCAGATCCCTAAATGACCCCCTTGAGGATTAAACTCACAACCCTAGGTTTCGCAGGCCAATGCTGAAACACTGAGCTATCCCATCCCCATCAGCAGGCTCTTGATTTTACATGTGACCCGAGAGGCAGATCCCCATCACCATAATGCCTCAGAGCAGCATGGTGGCCAAGAGGTAAGTACTGACCCAAAGGAAAGAGTGCCACTGGCTGGAGCATCACGGACATCCCTTCCTGCAAGTCTCCCACTGAAACAGTCATCCAGCCTGACTCCTATTAGTACAAAAGAGCTGATGGAGTACATGACAAAGTGATGCAGCTGCAACTCCAGGAACCTGCAGAGGGACGTGCTGCATAATCCCGTAGCACAGCGGCTACGGAATTTGTACAGATTAACAAGTAAATCAGGTGTGTACAAAGCCCTTGCAAAGGGGCAGCATCAACAGACAGGCGATACAACACCAAAGGCAAAAAATAACTTGTAGATTTCAGACTGGGTATAAATTGGGATAGCCACCACTGCCTTCCAGCCTCTGATGGGTATCTCAGCCAGGATCTGTAGAGTGCTGAGATTTAACCTACTTCCAACCAATGATCAGACTCTGCCTCTGCCTGTCTGCAAAGAATTCCATTGTGGATTTTCCTTTTTGTTTAAAAAATAAAATCAGCTTCTACTTTCAATATATTTCTGCTCTCCCTGCTGATTTGAAGGTAATGGCCATTTTGTGGAAGATCTTTACTGGCTTTTCAATGGGCCATGTAGATCTAAGCAAAGCACAAGCAGTTATCCAAACAAAGGTCTTCCCAGAAAGTTGAACACGAAAGGAAATTCCTTCTCCATAATCTCAGTCCCTTTATAATTTGCTGTTGCTTGCAGATTCTTCTGCACAAGGAGGGAATAGGCACTTATCAATAGATGCAATTCAAGGCCAGCACAAGAGCTAGGTACTGATTAAGCCTCACTATTTTTACCCTTATTTGGTGTATCACCTGTATGCTAATGTGACTGAATTTTGCCCAGGGTTAGAAGCCAGCAAAAAACAACAGGTGCTGCAAGATTATGATCTCAGAACATTATAAGGGGAAAACAGCAACTTTATTTGAGTGTTTGTTATGGGACAGCAAGACTCCAGTGGGACTAATCACATGCTTATAGTTAAGGCAGGGACGGCCTCTTTTCTGTGTTTGTACAGCACTGAGCATAATGGGACCTTAGTCCTGATGGGGGGTTTTCAGCACCACCAAGACATAAATACTTACTACTACTATTAAGTGCTTTGCTGGATCATGACCTAAAGCCACAGTCTAGTCCTAGATATTTATCAAGCCCACTGTAAGCCACTGAGTGCACACATCATGTAATTCTATATGTCTCTTGAGTTTCTGTGCGGACAACCAGTCGCACATTCATTTTTCCAGGCCTGAAAATCAGCTGGCAAGGGGGCTCAGACAGGGCTTCACTTGTGCCGGGGCTTACCGGGCCTCTGTGCCGGCACCTCTGGGCTCAGCAGTTCATAGCTCTGGCAATTCTGGGCTTGCTGCATCAGTTACAAATGTAAAAAAAAAATTGCTGGAGCCCCAGCTCCTCTTTCATTACAAATTAAGTACTGGGCTCAGATACATACGTTTAACCACTTTCATGCTGCTCAACACATTGTCCCTGAAAAGTAGATGACGCACAAGACATGCTGGTCTTTTCCCATCAACAAACAAGCATTCCTATGGGCTGGTAGTGTTCTGGAGAGCACCAGCAAATGCAATTCCCACACAGGGCTTGCAGCAACAGGCAGTAGAAAGAGTTAACTATATGCACCATTTTGATGTTCTGTTGGAGCATTTTATCAAAGAGTCATGGTTAATTCTGGTTTTTTCCACACTCCCTGCCAGCATTTACAAGTCCCGGTGAGCAAACTACTCCACCAATCTTGTTGGCCACAAATGTTATTTTAGGAATATCAGTTTCCTTTTGAAAAACTTTTGTCAATTTCAAGCTGGAATTGTTCCCTTTCATTCTGGCATTTTTCAGCTGTGGACTTTAATATGTAGGATCTGAGTTATACATGGTCCGGACTTTTATTGGAAATGGCAGATATTGAATGACAGGCATTCCTCCAAGACTCTGAAACAATAACACTCTTTGACTCATAAGGGCCTTGTTACAGCCACTGGAGTTTCAAGCTATAAGTCTAGCCAAGTTCTGCGCCCCAAAGTGTGCTCACACCATGCTTTGTCAAGTACAATGGGGGGTGATGGATTGCTTAGTATCAGAGGATTGTTAGAAGACCAGATTAGCCAGTTGAGAGTTTGCCATGTTTACTGATTGGGGAACATTAAACAAAGTCACTCTAATTTTTCCCCTGGTTAAAGAAATTCTCACACTCCCCTTTAACATACAGCAGCCTGCAATGTGCCCCTTAGGGATTGCTGTGGCAGCTGAGGATAGCAGCATTATGCTCCAACAATGCCCACTCCTTTCTCTGGCAAGTCATTGGCACACTGCCTTCATGATGGGAGGGCACAGTGCTGGATATAGTATCTGTACGTAGACTATAAGGTCTCCAAGGCACAGAGCATCTTTGTGCTTTGTTTGTACAGCACCAAACACAAGGAGGCCTTAGGCCTCGAGTAGGGCTCCCAGGTGCCACAATAATAGTAATATCATTATGTGGAGATTTCCCTACATTATGGAGATCCCAGCTGGCCTCAGGATTCTCTGTGCTGACAGAATTATGCAAATTAGCCTCATGGGTGCTGAGGTCCACTCCCTCATTGAGAGCGCCGTCTGTGTACAGACTGCAGGGTACAAATCACCTGGAGCTATAGGACTAAAATTAAGTGTTAGATCTAGGTGTCAACATGTTGAAGCGGCAGGTTGCTTGATGAAAAGTTCTGGACAGAATGAGTTATGTTTGCACAGAGAAAGAGAAGGTTACCATATGTAATTCTCAGCTCCACTCGGCCTTCACGACAGGAATGCGAACTGGCAGTATGTGAAGCAGTGGATACTCGAACTGCTACAAAATACATGTTGGCATAAACTTCTTTCGATATTTGAAACAACTGGCAAGAGGAATGCAAACTGCTTGAAAATGCTTCCAGGATTCACAGTGAGCACGGCTGCCAGCATTTCAGTTTCTGGAACGACTGGGCTGAAATCTTTGTGTATGTGGGTGTCCAGGGGTGGGGGTGGGGGAGAACACTGTAAAAACATTTTAAAGAGCAAAGTGTCGCTCTCTTGGACCAGCCATTTTGTGGTAAAACTAGGAAGAAAAATTAGAAGAGGGGCGGGAAGGGGGGGTAATAGGAGCCTATAAGAAAAAGACTCAAAAATCAGGACTGGCCCTATAAAATCGGGACATCTCATCACCCTAGGTGAGACTAATTTGATCAGAAATGCACTGCCAAAAAAGGCCTGCCACGGTAGCAGATTCTGATACCCTTACTCACACTGAACAGTAGCTTGAAGTCAAGACGACTGCTTGGGGTGTGAAATTCTACTCCAGGAAAGTGTTTCAGAATCTCAGCTAGCAAGGCCGATGGCTGTCTTTCTGTTGGCATCAGTGGGAGTAGGATTAAGCCCAATTATGGCACCTTTTTATTCCTACTGATGTTCTTAGAATCAAAAGCACAATAATGTGTGTTCTGGGAAAAGGGAGACTAATTCAGTCATTACATGAAGCTATTGTTAACAGACACCAAAGGTATATGTTTATTTTACGTTTTGGCGTCAAATATACTCTGGCAGAATTACTAGAATGAGGGTTTTTCTTCTCTTCCCTCCAGTGGCTTGCTAGAAAAACACTGCGTAAGTTAGACCTGTACAAATAAAAGGCCCAGTATGTTAGTATGGCAGTTCTGGGTGTTAAGAAATGTGTGATAGATCTGTAGGTCAGATGTGCCCAATTTAGCCACAGGGGCAAATGTGGCCCTGGGACTCATGGAAATCAGTGATGGCACTGGTCGCTACTTGCTGTATTACTAGGAAGTCAGGCCAAGTAAAACAGGTTTACTATTGCTGGGAAATTCAGACATGCAACTGATCTATTAATCTATTAGGGAAGAAAAATGCAAACCAATAATACGATGGGATGCATTGAGTATATGAACTCAAGCCCATTGATGCTAATGGAAAAACACTCTATTTACTCATATAGACTTTGGATCAGACCCTTAAACTGTATTTAAACACAAATCTATACTCAAATTGTGAGCCCCAAGCTCCTGCTGAATTGCCAGTGAAGCCTGTGGTATTGCACCCCTAAAGCACATTATTTCTTACTATCATTCTTTAATCCCTCTTTCTCTGGCCATTGTGTGTCTGGAATTTATATTGACTTCAGGAGTCATATTGGGAGCATTCATTTTTTCCCTTCAAATGCATTGAGCCAGATGAAGAGTCCTAAGCAGAATTTAACAATGTCATGCAGCACACTGTAACTAGCTGCCATGTGATGAAATAGCTGCGTTTACATGATGGATAAGTGAACCTGGTGGTTGTAGAACAGTACAAGATGTTTTTATAAAAATGATAGCTAGCTAGCTGGTCTGTACACTGTTCTGGGTTCCTTACTTAAGAGAGAGGCTGTAACTAAGTATTGTTCTATTACTAAGTAGAAATATAATTTAATGATTATAATACACCTTCACCCAAAACTTTTAACCATCTCTAGAATAAAACTTGAACCAAACTTTCGGAGGTTCTGAAATATTCCTCTACATGTTTTTCTATTTACCCTTTCAGGATGGGACCAAGTGCTTTTGGCCAAAAGCTTATGAGAAAGTTTCTTCTCAAAGTGTTTCCAGCTGAGACCAGAAACAAAACAGTACCTTCAGGCCCAGAATAAGGTGTTTCCATGTGATTTACAGATCTAGTGCATTTTACACAGGGTCTGATAGTTTGAACCTGAGTATCCCATCTATTGAATGTTAGTACAAGCAGAACCTAAACTCTGAACTTACTAAAGTTGGCCCATCCCTGACTAAGTCTAGTTAGTGACAAGGGAAATTATTTGTCTGTCAGAGTATGTTACAGTTTAAATAACTGTCTGCACATGCTTGAAAAACAGTCTTGAAAGTTTCAAACATAAAAGACAGTGGGGAAGAAGTGACTTTTACTATATTGACCTAGCAGACTGGCATAAATTGCCCGAATGTTATGATAATAAACTACCATTACACCATTTTAAAATAATATTTATCTACTGAAGTTCTGTCTGGTGCAACAAAGCCCTCAGTTTTAAATTATAAAGTGGAAGCCCTCAAACACCACAGCTTTATCTACCAGGAATTCACACCATGCAGTTATTCTTTTACTAAGAATTAGCAAGTGAGGGGGCAGCATGTTTAGATTACCTTGGCACAAAGCAGTTTGTGGCAGATGTCTCCATTTATGGACTGCTCCAGTTCCCATTGAGTTTTCCCATAGGCTTCAGTGGAAGTTGAATTCAGCAGCACTTAGGGTATAGTCTGTATTTTGAGCTGCGGGGGAAGGGAGTATGGAATTCCCAGCTCAAAAAGACATACCCATGCTAGCTAGAGCCTAGCGTCTCAGACGGGTACATCCTTGGGGCGGTGGCTAGCCCCTCCTGTTGTTTGCACTGCCATGACTACACGGCTAGCTGGAGTGACTAGCTCACTCAGAACTTAGCTCAGGTACATCTCCTCAAACTGGGAATTACTACCTGCCCCCCCAACTCTGAGCGTAGCCATGCCCTTACCCACAGTGAGCAGTACCCCTTCAGGTGGGTGGCTCTACTGAGCTCAGCTCCCATACAGATGCTTTGTGCTGCTCCGGAGGCACAAAGTAGCCTTAAAACTGGTCTAAATGGCCAGGCTGCAATTCCACTGGTGTAGCACAATTTCCCAGGCATGTAAAACTGGCATAGCTGGTTCCATCCACCCCCTTCTCAGTGCCCAAAGTAGGGGAACACCAGGGACATGTCAGAGAGGGAATGAGGCTGGTATGTTTCCCTTCCCAACCTTTGTCTGACGTGTCTCTTTAGGGCAGAGACCACATCCTACAATGTCTGTGTACAGTACCTCACACAATGACACTTTGATCTCACTTGGGCCTTCTAGGTGCTAATGTAAATGAGACAGCCCTAATTAGTTCTGGGGTCTGAACTGGCCCCGGTAGCCAGATCTTTACCCTGCTATCTTAGGTTGAGGCAAGCATCACATGTGCAAGTGTGAGGCCATTTAATGGTTTATTTATTAATAACCCAGGTAATCACACTTCATCTGGTGGGGTTTTGTTCTGTTCAGATTTTTATCACTTTCAGATATTGAGTGAATTGTGGTGTCTGTGAGGCACCTTGGAAACGTCAACCTGCATGCACCCCATCTAAGGTGACTTTATCCCACGTAAAGGATCCCTCACATTGCTTAGAGTCTGACCTCTCTGGCTGGTCTCAAACCCTATGACAACACCCTCGCCCATACCCCACATTACATCAGATAAAGCTGTCTAAGGGAGACAAACCCTTTCCATCAAAGAGAAAGATAAGGGGCAGACAGCTGGTTTAGGAGGCAGTGAAGTCTGCAGAATATGATCTGAGACAGTCAGGGAATTCTCCCTGCTCTGTACTGAGGGGTCTTACCAGTGACTCAGCGGGCAGTTTGAGGGGAAGAGAGGTAAATTGCTTTGCTCATTTCATATTTCTGTGAGGAGTCAGCGCTTGCAGGTTATTCATAAGCAAAGATGAAACATTTCATTCTTGCTATACCTTTGAAGGGAATGAAAAGTGACTGCTAATGGGCTGGACCAGTCATCCCTTTCGTCCCAGGGATAGAGAAGAATACCAGCTCTGTGGCATCAACCTTCTGTTTGGGACAACACGGAGACCCCTCGATTGGAGCTCCACAGGATTTAATGTGGCAGGCATCTGAGCTGCCATCCGCACCGTTCTTGCCCCCAGCAGCAGTAGATCTCAGGCCAGTTATCTGCACTCACATTAAGATTTCTTCAGGCATGTGACAGGGGCACACTTGGTCAATAGCAGTCTGGTTTCTGACATGCTGCCACAGTGAAGGAGAAACCACAGAAGAAATGGGGAATAGCCACTCTTCAACAGGAAGAGAGGTCCCCTTCCTCGGCGATTCCTAGCACTGGGTACCTGTATGCATGCCTTAATCTTGTGGCCTCTGAAGTCCTCCCCCTTGAGTAGAAGACTTGGATAAACTTCCCTGAGGTCATCTTCATGGAATTTCCTGGCCTCCTAACCCCACCCATGATAAGTGGAAGGGAACCATGTCAAAAGCTGTGGTCATCTTCAGCCAAACAATGAGCATGATCCTGCCTAACTTACACATTCAAAACTCCTGAATAGAAAGAAGTGGCAACTGGCATCTCTGTTTTACTGGAATTTCTGTGATTTCAAACTGTTTTCATTCCAAATTGGAATAAAGCCAAAAAAATTTTGAAGATTCCTGTGAAATGAGATTTGTGAGGGGAAAAAAATCATTTCACATCAATTGAAACATTCTGTTTTAATAAAGAAAAGTTTTGTTCCAATTTTGACCATTTTAAAAATGTCTCATAATTTAACACAATGAACTTAGCACAAAGTAAAACACTTTGAAATAAAAAAGTAATTTTGAAACAAACTTCATCGCCCTTTTCTTCCCCCCTAAACAGAGTTTAGTCAGAATGAGCATGTTGCCACAGCAAATATTGATTTTGACAAAATGGCACTCATGGAAAAAAACTGTTTCATCAGAAAAATGTTGACTCACTCTACACTGAGTTGACGGCGTTCCCACTGGCCACTTCGGGAAACCTGGGGGCAGCTTCACACTAGAAAGAGCATGTGGGGCTGATAGCATGAGCATTACTCACCAGAGTCTCAGTGTTAAAACTAATGTTAAAAATGAAAACGTACAGAAATTGAGAAGTAAGGTGCTGGACATCTGGAGTCAGGCTGGGGTTATGGGTGATTGTAGGTAACAGGTACAGGGTTTACAAGGTACATGCATATTTCATATTCAGCACAGATCCAGATCGGGGTGTGGGAGTTTTTTAAAGCGTCAGTGTATAGGTGTGTTCGGGTACGCCACCCCTGGGGTGTAGCGAGAATCCAAGTCCGTGGTGGTGTAGACAATAAGTACATGGGTGGGGTGCATCCCTCTGTTTGTCAGGGAAGGGAGGGGTGGGTGTTCTCAGCTACTCGACCTGGTACTGATGATGTCCCGTGATGTGATCAGTGTATATTTACTGCAATAGCATTGTTTACATGTCAACAAATACCCAGGGATGCCTGCTTCCTGTTGCTTACTGAAGCCAATCTCTTCCTTGCTTCTTACTCTCCCCATTTTTGCCTGCTTCCCTCCCCCCGCCACCCACGATTTGATAGATTAATGAGAAAATAAAGGCTCTAAATGCCCTATTATAAAGCTTCTGGTTATACATGTTATATTTGGGGACAGTCATTACTCAGACAAAACCTCCATTGAAGCCATTGGCTTGGCTTCAGTGCAAGTTTTGCCAGAGAAAGAAGTGCAGAATTGGGTCCCAAATGAATCTTATTTCACTGAATGGCGTAGTAGAAAACATTTAGGACTTGATAAATGACTTTTCTTGAGATTTAAGGCCTGATTCTACAAATGTTTATATTCATAAGTAGGGACCTGAGTCCTGGCATTAAAAATCTTTGCTCCTGTAAGAATGCTCAACTTATTCAAGTAAGGATTGCTTATATGACCAAAAAAAAGAAAATGTAGGGGAAATTGATAATAAAATTATTGAATGAGGATAATGATTTATTACAATTTATATATGATAGGAGTTCATCCATTCCCCCCAACACCAAACACACATACTATCCTTTTCCAAATGACAAGAGTCAGATATTTCCGAGAACTTTCGTTATCACTTCAGTTACTGCTAACCCCTCTCTCCCCACACTTCTCTTGGCTGCTACTTTGTCTCTGTTATTTCCATCCCTCTGTTTCTTTATGTCTCTCTAATCTTTACTTGTTCCTCTGCTAGATACTACTGCAATACAAATACAGATTCAAACCAAGACTGGAGACCCATTGTGCTAGGGATGGTGTATACACCTGGTCAGAAACAGTCCCTGCCCTGAAGAGTTTGCAGTCCAAACAGACCATACAGAGACAAGGGAAGCGGAGGTAGAGAGAGAAGCGACTTGCCCAAGTTCACATAGCATATCAACAGCAGAACCAGGAACAGAATCCAAGTTTGCTGAGCTCCAGTGCAGTGGCCACTGGATCACACTCCCTCTCTCCTTCTTTGCTTCTGTGTCCCTTATTTCTCTCTCTCAACTTTGTAAGGGTACGTCTCCACTATCTGCCAGATCGGTGGGTAGTAATCAGTCTGCTGGGGATCGATTTATCACGTCTACTGTAGATGCGATAAATTGATCCCCAAGCGCTCTCTCCATTGACTCTGGAACTCCACCACCATGAGAGGCGGAAGTGGTTGACTTGCCGCCATGAGTATGCCCAGGTAAGTCGACCTAAGATACTTCGACTTCAGCTACACTATTCACGTAGCTGAAGTTGCGTATCTTAGGTTGACCCCCCACACTCCAGTGTAGACCAGGCCTAAGAGAGGAAAAAAGAACAAGAGTAGCTACCTCTACTCCTCTCCACAACACAACACAGTATGAAATGTTTCCAAGAGCCAGATCCTTCAAGCACAGGAGGGTCACACATGCTCTGAAAGGAGATGAACTGTCTTGGTAACTTTCCAGTGAGTGGAATTTATGATGTTTATTCTAAAGTAGCAATCCTATGGGGAAAATAGGACATCGGGGTCTTAATGGAGTAACCAGCAAATGAGCTGTAAAGCTCATCACAATGCAATAACAAAATGCCCGTCAGGATGAAAAATTAAACACATACAGAGTTATGTTCCAATAATGCTCAGATTCAGATAGCCCGACGCTGAAGAATATTCTGGGCTGGATTCTCCTGTCTGCTCCAACCACTTGGTGCAGCTCAGTGTGAGCAATGAAGGCAGATTTCAGTAGTGGCTGGCGAGCAGAGCATTTCCCTGTGGTGAAATAATGGAGCTAGCCAGTCACCCGCCATGAACAGCCAGGGAAGGGAGAAAGGGAGTACAGCTCCTCTGTTCCTATCTGGTATAAAGTCACTTAGGGTCTGCCTTCGCTGCAGAGTTAAGACAGGCCCTTAGGGGCGCTGTCCCTAACCAGACAAAACACACACCTTGGTTCAGTGGTGTTTTCAAGCGAGACTGGCTGGCACAGTGGGGGTGTGGGAATTAGAGTCCAGGCCGCACTTTCGTTTGGGCTGGTCACCTGCCCATTTTGCTGTGAGGATGTAGGACATGGGTAGGCAAACGTTTTGGCCCGAGGGCCACATCTGGGTGGAAACATTGCATGCAGGGCTGGGGCAGGAGGTTGGGGTGTGAGAGGGAGTGTGGTGTGCGGGAAAGGGCTCAGGGCAAGGGACTGGAGTACAGGAAGGGTGCGAGTGCAGGAAGGGTGTGAGGAGCAGAAGGTGGCTCAGGGCAGGAGGTTGAGGTGCAGGAGGGGGTCAGGGTGTGGGCTCTGGCCCGGCGCTGCTTACCTGGAGCAGCTCCATGGTGGTAGCAGCATGCAGCAGGGTTAAGAGAGGCTCCCTGCCTGCCCTGGACCCGCGCCTCTCCTGGAAGCAGCCAGCACCATCTCTCTATGGCCTCCGAGGGGTGGGGTAAGAGGGCTCCATGCGCTGCCCTCGCCTCTGGGTACCTCCCCTGAAGCTCCCATTAGCCAGGAACAGGAGACTGCGGCCAATGGGAGCTTTTGGGGAGGTAACCGCAGGCAAGGGCAATGTGCGGAGCCCTCTGCCCTCCCCCTGGGGTCGCAGGTTCATGGTGCTGGCCACTTCCAGGAGTGGCGCCGTACAGGTCTAGGGCAGGCAGGGAGCCCACCTTAGCCCCACGAGGCTGACAGTGTCACGGGCCAGATCCAAAGCCATGACAGGCCGGATCCAGCCCACGGGCCATAGTTTGCCCACACCTAACGCAGGAGGACAAACCACTCCGAGCACTGATAATCCTCTGATGCATTGCCACAGGTCCCCTCTGTTTGTCCAGAAGGACAAAAAGTTCTTCCAGAATTTTCCAGGAAAGAATCTGAGCGACTCAGCTTATCGGCGCACAATCAACATGGGAGATGCCCCGAGAAGCCCTAGCCACAAACACGATGGATTTCCGCACAAGCGAAGACGTGGTCCTGAGGGTAGTAGAGCTTTTCAACGTGGCTGCTCACCCATGGGGCTGGCAGGCCTGTCTGTTCAGCCTCTGGTGCTGATCACCCCCCTTAGCTTTGCAATGCTCTTGGCATAACTTCCATCAGGCCTTGCCTACTCGACCTTGTAACATATCCAGGATACAATCCAGACTCATGAGTAGCTAGCTCACCCATGCCCTCCCGCAGGGGATGCCCTTACACGGCCTGGCTGCTGCAGCCTCCAGCCTGGACTGCTCACAAACAGCCTCCAGTATGTGAGTCTCCCTGCTATGCCTGTGTGGGTGGCTGTCTGCAGCACATAGCTTGGCTCTAACCAGTCTGAAGGATAAAGCCAGGTGACCCCATCCCACTTCCACTCCCAGATTTCGCCACTCCCGAATTGTATGTCCTGTACTGCCCAGTCCTCTCCTGGGCAATATACATTTATACAGGTCTGCTATTTCATCAATGGAAATGACATGCTCACAGTTTGTTATCCCAAACAGAGTTTCCCCAAACACACACACTGAATTAAACAAAACAGTAAGACAAGTTTATTAACTGCAAAGAGAAATTTTAAGTGAATACAAATCCTGATGCATAAAAGTCAGAAATGGTTACAAGAAAAAGAGAGATAAAAATGGAACTAATGCCTAACTTAATAAACTACATTCAAAGCAAAGTTTCTCACCACAAGTTCTCATGCTTACTGGCCAAACATTTTAGGCCAGGACCCCTTCTTCTGTTTAATGGCTGCTTCCTTTGACCTTTCTCATGCAGTAAATTGATGAGTAGTGAGTGAGAAGGGGTGTCTCCCCCTAGTTTGTATCCTCCTGTCCCCCATTTGAGAAGCATTTCCAGCTGGGAGCAAGGCAGCAGGCAGCCTGTGTGGAAGGGAACTCCATGCTATTACTTTTCTAAGGGCTGGGCTACATGGGATGGAGGCGGAGGTGAAGTACGAACTAAGATACACAACTTTGTGTAGCTGAAGTTGAAGTATCTTAGTTCGACTTACCTGGCCGTCTCCACGGCGGCAGGTCAACTGGGGCTGCTCCCCTGTCAACTCTGCTTACTCCTCCTGCCGAGGTGGAGTACAGGCGTTGATTCAGGGATCGATTTATCACGTCTAGATGAGACGTGATAAATCAATCCCTGATACATCGAGTGCTACCTGCCGATCCAGCGGGTAGTGTAGCCGTCCTCTAAGATGTAGATATGTCATTCATGCCCCTTTTCCTGCCAAAGAATGGGCATTTAGCAGGTAATGGCCCATTGCCTTGTTTACACCTGTCTCAGGTGTCCGTTTGCCCTTGGAGGATTGGTTTGGCCACTCCCTAGACTTGGAACATGTGCTAATAACACCACACAGTGGAAGCATATAACTTTATGTACAACATTGCCACACATATTACCAGGATAATACTGACTAGATTATGAATTTTCAAATACCACCTCCCATGGCATACATTACACAAAGACTACTGCAATAGTGGACATCGGGGTATTTTCTGTCACACCTCTCACTAGAGTGGGGGAACACCATTGCCCTTTCCTGCATTCCCCTTTGACTTCATTCAGATGCAATGGAGAATTGAGGCGTATGAATTGAGGCCATGGGAGCTTGTCCTGTACTGTAACATGCAGGACAAGCTCCCATGGCTTCTTTAAAGCAGCACCATCAGCCAGGACAAGCCAAGAAACTGACCTGTGTTGACTGTGGGCCAGTCTTTAACAGAACCTTCCAGGGGATCTGTTAAGACATGCTCAGGTTTCCATAAACAGCCCTAAGGCATTATCCAAACCTACATGCTCTGTAACACTAGCAAACCAGAATATTCGTTAAAAGAAGGATTATGTCCTATGGGGCATACTCCTACTTCCATTGGGTATAAAATTCCAATAAAGCAGAGAGACTGAAGCCTATTTTCCCCAGTGAATTATCTGGGCTGTCATCTTCCTGTTTTTTAGGAGGACTGATTTTTTTTTAGGAGTATTGATTCCACAAGAGAAGATATCAGTGTAAGTTTAAGGTGAACTGTGATTCCTCACACTCCAAAGAAAGCTTGTTGTGAAAAGTTAGGCTAGGGAGAAGAGGTGGGGAAAAAATGATAAGAATGTGGATACCTAATTGCACCTATTCTCCAACTGGGGTCTCTCCTGTGGGCTGGTGGGTGCGGTGAGAGTGGATGCCTGGGTGTGTAAGAGGGAAGGGCAGCTGTGAAAGAATATAACACTTAACTGCTTACAGCTGCTATCTACTCAGCCAGTAAAGATGATAAACAGGATATTATTTGTGTCAGGCTGAGGTCTGTAACATGCAGGACAAAGAAGGAAAATCCTGAACTGTGCTGGTTAGCAACCCCTAACTAGAGCTGTGTGGAAAATATTCAGTGTTTTCTGTGAAGTATCAAGCATTTTTCATGGATCGTTTCCAGCCCCTCAATGAAACTCTTTAGTTTTTCCAAAAAATGGTTACGGTAATGTTAAATTTGGGATACTCTGGAAAGAAACAAAGAGGCTGAACATTCTGGGCCAGATTCTCTCATCTGCTCCATTCATTTTGTACTACTCAGCTTTTGAATGTCCATGTTTTGGACAAAAACAAAACACAGCAGCATTGTGCTTCTTTTTGTTCCAAATTTTGTAGTTTTTTTGATGAATTTTTTTTCCTTAAAGGCCCGTTTTGGTCAAGAGTCAGAAATTTTTCAGCCAGCTCTAATGCTAACCAGCTGAGTGGTACAGAAAATGAAACCACTGTGAGAATTTGGCTGTGGGGAACATAAGAGATACAGCATCACTGATGTGATATCCCAAGGACAGAGACCATAAATATCCTGGGTGAGTCAGTGAATTCCCTTCAGAACACAGGAAATGAAGTCAGTGTTTGGTATTTTAGCCAATGCAGCATGTGAGGCTGATTCTGTAAGTACTGAAAACTTCAGTATCAGTCCATTTGTTTATCATCCTGACGGCATTAGTGGAAGCCACTAAGCCTTGGTCTTTTAAATGTCTTTGATTTGTTTCTCCAGACAAAATATGGAACATTTCAAAATGTCCATCAGTACACTCTGCTTCCCCTGTTCTATCTGCTTCTCATTGACTCATTTGTATATCAGTGCTGGTATTAATGGTCCTTCCTGTATAACTTGGTGAACTGGAAGAAAAATAAGGACCACAGCTACAGTATTAGCTGTTGTACACATTTAGACTATTGTCATCACACACTGAGTTATAGTGCAACACAAAACCTCTGCTGGGATAAATAGGTTGTATCATTTGACTAAATCCATTTATCACCAAGAACAAAAATACAGAGACTCAGCACAACTCCAAAGGGGAACACAAAAGTGGCCACGAGCCAGCTCTGTGCTCCCCTTATCTTGGAGCTGTCTGACTTTTGAATCTGACATGGGCATAAATTAGAAAAGCTACATGGCTGCCCTAATTTACACTGGCTGTTGATTGCTACAAGGGCCAGTTCAGAAGCCAGAGATCAATAAGAGGCAGGAACACTCCAGCCACGCCTGCTTTCCACCGGCCACAATGCCACTAGAGTTTGGTGTAGGTAGGAGCTGCTGCTGTACATCATCTCTGGCTTTCCCTATGCAGAGGGGCTCTTCAAAGAGCCGGTTAAGCTGGCTTTAAGGCTGCTTTGTGTTGGAGTAGTGGAAAGCATCTGGAATAGGGCCAAAGATCTGTCCCAATATATAAACACGATCCCATTCATATGTACATGAAGACAAATATTTCACTAGTTTATTTCATACCCATTTCTCTTCAGGAACGGAGAGTCTTGTATGGCTATATCATACCCTTGCTCCCATGAGAGACTGTGAGCAGGCAAAGACGCAGGAACAAACAGAAGTGCTACATGGCACACTGCAGCTCAGGACAGGTGGAATGCCCCAGGGCTCTCTAGGGAGAGTACTGAGCAGCACCCATTAAAGTCTGTGGCAGAAAGATACTGCCTGGATTGCACCCCTTGTCTACATCCAGGTGCTAGCAGGTGCCCAAGAGGGCAAGCTCCTGACCTTATCTCCACCCCAGCTGATCACACCTTGGAGAGTGCTGCCAGTTGGTCAGCCTGAGGGGACACAGGTGGTGGTGCACTGGGGAGAAACCCCTTGTATTCCTTCTCCCCTGAGCATGTCTGCAGACAGGCAGCTGGAATCACTACTCACCCAGTGAACTTCAGATGGGAACCTCACACTGGACTGGTGCTCATTACAGCTAAGTAATCATAACAGGAAGGGGCTCTCAGTTTGAAATAATACTTCTTTTGGCCAATTCAAGGGTTATATTTACCCAACGACCTTGTTATTTCTATCTGGCTCTTAAGGAGCACCAGCATTTCTCCTACTCACCCAGCGGCATAGCCCAGCATGGGCCTGTTTTGATCTAATTTTAAATGTTTATCCATGTGCAGGAAGGGCGTGACTCAATTCAATGATTGTTTGGAAACTGAAGTCATTCATTTACAAAGGAGAATAAGAATCCTGCTGCTGGAGATTTCATTAGAGAACATGGGTGTGTGAGCTCCAGATGATGCCAGAAGAGGGAATTCCACGGGGAGAGTAAGACCAGGAGATGTCTATATTAATTAAAAGCATCCAGGAAAACTATTGCTCTAAGGTTTGGAGTCTGCCTCTATTGAAATCAATGGCAAAAGTTCAATTGGCTTCAATGTCATCAAGGTTAAGGCCAGAAGGGACCACCAGACCACCTAGCCTGGCCTCCTGTACATCACAGGCCATGCACCCCACCTGGTTACCCCTGTATTGAGCTCAATAACCTGGAGCAGAGTTACAATGTGACAGCCCTCTGGGGACTAAGCTATTGTGTGCCACAGTTATAACAAGAGGGATCAAGGTGCACCACTGCCTAAGGCCTCCGCAATGGTGAGATATACCCAGACGAACCCAGCAAGCGGTGTAGAATGATGATCACATGGTTCATAGTGGAAGGCTGCTGCTCTGTCTATGGCACTAATCTAGAGACCTAGATTCAAGTCCTTGCTCTACTACCTTGGGCAGCTCACTTAGTCATTCTCTGCCTCAGTTCCCCATCTGTAAAATGGGGATCACACTCCTGACCTCACAGGGGTGTTGGAGGGATAAATACATTAGAAATTTTAAGGGATGCAGGTAATACAGTAATGGGGATCATAAGGACTGGAGATAAATAATCAGAATATGTATTGCACACACACCTAGAGTCCTCAGTTTGGGATCATGTTAGGCATTATATAAATGAGAAAAAAAGAGACCCTGCCACAGAAGTCAGAATTATGACAACATATAATCGAATGGTAAACAAACAAACTGGGCCAGGGACAAGACAAGTAAAGATCTTTCTATCTGCAAGGATCAGGCCTTTAATCTGTTCCATTATAACATGTTAACACAAAGAACTGGTAGGGCCAGGGCTGAATTTGCCCCCAGATGCTTGCCTGACTTTCAGCATCAATGCTCAGGGAGATTAAAGTGCTGAACATTGGGTCTCTAGTTAAAGGAAACAATGATGTTCTAGTTATAGCTAAGCAGAGAGTGCAGAGAGTTAGCTAGCTATGTGGCTGGCAGACCCATCACTTGCCAGAGCGGATAAAGGGTCTTCTTGAAACGGTGCTTCTGAGGAACCACAGTATTACTGATTGCTCCCGAAACAAACAAAAACCTTCTGAGGAAAACTAAGACCTGAACCAGAGACTCAGCTGGTGTAACTCAACATGGTTACTTTGACTTCTCCAGAAGGATGGCAATTTATACCAGCCATTGACTTGGCCCCATGAAGCAACTGCATGAAAAAGTAGGTATTCCAAGCCTTTATTTATCCCACAACTACTTCAAGCCTGCCTACAGCCACCTTTTTGGTATGGTTTTACTACACCATGGAAGAGATTAGAAGTTTATCTTAGAAAGAGACATTGGTCATTGAGTGGCACCGCACTTAGTCACCCTTTATTTTAATTAACTCAGGTCCTGGGTTATGGACAGATCCTCTAAAGTCTTTTCTGTAATGCTGATCACGATGAGTGCACATGCCATGATGGCACTATTGTGGACAGAGCACCATCTGGGATAGAACACCAGTGCTCTACAAATCTCATTGTGTTATCACGACTCTCACAATAACTGGTGTTTTCCGTAAAGCTCCAACTGCCAGAATCAGAGTCTCAGCCTTCATTTAAAACAGAATGCAAGTTTCTAGTCTTCATGATCATAGAGAAAAGCTTGAGAACATGAACTTTAGCCTATGCTAAAGGCTCAGAACCCAGAAACAGAAAGAGCTCAGAGTTTATTTGATCAATAAAATCTACTGATTGTTTAGACAATATCATGACCTTTTTGAAGGCTTGGTGTTGGCAATATTGCAAAAGTGCATTTTTTATTTTGATTTTAGTCTATTCAGGTTCTAATTTCCCCTTAAAATTCGGATTTTTTTTAAACTGTCAAGGCCCCAATTGGTTTAAAAAAACAAAAAAAGGGACCAGCCCAGACACAGGATTAATGCTCTTTATTTGCACATCTTCACTTGCTGCTGGAATCTCTGTCTACCTTCCAGCGGTGCTGGAGCTCTTAGATTATAACACTACAGTAGCCTCAGAGGGACATAACATCACAAGGTTCTGCAGATATGCTCGGTAAATGGCTTCTGTCAGATCACAGCTAGTTCCTGCCTGTAATGGTGCACACACAAAGTTGGGTGTCCGTTACCAATGACAAAGAATTCCAGCATACTCTTCTGCCCACCTTTTTCACACAGGGTTCCACCATTGTCTCGTTTTATGAGTTTGATAGGAGCCCATGGTGTATATCAATTAAAATTTGTCTTAATGTGTTTTCCTGGAGGATGGGGGCTGTCCAGACTTATACTGTAAATGGGGATATTTACAGGATACAGCAGATGGTGAGAAGTTAAGGTGGCCCCAAGAGACAGGAAGTGACCCAAACAAGCACATCAATAAATGACTGCATGGATTTATACTTAGATGTTAGAGGGCGATGCTTGCCCTTTAAGAGGGAGCAGGGCCAGTGCCCCTGTGCCTCATCTGCTGCTTACAATTTGGGCATAAAAGAGAGCATCTGGGCCCCAGAAAAGGAAGGGACCTTGTGAAGGAGAGGCCTGGAGTGAGGAGATTAGAACTGTCAACCTGCAGGTGGTTCTTAGAATCACAGAATATCATGCCTGGAAGGGACCTCAGGAGGTCATCTAGTCCAACTCCCTGCTCAAGACAGGACCCAATCCACAATTAAATCATCCTAGCCAGGGCTTTGTCAAGCCTGACCTTAAAAACCTCTAAGGAAGGAAATTCCTTCTTGAGAGAAGGTTGAAGGCAGAAGAGCAGCAAGAGGGGTTTGCTGGCTGACTTCCCCAAACCAAAGAGGGAGGGCTGCAGGTGGTTGGAGAACTGGGCCCAGGAGAACAGCAAGAGGGCTGAGGGGTTGAGAAATGCTCCCCTGGTAAAGATGCCTCCAGAGAAGAGGTAGAGGATGTGATACTGACAGGCCAGGTGCCAGCTCATGCCAGGGTCCACATGTCTCAACTGGAATCTGTCTGCCTCACTTGTGGGTTAGTATTGATAAAACTGCAGTTAGAAGAAAGTGTTCAGTATTTAGACTATTGAATGTTTGTGAGTTGCTGCATGCATTAGTCTTTCTTGTATGATCTGTGTGGTAATGTAGTATTTGAGCAGTTATATTGTGAGTCTCTGTGACTGTATGAATCACCATACAGGAGAGAGATATTAGTGTGAAGAGCTGCTCTTCTACAGAAATTGTTATGCCCCTCCCAAAGACCCGTCAATACCAGATGGCTAGGGCTGGATTTTACAACTAGAAATTCCCTACATCTGGACTGAAAAACCAAGAGGACTAAAAACTACTATTGTTCCGTTCTCCACACGACGATGAGTCATGAAAGTGGACTCCTTTCATCAAGTGAGTTTTCAGCTCTGAGCAGGTAGCAAGAGGGGGATACCCCCCCCCATCCAATTAAAGTAAGGTTCCCCATGCTGGTTGGACTCTGGGAGGGCAAGTGGTTTCTAGGCATAAGCAAGAGATTCACAAGCTACTTAGCGTGTGTTAGCCCTAAAGAACAAATAGATCTTGCTGACTATACAAGCCTGTATTACCTTTTGAAACCTAAAACTCACCCATTTGTGTGTCCGTTTTCTTGCTTTAACCATGTAAATAACTAATTTCTTTTTCCTATTAAATAGTTGACTATAGGGTTGGCTACACATGTTGTCTTTGGTGAGAGATCTAAAATGCAATTGGCCTGGCGTAAGTGACTGGCCTTTCAGTATTAAGAGTAACCAGAATATTGCTGTGATTCTTGGTGTAAGGCCCGTCCATCAGCAATATTCAGTCACCTGGATGGCATGACAGACCAGACTACCCAAAGGGACTGTCTGTGACTGCATGTTAAGGCTGTTAGAGTGCATGAGGAGTTTGCAGTTGGTTGGTGAAATCCAAGTTCAGAATTCACAACCAATTTGGGGTTTGTGCTCTGGCTTTTAACCAACCTCTGCCCTGAGGGTGGTACTCTACTCTTGCATCACTGTGGAAGTGTCACAGGGGATTCCTCCTGGGAAGAGGAACCCTGAGCTGGAAGGGCTGGGTGGTTGTCTAGGACTGGAGGGACAGAAGAGGACAGAGACTGGGTGTGGCCTAAGGTGCTGGAGAATGGAATGTGAGGCATCAAGAGATATGATGTCTTGAGATTGTAATGACTACCCGCACTGGCGTGAGAAATGGACTACATGGTTGGGATTTTTTCTATGGATTATTTTACACTGTTTTGATAATAACCTATCCCCAATGAAGGGCATTATTGAGGCAACAGAACTCAGTGTGGAGCCCTTGAAGTACCTGAGAGACAGTAAACTGAGCCAGGGCACTACAGCACCACCATACCCATGACAGGAGGTGACTGCCCTATTACATTAGGCTTGTGCTTTGCTTGTTTGGACATTCTAAGATTACTTAATTTTTAAAAAAAGATTTAAATCCTCATTCAAAGTCTCTTCTATAAAACCCACCATTTATAAATAAGTGTAGCTCCATTGACTTCCAAGGCCTTTATCTTTTTACTTCAGTGGAGCTGTGGCAATTTACACCAGCAGAGGATCTGGCCCAGACAGAATGAAAGCTCAGTAAAAGCACTAGAAAATGCCCTGTGCAGAAGCATTCTGCATTGAGTAGGTCAGAAAATAGACTTGAAAACCTCAAGGAGCTAATGGGGCCCTTTCATCTCAAAATTGTAAGAGTCTGTTAGTATGATAGTGAATTGTGTGCACATGGCCCAGATTTCATTACTCAAACCGATTCTTCAGTTATTGCGTGTTCAATCTTATATGTGTCTGTCTCTCAAACACATTTATGAAAACTAAGAAAAAAAGTACCTTCTATTTTGAAGCACATGGCAACTCCATGCTGTGTGGCCAACTCTTGCAATTTATCACATCTCATAATTTTGGTGATTTTCCCCCTTTAATCCCAGCTCCTGGAGTCATGGGATTGCGTGAGAGTCTCATCTTTCCCTTTTTTTAAAAAAAGCCCTCATGGTTGTCAGAAAATGACCTCAGAGCACCATAAAAATTCAAACGTCACAAATCAAAAGAACTTAAACCTCATATCTAAAGTCTCATGATCTTTAAGCCAGTCTCATGATTTCCAAATGCTTGCAGTGGCAGTATTGCTAACACCAATCTGGCATGGCTCAAAGCAGGCCAGAGGCTGAGAGGAGATTACCCCCCGACCCCAAGAAGTCTTTAATCAGACCGCCTCAAAGATTACATTTATTATGTTTCATAAAATGAATAGTGCACCTTGAAAGCCAATAAAATATGGAGGTTGGGGGAACAAAGAAAACATGGACAAGAGCTGAAGTAATAAGGAAAATTTACTACATTAAGTACAATGAACACTGAAAAAGCATATTCACTAAATTAAAACAAATATTCCTTGCTTCATGAGCTATAAATTAGATTCCTACTGCAATGAGGATATGTTTTGTTCATTTTAAATGAAAGTTCGCAAGTTCACAGCTAGTTCAGATTCATGTTTATTTCTTGAATTCTGAAATGATATATTGTTCCACAGCTTTGCAATCTACCTGTCTGACTCAGCGTTTAAGGCCAGAAAGTACCACTATATCATTTAGTCTGACCTCCTGTTTACCACAAATCACTGAACACCACCCATCCACCCCCACACCAAGCAACAACCAGCATTAGATCAAAGTATTACAGCCTTCAGAAGACTAAACTATTGTGTGCCCCAGGGAGAGAACAAAAGGGACTGACGTGCACCAGTACCTACAGCCCACTCCAATGGCAGGGCACAGATTAGTGAGATATACCCGCTCTGTCTGCCTACTCTTTTCCTTCTCTGTTCTCTGGGATGTGTCATTACTATCTTCATCTGTGAACGTCCCTTCACTGAGAACGATATCCAACTCTACATCGACATGCTTTCTGAACTGTTTATCTCCTGCAGACCTGTTTGCATTAACTATCAGTTGTCTAAGCATCTATCTCATGCTATCCGCATGGTACCTGAGCACCTTACAACTTTTTATAACACAAGCTCCCTGTTGCATCATCAATTCCTTCCAACGGAGGCTTAGAAGACTGAAATCCTCTGAGGTAAACGGTCCTCTTTGTTTCAAGTCTCTAAGTTTGCTCTCATTTTCCTTAACCAAGATCTCAACTTCACTCACAGGGTCAGAAATCAGAGTAATTCTTCACCCTGCAATCTCTTTCTTCCCACAATGTGTGTGTCAGCAAGTCTTCCCATCTCCATCTCTGGAACGTGGCCAGACTTTGTCCTTATCTTGACCCGGTTTCTTTTGAAATGCTTACTCTGTTCATCTCTCGTCTCGTGTGATATGCTCTTTTATAAGCTTCCCAAACCCTTGCTCGCTAAATCTCATGAGGTTTGCATATCTACAACCAGATGACTCTTAGTGGAGGAAGTGGGAACAAATTCCACCCATTCTCAGACATGTTTGTCTATCACTTAATCCAGGGGTTCTCAAACTGCGGGTCGGGACCCTTCAAGAGGTCATGAGGTTATTACATGTGAGGTCATGAGCTGTCAGCTTCACCCTAAACCCTGCTTTGCCTCCAACATTTATAATGGTATTAAATATATAAAAAAGTGTTTTTTATTTATAAGGGGGGTTGCACTCAGAGGTTTGCTATGTGAAATGGGCCACCAGGACAAAAGTTTGAGAACCATCAACTTACTCCAATTCAGTTACTCTCCTGGTTTTGAAGATTATCTATCTCATCTTTGACCTCATTAACCTATGCCCCTAGCCACTGAATTTATTTCTCTAATTCCTTCCTCCCCTCTGCCTGCTATTCACTGCAGCTGGGCATTGCTGTTTCATTGGTGTGGTTCCATCTTTCTGGAATTCTTTCCTTCCTCCCTTGCTCTTGAATCACTTCCTATTTTCAGTCTCATCCTACACCAAACACCCTTTTTTTGCATATAGGTGTTGATTGACTCTTCATAAAGCATTTTTAATTTCTTTTTATGTAGATCCTTCAGTACAGTGTTAATATCACTATATTTCAGAATATGACTTGCATTTGCAAGTATCACTGAAGTCACATTTAAACCCTTTTGCTGTGTACCAGAAAAAGGATTCCATCCACTTCCAACACAACACCTCTTCTGAGTAGGGTAACCAGATAGCAACAGGAAGTGTGAGGGGAGGGGGCATAATAGGAACCCATATAAAAAGAGCCCCAAATATCAGGACTGTCCCTATAAAATTGAGACATCTGGTCATTCTGCTTCTGAGAGTTTAAGTGACTCTTTGGTGAATACATGTTGTGCTGTCCTTCTGCATGGGGTAAATTCTATCTAACGGCTAATGCTTACTGCACTGAGTGTGTGGTGTACATGGTCACCACAATTACTAAACTACATTTGTATTGCTTCTGCTAAATGATTAGCAGTCTCCTAGATGCACGAAGAGCTTCCAAACTGCCCATACAAGTGCCGCCTGGGGAAATCCATAAATATTTGTGACCCTTTTCTCCTTTCTAGGGAGGTTTTGATGAAAGGGTTTTGATGTTGGGGGTGGGAGGGGGAAAAAAGGGGGTCGTGAGGTTTGTGGAAACAAAGTTCTGTATTTTAACTGAACAAAGGGTCAAAGTAGAGTTGGTAAAAACTTGTCAGAACATAGAACAGAAATGCCATTTCCAGACAGGTTTTGTTTCAAATACAGGAGGACCAAAACAGAACCATTTAAAAAAATTTCCTGGACAAAGGAAATTCCAGAAAGTTGTTGTTTTTGATTTTTTTTTTTAGAAACACCAAAAATTTTTCATACAATTTTTCAAAAATGAAATGGAGCCGGCAGCTGCCATGACTGAGGGATGACCTGGGCTCCATAGCAGCCTGCCAGCTTTTCAGGGACATGTTGTCAAAAACTGAAACTTTTCTGGAAAATGTTTCTGTTTCGGCAAGTCAGCATTTTCTACTGGGGAAGATACCAGTCAGGTGTATTCAGAAATTCATGTTTGCAATATTCATCCTTCTACTGCGGAGTCACGAACCCTGTTCGTAGTGCACGGTGCTCTGGAGTTTGAACAGACTGAAAGCTGGCAAAAGTAAGAGCACTAAGCCACAGCACAGAAAACAAAGCATATATACAGAGCAATGATGAGAAAACCAGAATGTGATGCCAGAAGTGCCTCTGGACAATGCTCGTTTGGAGACACTTGATTAGAAATGCATTACCCAAATTAAAGACATTGTTTGCATAAGGGCCTGTGTTGCTAACTCTAATGAATTGAAAGCTTTTGCCCAAATAAAATGTGGCACCTTAGAGACTAACACAAGGACTCCTTGTTGTTTCTAATGAATCTGTTCTGCCCACATATTTTATTGAATACTAATTTGATTTTATTGATACAGCACTCAGAACTATTATGATTCTATGGTAGCACTAATGGGCCCATTGTACTAGGCAGAACCGGCTCTATTTTGCCGCTGCAAGCAGAAAAGATTGGCCAGAATGCTGCCCCTTAAAATGTGCTGCTCCAAGCACATGCTTCCTTGGCTGGTGCCTGGAGCCAGCCCTGGTGCTACGAGCTGCACAAAACACAGAATAAGAGACAGTCCCTGTCCCAAAGAACTTACAGCCTAAAGAGACAAGACAGAGGATGGGAGGGAAGAGAGATGAAGCAAACATGGTCACACACAGAAGGTCAGTGGCAAAGCCAGAAATAGACCCCCGCTCTCCTGCTTCATTGCCTTATTCACAAAGCCACACTATCCTCTATTGTCTTAGGGAAAGAAAATAACTAAGAACTGCTTTCTTTGGTTGCATTCATTTTAAAGGAAGCAACTGATGTGGTTTATTAAACAAAGAGAAGTTTGAGATGGTTGCAAACTTTTCCTTATAAACCCACCAGTTCAGTCTATTACCAGTGATGTTACATGGTAGGATAATATAACCATGGTAGCAAGTAAGAAGCGAGCAATCGGTAAAACAATAAGCATGGTTGGCTTCACAAACCCAGATGCCTGTAGCAGCAGGGAAATGAATTTCAAAAGCTGTCAGATCCAAGAATCAGGGTGTGGTTGCTGGCTACCCTGATGGGTGCGTATTGGGGTTTTTTTAAAAAATAGGGAGGGCAGAGTATTACAGAGCAATCTCATGATTTGATGAATTGAATGTTTGTAACAACATGAAGGGGACGTCTTCACATGGAGCTGAGGGGTCCGATTCCCAGCTCAAGTAGTTAGCATGCTAAAAATAGTAGTGTAGCCCTGGTAGCATGGGCTAGCCACCCCAAGTACAAACCCACCAGGACCTTCTGAGTATGCACTCAGGGCAGCTAGCCCGTACCACCATTCACTGCTACCATAGCTATACTGCTATTTTTAGCACACTCGCTCAATGAGAGCTAGTGCTGGTACATCTACAGGAGCTGGCAATCACAGTCCTGGCTCCAAGCATAGATGTAGCTAATGGCTGAATTCTCCACTACCTTGCACCATCTCTTTCAGCTGTGCCAACTGGATCTAAAATACTACCACATCAGAATTCTTTACTCTTACACCACTGGGAGCATTCGACACTGTTTTCCCTCACGGCACAAGGGTAAATGACCACATGCCGTCAAAGGCAGTTAGACCCCAAGTCAATACATGACAACTCTGGATGCCTAAAACAGTGAAGCAATCACACCCATGCCTGCTAATGTGAAGATTCAAACATTGCAATGTCATGATAACGTGGTGCAATTGGGGTTTGAGGAACCCCTGCCCCCAACAAACCTTTCTAAACCCTAGTCTGCAAATTTTAAAGGCAACCTTCACGAAGAAGGGGTAACAAGGGGTCAGGAAAGAGGAAAGGAGCCCCTAGCTGGAAAACACATTAGAACAGTGCTCTAATGTCAGTCTATAGTGGTAAATATGGGCCAGATCTTCGTCTGGGGTAAACCGGTGAATGGAGTTATGTCAGTTTACACCAGTTGAGGATCTAGGCTATTAAATACTTAACCGTGAACAGATAGGGAAGTGTAGGGCAATTTTGGTAAGTGCTTGTGGTGTGGTTGGGAAAAAGTCTCTTGTACCTGTACTCGGTGTCCATGTTCCTTCATAATAACCATGGCCAGCCCAGAGTATGTCAATATATGACTCAGAAAAGAAGGAGGTGGTGAAGGAAAATAGGTCAAAGAAAGTCAGTGATGCTGGAAAAAAGCAAATAGAAACAGCAGCCAAAATAAGCCATCTGTGTTCAGGGTGGCGGGAAGAGTGTGTGACTAGGAAATAAGTTAAGTTAAAAGAGAATTAGCTTTCCATACTTCCTAATACTTATAACAAGCCAGCTTTGCATTCTCAGTGGGGTAGGGGAATGCAAGACATACCTTGGGATAGTTAAGCACAAACAGGATGACTAAGAAGTTTCCTTACCCTGAATCCACCCGATCCCCCTAGCTACCACTGCATTCCATCCTTATTTCCCAGTCAGTTGTCTACCACAGTGCCTAGTGCTCATCTAGCAAGGGAACCTTCTAGGGTTGTTAGTGAGTGATACACAAGTCCAGCATGCATAAAATACACAGGCAATGGATGAAGCCTACAAGCTTTTATTCTTAAGGGATCCAGAAGTGGCTTGCACTATGTTTCCATACATTTCAGCACCTACTTTACATAGGTGTCTGTGCCCTGCTATACGGCTCAAAGCTGAGGTTAAAGAATCTGTCAGAGTTCTCTAGCAAACACACAGTAACTGAGACACCCTATAATCCCTAGAGGTTCTCTTGCTCCCACAGAACGCTTCATTTTCATAACATTGAAGCATTTTGTTGTGGTTTGGACTTTAATATAATATAAAATTAATGCAAGTTTGGAAGCAAAGAGTCATTTTGAGATGAAAAACAAAAATCCCAGAGGGTTTTGACATCAAAACACTTTGATTTTACTTTTGTCACAACAAAATTTTGACCAACTCCCCCCCCCCCCACACACACACACCACATTTCCTTGGAAAGTTTCCATATCAATGGAATGGCTTTTTCCACTGGAAAAAAACATTCTGTTGGGAAGCTTTCAACCAGCTCTAATGACAACACGGTTGCATAGATGGTTACACAGGGATTTATTCAACACTTACACATTTGGACTGCAAAAGAAGTCAAAATAGCTGTCAAGTACAACAAACTTTCAACAAAACAAATCACAAGGGACTTCTCTGATGACTGAAAATAATGAGAAGTCCTCCAGCATACATGACAAGAAGTGACATAGCAAAAGGTCAATCAAAAAGAGAGTGTTAATGAAAGCACTTCCTTCTGCTTTTCAAATAAGACCTCATACTAAAGCCCCGGGTGCTTGCGGTCACTAAAGATCCCATTGCACTTGCCACAAGTGTAGGAGTAATAGCCCCAGAGTCCTGGCCCAGTTTCAGTAATTACATTCCTTTTACCTATAATTTCTCTTATGGTTTTAACTGGAGAAGTTATTCTTCACCTCCACTTGTGCCTACTGTTGTGCAGGGAGGCTGCTGCATTCCACCCCACTCAAAGCCACCTTTGCACAGAGGGTGAGTAACTAAAAGCACTTGTGGATCTTTCGGGATGGCAGGTGCTCTACGATATATTTTACTCAGGTGCATATCCTCCCCAGCTGTGAAACTGCTGCAGCAGGGGTGCTGGAACAATCTGCTGTGAGCCACTGAACCCAACTCTAAACCCTAAATTCAGGGGAAGTCACTCTAAGCCAGCCACACCCCTTTGTTCCAGCACCTATGTGCTGCAGTGGTTGTACTTGGAGCCTTCCAGTCTGAGCTGCTATATTTCTCTCCCTCAGCTTTGTTTGTGCTAAAATAATAGGCTGAAAAACAGATTGAGCTGAATATTTGCTGCCAACAGATCCGTTTATAATAAAGATTCTCAGTGCGAGCACTTCTGAGGATTTGCACCTATAGGCCCAGACCTGCAACGGGCAGAAACCAGAGTAACTCAGTTGAATCAATGGCATCACATTGAATTACACCACCTGAGAATCTGGCCCACAACAATCCCTTTCCCTGACGAACCACAAGGAGTTGGCCTCCTTATAAGACTTTCATTGTTTCCCCCTGCTTGTCCACACAATGGGTAGGTGGCTGTTTTGTCATTGGTATTTGTGCTACCAGGAAGTGCTGCTGGCTGAGACAGGAAGTTTTCATTTCCCTTTCAGCATAACAGAGGCAAGAACTTTTCAATAAAATGGTGATTTGGGATTATTCACTTTTAAATGTCAGCTGTCAAGAGAATTAATATAGAAACTAGGAGAACAGCAGCTTGATCATGGAATAACATCGTGGGGGGTGTTTTTGTAGCCCAAGCAGAGACACTTTGTGAACAGATAGTTTCTTCTTACATTGAGAAGGGATAATAAATTTGAGCAGGAAAAACAGAAAACAAAGACAGCTTTTGAATCTGACCTGTCATATATATTATGGGCCCAACTATCTGTCTAGCTAGCTTCTTATATTGGTGGTTATCACCTAGTGAAGTCAATAGAGTTGCACAGGTGTAACTGCAAGAAGTGGACCCCCAAGAGTTTTATAATCTAAAACAGGTTCAGCTGCATTCCCTTGATGACCTTTGTTCTCCTGTTGAAAATCTAAACTGGAGGGTTAAGTAAGGTGCAAGATGGGATAATTTATGTACTGACCTGGCCCTCTGGGGATTTGGATTCCATCTTAGTTGGGTTAGTAGAAGAGAGTTGTTACCTTTTGAAAATGCTATGGAGGAGAGTCAGCTGTTATAAGACTTGATCCCATAAACGTTGTGAGCTTTATTTTAATCTCAGGCCAGTTTTACATGGATCAAACTCTGTTGTCTTCAGTGGAGTTATGGCTCATTTACATTAGTGTAAGATCAGAATCAAGTCCAATTATTTGAGATGCTTTGAGACATCTCTTAGACACTTTAACTGAACTTTTTTTTCCCTGTAAATCACATATTGGATCTACCAGATCATGTACCTTCTTCAAAGTACTGAATCAGTCCCCCTTATACTTTTCATAACCTTCACTTATTGCAGACTAACAGATGTCCTGTCAGTGTCTTCCAAAAAGGAATATCACCTTTTGGGCACCCTTCAAAAATAATATCAGGACACAAGTTTTAAAGTCAAGATTAGATGTTTTGGATAGCTCAGGGTATACTTAACTGATTTTTCAGATCAGTGGCCACCAAACTAAAACCCGGGGGAAGGGGGTTGGGTTGACCTGAAATGAAATTTTTTTGGATTTTCAGTGAACTTAAGAAATTCAGCTTTCCTAGCCCACTAGGACTAGTGTCCTACCCACTAAACCATCCCCCGACTAGCCCTTCATTCTGGGATTTGGAGACATAGCAATAGACAAAATTGCTGGATCTGAGTTTAAGAGGCTGTTCCTGCAAAAGCCACCTTTTTCCTTGGTCTGCTGACTGGGAGCAAAAAAAGCAGACACTACTGGCTAAAGAATTAATTTTTTTTAAAAATGTGTGACTCATGCAAATCAAACACAATTATCTTCTCTACCTGTCTGTCAGCAATGGGTTTTTCCCATGACAAACTCTGCTGTTCTGGGATCTGCTAACAGTATGTGTCTGAGAAGCTATTCCAGTGTGATTCACTTTTCTTCAGTTTGTTTTCAAAACACACACACACACACACACACACACACACACACACACACACACACA